>OVBL01000175.1:0-401897 GCA_900406555.1 Pseudoturritis turrita | reverse complement strand
ACTATATCGGACGGATTGATGTCCATTCTTTTGAGAGTTTCTTTGAAGATATGTCCACTGTGCTGCCCGTATCCACCAGCACCCGGGCTACATCATAGCCACTAATGATCAACTCGATCACGAGAGTGTCATTGTGTGGTTTGTCGATTCCGGCTATTTCCCTTTCTTCGAATGAGATTACGTCGTCTGGAAACTTGGAGGGTGCGGACCAGTTAACGCTGACATCGGCTCATCATTGAAATGCTTTAATCGATCAGACGGTATCCGAGCAATAGTGAGATCCACCCATTATCATGTTGATCCGTCTTCTTGGGCCAGATTGTGGCGCTTCATTGTCTTGCCTCCCTCGCTTAGGAAGATCTTCGTTTGCCTGTTCGGGGCAGTTTGCGTTGGTATCCATGTCGAAGTCCTTGAGGCTAATATCACCTTTGAGTTTGCCAGCCGTCAGTTTGGCATCGAGTTTCAAACCTAGGATGCGGCAATTTGCAGTTGAGTGTCCGAAGATATGGTGATGTTCGCAATAAGCTGTTTCGTCGTAAGTTTCTTGGCCCCTGGTCTACGTGCTACTCCATGTACCTCTTCCTCGGCCCTGACCTCGTCCTTGCCCATAGCTTGACGAATCAACTTGGTAGTTATGGGCTCCTTTGAATCCCCCTTCGTGTTGGATGTAACCAGGGCCTTGGTTGCCCTTTCTGTTGTTCGGTGGGTTCGGAGCAGAGGGAGGGTAGTTCGTGGACTTCGCCTTTCCGTGCTTCTGGGCTAGGATCTTCACTTCTTCTTTGTTGGAGGCAAATTCTGTCGCTCGGTGCAATGCATCATGGATCGTGGTTGGTGCGTTCAGCACAATCTCCTTCCGAAAATCGGAGTCGAACCACAGGGCTTTCTTTAACGCTTGCAGCGCGGCTTCGTCACTTATCCCTTCTACCTTCGACAGTACTACCGTCCGATGAAGGTTCGCAATGTCTCGTTCTGTCCTTGCCCCATGGTCCACAGATCTGCATCGGATGTTCGGCGTTCCATGAATATAGAATAATGTTTAAGGAATGTCGATGACAGCTGATTGAAATTGTCGATCGAATTTCTTCCCAGCCTGGAGAACCATTGGAGAGCTGGGACTTTAAGGTGCTCAACGAACAAGAGACACTGTCCAGCGTCTTCTTCTCCTTCTCTGAAGTTTGCTCGTCCCATTGCTATTGCGAAGGCGGTCAAGTGCTCCTTTGGATCAGTTTTACCTTCGTAAACTGGTATCTTCATCTTCCCCGGATCAGAAACCCTTGCCTTAGTGATTTGAGTCGTGAATGGGGTGTTCTGTGCTTCTTCAAGCACTCGGTCGAGTTCGGGAGCCTTGCTGGTAGCCCTATGCATCTGAGATCGAACGAATTTCATCTCGGCGACAGCTCGCTCCATGCCCGCCCAGATTTCGGCCATCTCCTCCTTTTGGGCTCGGATTATCGCTTTGCGCTCTTCCTCGATCTAGGCTCGTTGGGCCCAGAGGATGTTCTCCTCCTCCTCGATGAAGTCCTGATCATGGCCAGGGTTGGTGTTGCTTCGTTCATTTCGAGTTTGGGTCGCACCCGTGAGTTCAGCTTCGCGGCGGTGTTCCAAGTCGTGTTCACCCTCTGGGTTGTCCTCCAGGTTGATTACTGGATTCGTTCCGTCCATAGTCTGCGGGTTTGCCTTCTGCAGTGTCGCGTTCAATTCAGCGGTCGTGCTTGGTTGGTTTGTAGGGAGCAATCCGCCTTGGGTTCTCGGCGCATGGTGGGGTGTTGAGAAATCAAGGGTCGTTGGATTGAGACGTCGAAGAGGGCGCCTCATTAGGTCAACTCCTAAGCCTCTACCACGGGCTTGGCTCGCCGTCGCAAGGACTTCGAGCTTATCGGTCATTGTTGTGTTTAGCTTGTCCTGTTCCTCCGCCCTCTTGAGCAGCGTCTCTAGCATCGTCTTGAGGTTTGTTAAGGGGGATGAAATTTCTACGGATGAACCATGAACGGAGAGATCCAAAGATGGTTTTTATTAAGCTGTGTCGAAAAGCTTTCGTACAAGAGTTTGAGAGCAAAAAAGTCTAGGGTTTTTTGCAAAGTAAATTGCGGATCCCTTTTTCAAGAGATGTACATGAGTATATATACTAGCTTGAGTCGGCCAGGTCAATCCCAAAGAGATTAGGAAAACTTCACAATCCTTCGGGATTTCTGTTTTAGCAAGTCGGCTTGACTTCGTGGGCCTTTGCATTGTTGTAGGCCGAAGATGGGCTTGTAGTCTTAGTATAGAAATGGCTTCGGCCGCATTTTCTTCCAGCCTCGTATAGAAATGACTTCGGCCAGGCAGCTCCGTATAGACTTGACTTCGGCCCGGCAGCTTCGTATGGAATTGACTTCGGCCAGGATTGTCTTCGGTAGCTTTGACTTCGGCCAAATAGTTTCGTATGGAAATGACTTCGGCCAAGCAGCTCCGTATAGACTTGACTTTGGCCAGGCAACTTCGTATGGAATTGACTTCGGCCAGGATTGTCTTTGGCAGCCTTGACTTCGGCCAGATAGTTTCGTATGGAATTGACTTCGGCCAGACAATTTTCGTATGGTTTTGACTTCGGCTTAGACAGTTTTGTATGGTTTTGACTTCGGCTAGACAGTTTCGTATCACGGCCGAAGTGAGGGCTTGCCGACGTGGCCATGCTTGCCAAAGTCTCCAAGCTTGCCGAAGTCTCCGTGTTTGCCGAAGTCTCCAAGCTTGCCGAAGTCTCCGTGTTTGCCTAAGTCTCCAAACTTGCCGAAGTCTCCGTGTTTGCCGAAGTCTCCAAGCCTGCCAAAGTCTCTGTGTTTGCCTAAGTCTCCAAGCTTGCCAAAGTCTCCGTGTTTGCCTAAGTCTCGAAACTTGCCGAAGTCTCCGTGTTTTCCTAAGTCTCCAAGCTTGCCGAAGTCTCCAAACTTGCCGAAGTCTCCAAGCTTGCCGAAGTCTCTGTGTTTGCCTAAGTCTCCAAGCTTGCCGAAGTCTCCGTGTTTGCCGAAGTCTCTAAGCTTGCCGAAGTCTCCAAGCTTGCCGAAGTCTCCGTGTTTGCCTAAGTCTCCAAGCTTGCCGAAGTCTCCGTGTTTGCCGAAGTCTTCAAGCTTGCCGAAGTCTCCAAGCTTGCCGTAGTCTCCGTGTTTGCCGAAGTCTCCGTGTTTGCCGAAGCCTCCAAGCTTACCGAAGTCTCCGTGTTTGCCGAAGTCTCCAAGCCTGCCGAAGTCTCCGTGTTTGCCTAAGTCTCCAAGCTTGCCGAAGTCTCCCAGCTTGCCGAAGTCTCCAAGCTTGCCGAAGTCTACAAGCTTGCCAAAGTCTCCGTGTTTGCCTAAGTCTCCAAGCTTGCCAAAGTCTCCGTATTTGCCGAAGTCTCCAAGCTTGCCGAAGTCTCCAAGCTTGCCGAAGTCTCTGTGTTTGCCGAAGTCTCCAAGTTTGCCGAAGTCTCCGTGTTTGCCTAAGTCTCCAAGCTTGCCAAAGTCTCCAAGCTTGCCGAAGTCTCCATGTTTGCCGAAGTCTCCAAGCCTGCCGAAGTCTCCGTGTTTGCCTAACTCTCCAAGCTTGCAGAAGTCTCCGTGTTTGCCGAAGTCTCCGAGCTTGCCGAAGTCTCCAAGCTTGCCGAAGTCTCCAAGCTTGCCGAAGTCTCCGTGTTTGCCTAAGTCTCCAAGCTTGCCGAAGTCTCCATGTTTGCCGAAGTGGAGTAAAGCTTTGCCGATGTGAGCCAAAGCTTGCCTAAGTGGAGACAAAGCTTGCCTAAGTGGAGACAAGGCTTGCCTAAGTGGAGATAAGGCTTGCCTAAGCGGAGACAAAGCTTGCCGACGTCTTTCGCTTCTTCACCGAAGTGGAGCAAAGCTTTGCCGATGTGAGCCAAAGCTTGCCTAGGTGGAGACAAGGCTTGCCTAAGTGGAGACAAGTCTTGCCTAAGCGGAGACAAGGCTTGCCTACATCTCTTCCTTCTTTGCCGAAGTCTCCATGCGGAAGTGAAGCTTCCTTGGCCGAAAACGGAGCTGCTTTGGCCAGAATGGCCCCTCTTGTGCTTAAGTGGACTCGTACAGAAATGACTTAGGCACAATTTCGGCCTTGTCCAATTCTTCGTATTTTCATACTTAGCCATTTTCCCATTGATCACAGCTGGGTGGATTTTGACCCCAACAAGGTTCAAGAATGATTTGGAGAAAGTTGGAGTAAAGTTGCCAAAAAGAGATGGTATTGCTCAAATCCCCATCTATAGGCAACTAATTAAGGAATTCTTTGCCAACCATGGCAAAATCATGGATGTTATGAAGAACTATGAAAAGAAAGGTGGAGAGACACAAGAGCTTAAGACCCTCTCTAAGGAAGAAAATCCGGGTACATTCCCTCTTCCATGCTCTCTTGGGGATTTGAAGCTTGATAATGCACTATGTGATTCTGGTTCAAGCATGAACATTATCTCTTATGAGATGTTCAAGACTTTAGGCATCAAGAAGTTGAAGGGTAACACTAGCTATATCACATTTGCGGACGTGTCCTCTAAGTGTCCGCTTGGAATTCTCGAGAGCTATCCGATGAAGATTAGGGAATTGCATTGTTCCAACCGACTTCATGGTCATGGAAATGGACTCCGCTAAGGAGCTCCCCCTAGTTCTTGGTACGCCTTTATTAGCTACCGTGGGAGCATCAATGGATTTTCTCAACAAGAAAGCTATCCTCCACAATGTGAGCCCCTATGTCTCGTATCCAATGGTTCCCCCGCCCCAAGAAGACTTTGTGGCACAATCTCCTATGAAGAGGAAGAAGTTGGTCAATTGATGAGTTTAGAAACCAAAGATATGCCTCCCATTGTTGAACAAGAAATCCTTGCTAAAGAGAATGAAGAGAATCTCCAAGAGACCTTTGATGGAGATGGTTTGAGTTTGCTCTTCAACGGGAATGAAGAAATGGTGTCCAATGCTATGACATATAATGATCTTAAGGAAGCCCCAATTTTGATGAAGAAGAAAACCACCCTCACCTTATATCCCATTAAGATGGTTGAAGGAGCACTTGAGTGCAAAGCAAAGTGTAAGGGCTGTTTTAAACCTTTCTCAAAAGCGAAGATAATTCTCACCCCGGGATTTCCAAAGAAGAAGTTGAAATTGTCAAGAGAGCCATGAAGAAGTATTTCAAGGTTGAGTTGAATGATTGGGGATCAGGCTCCAATGATGGTTCTCATTCCTCATCCGCCTAAAATCACCCAAGAATGTCAAGCTAAAAGACGTTAAACAAGCACACTTGGGAGACAATCCCATGGTATCTTTTGTACATATTTATCTAATATTTTATCTACTTTGCTTTGTGTGTTTGTGTACTTTTGATTGTAGGAATGGTCACAAAAATGATCACTTCCATCGAACCACCACACCATCCAAACTACTAGCTCTCCAAGATATCACGAGAATCCCTTGTAGATACCATTTAGATTTTCTGTTTTCCATGTTTATTTCCTTGTGTTTTTTGTTCTTCCCTTTGGTTTTGCTTTCTCATCGGGACGGTGAGAAGTAAGTCTGGGGGAGGAGATTGGTTGCTAATGATCATTTGAGTTGTTTTGTTTTTTATTTGCATATTAAGTCTCATTATTTGCATTGTACATGATAAAACCACAAAAATTTGAAAAATTTCGAAAATACAAAAAGATTTTCCCATTTAGTTGCACTGCATACACTTGTATGCTCATTTTAGATTGCATTGTACATATGAGAACAATGATAGAATTGCATAGTTAAGGTTTTTTAGTGCATATCATCACTTGTGAATATCTTGATAATGCTTTTCTTGTGCTAAGTAAACCGCGAAAAGCTTGTTTCTTTGCATATTTGATCTCTCCGCTCTAGTTCATCTAAGTTATTTTCGATTGTTTGATTGAATTGAAGCCAACTCCACCTTATTTGACCATAATTGGATTTAATTATCTCACTTATGAGTTCTAGACCTTAACCATGGTTCACATATACACATTCAAACTATTTCCTATTCCGTTTTTACCACTCTCCGATGGTTTGAATGGCCAATCCCGATTCAAATACATATTTTGAATGAGGATAGTACCACACCTTGAGATCCCCTAACCTTTCTTTGAAACCTTCATTAATTCGTTGAGTGAGGCCTTTTCTATTTGCACCTCATGCATACAATCTCTTGAGATGGAAACGACAAGGTTATTTCTTCCATTAGAAGTAGTCTCATTGGCTAGTTTAGGTGGGATTGAGAGGGCCTTGGCGTTTCATTTGGATCTTGGGAAGGCTTGAGATGGTCATATGGTTGTTGGGTTTATGAGAGTGAGTTTGTTGAGAAATGGAAAAATGGAGAAAGAAGAAAGGAACCAAAATGGTTAAAGAATGAAAAAGAGTGAAACCAAAAGGTTTGTTAATAAGAAAAGAGAAGGTTGCCTAGGGAGTGAAAACAAAAAGAAACACTACTCTTAAGCTAAAGTGTCTAAGTAAGAAACTCCTAGCTAAGAAAAGAAAATGAAAAAGAAAAGAATAAAAAAGGAATAGAAATAAGAAAAGCAAGAGTAGATGTATAAGTATAAGAAAGAACTCCCTAGAGTAACCCCAAAAGAAAGAAAAGTTAAAGTGATTGGAGTCGAAAACAAGAGTGATTAAGAGAAGTTTTGGGGAAAGGTGAGTGATTTACAAGAGAGTGAGTTGGGTAGAAAATGGAAGAAGCACCTTGTATGCTCAAATTATTTTCTTTCTCACTTGCTTTTGTGTAATTATTCGTGCCTTGTGTTTAGAGACGTCACCAAATGTTTAAGCCTTCTTTTACTTCACATTGAAATTTTTTCTTACCAAACCGATTGGATTAGGTAAATTTTCCATTTGTGAGATCACACTATTTTGAACGGTTAATTGAATGTAGGGAGTTGGTAGATATGAAGCATCTAATCACTTAGCATTGGCTCTACAGGCAAAAGAATAGGAGTTGCGATAAGTGTAGAGAACTTGATCGAGTAGATGGTCTATCTTTAGCTTTGAATCATATTATCTTGAATTAACAATGGATGCTTTGGAAAGGGACCTTTGGCTTTGAGATCTCACTTTCAAACCTCTTCTATGGGTTTACTCTTACTTCTTTGCTTGAGGACAAGGTGAGGAGAAGTCCGGGAGAGTTAATGTGTTCATATTTTAGCACTTCTTAGAATGCATTTTTCTTAGTTTTAGAAGCCATTCCACTTGCATTTTACGCATTTCTCTTCATTTTGAGTTCCATTTAGTTTGAGTTGTGTCTTAGAGTTCTAGGTCCATTATGTTGCATTTGCATTGCATTTTAAGTCAATTTCATATGAGGCCTAGGATAAAGGAGAATCAATTGGAGAGTGAAGGAGAACCAAGGAGAATGAAGAGGAGCCAAAGAGCAACTAGTGTAGACTGCATTGACCTGTCCTCCTCACCAGGTCGATGGGAGCAACACCAGGCGAAATCCAGATTCTGGTGCAGCCTGCATCGACCTGTCCTCCTCACCAGGTCGATGCCAGGTGCATTTTCTGCACAAATCCGGGTTTGACCTGGTTTGTCTTGGGTTGACCCACTACCTTCCCCTTTCATTATATATATATTTTAGCACCTTAAGAACCCTAAGCTAGACATGCTTTAGGATTTTTTCTCTAATGTTTAGTACTTTGATTTTCTTTGAATCTTTGATGGTTTATTAAAGTTTTCTTAAGTTTATCTCATTTCTCTAATCATGTTTATATACTTATCATCCTTTGTTTTGATTTCCTTTGTTTCCATGAGTGAGTAGTAATCTTATGGATCATGGGTTAGCTAGATTAGGGTGATTAGAAGTTGGGTTATGGTGTATTAGGTTTAGACTATAAGGAATCCTTCATATGAGACGTAATTAAGGCTAGGATTGAAGTAGCTAATCAATTTGTAGAGCATGGTCTTTTTATGCCCGAAAGGTGTTCGTAAAAATGTATATGAAATGCAATTACTTAATAGATAAGGATTGGATTCTCTCATTAAAAGCCGAAAGTCACTGATTACATTGAAGAAAAAGTGACAAAATACAGACAGTCACTTGACAAATATTAAAGCAGAAAGTGACAAAATACAGACAGACACTTGACAAACATTAAAGCAGAAAGTGACAAAGTACAGACAGACACTTGACAATAATTAATTTCCAAATAGATCGTTGTCCAACTTCTCCAACAGCTCTTTGCTCCAATCACCGAGATGCTCCTTTGAACTTAGCTTCATAATCATCTTCATCTTCTTAGCCTGAGTCCTTTCTTTCATCAATTGGTTTGACTCCTCTTGCATCATGGCTATTTTATCCAATCGGTCCAACTCTTGCTTCTTGAATTGTTTGAATTCATTCCATTCTTTGTTGACCACTTCCAAGGCTGCTGCCTTGCCTTTCTTTTAACGCTTTTTTTTAGCTGCATCCCTCCCCATTGGACGAGCACTAGATCCTACAGAGTTGGAGTCTTGCATCACTCTCGTGGGCTCTCTTAGACCCACTGCTCCTACTTAACTACCATAACGTGGTTGATCACGGACAGCGAGCCATTCTGACATTAAGTTGAAATGTCCATTCTTACCAGTTGAATATAGTTCATGCGCTTTCACCAATACATCATTCTCTGAGGACCCACTTTGTTGCATACGCTTAGTGTTATCGTAAGCGCCAACCCATTTTCCCAATGCTTTGTTCACGTAGTTGTAATGATTTTTGCACGAAGTTCCATCACTTGGAGGATCAAATGAGCAATGCTCATTACAGTACTAAACAATTTTACCCCAATGTACTTCACTTTTTTGGTTCCTGCCAACAACACTTTATGTTCCATATTTAATCCACCCACTCAGTAGCACCAAATTTTTCTCAGTTGTCCATTTGGGGCTTTTCCGACGAGCATGAGTTGAATCCTGTGCATTTTGAGTGACTTCATCAACACCACTCATGCCACCTAATGTATTGCATTTTTTACGCATACTAACTAAAGTTTTCAATGGTTTTTCGAGTCTTTTATGTGTTTTTAGAGTCGTTTCAGGATCGGAACACGTTTGGATGGAATCTAAGGCAATAATGACCAAGGATTAGAGCAAAAGAGCAAGAAAAGGCCCAGATCGATCGATCTGCATATAGATCGATCGATCCCCTGACACGTAACATTCTAGATCAAACATCCACAGATCGATCGATCCATCATCAGATCGATCGATCCATCATCAGATCGATCGATCCATCATCAGATCGATCGATCCAACACACCGTAACACTTTAGATGGACCAGATGAAGGCTGGATCGATCGATCCATCAAAATGTAACATCTCAGATCGATCGATCCATGCATGGATTGATCGATACAAGCTCATCCGACCAGAAAAAGGAAATTTTTCAGTTTCCTAGTTTTACTGGGTTTTGCTATAGGTTTTCAACCAGAACATTTTTTATTATATATATCCGAGTTTGAGCCATTGTTTAGGCTACGTTTTACACACGCTTTCTATTCTATTTAGACTTTTGGTTTTCTGCAATTTGTAAGCTTTGGGAGACGAAACTCTGACTCTACATCTCTGAGAAGATTTTTGAACACTTTTTGATATCTTATTTATTTGATTATGAGTTTTTCTTCATATCTTTCTTGTTTCTTTGCTTCCATGTATGAGTAGTTTCATAGTTAGGTTTAGGGTTTCAAGAGAATTTATGAATCATTGAATATATAGATAAGGATTTATCACCTTATCTTCACCTATTGTTGTTCTTATTGCTTAGATTGAATTGATCACTTAATCTCTGATTTAGGATTTTATCTATTCATCAAAAGTGCTATAGATTACCGGATAGAACATTGGTGAGCGAATTGTCCTTAGCCAACGAAAGCTGATGCTAAGGTAATTCGTGAACATATCAAATCTGCTCGTTAATGCTTGTTTAGAATTTTAACATCAAACGACAGTTTAGATTCTTAGGTTGCTAGATAAAGTAATTGATGCCACGACAGTAGATTGGTTAAATATTTATGTTTGCGTTTAAGACTGCGCTTATTGTTCCCTGAATAATTGTTCTGTTCATGACCACTGAATTCTTGCGAATTGCCATCGACTTAACGCTTGTTTTTAATTGATTTTTACACCGTTTAATTTGCTAATTTTGTTTCATATTACAAAAAACAATCATATTGCCATATTAGCTTAGTTTCATTCATACATATTCATAATGTGATACTTGGTTTTCGTGGATTCGATCCCTAAATAGTACTTCGTTTGCTGTGCACTTGCAGTGATATTTTAGGGTTAAAACTCTGTGTATCAAGTTTTTGGCACCATTGCCGGGGACCAATTGCGTTACCTTCGGATTTAAGTTTGGAATTGAGTATAAGATTTACTAATTGGTTCTATCTTGCTTTCTTGTGTGTTTCAGCTGTATGCAGAGAAGGAGCAAAGGATCTGACAATCTTTTCAACTTCAACAACCAGGAACTTGCAAGGCTAGAAAGAATAAAAAAGAAGCCAAAGTCGAATCAATTCACAATGAGTGATAATATCGACAACCAAGCACTTGCTACTGCAGCTGAACTTCATAAGCTACAAGAGCAGTTGCAACAACAGCAACAGCAACACCAGCAGCAACATCAGCATGCCATTGGAGATATGGACACACCTCACACCTTCTACCATAACAGAGCTACCATTTGCAGACATTGCGAGACAGGACTACGAGATCAAACCTCAGATGATCGCATTGATGAAGTAACACGTGTTCCATGGTCTGCCAGTTGCGAATCTAATTGATGACATAGGGAATTTCGAAGAGATTTGCAGCACTACTAAGTCGAACGGGGTACCTGCTGATTACCTCAAGTGCAAGCTTTTCCCTTTCTCTTTGGCAGATAAGGCATCGAGATGGCTCAAGTCTCTACCTCCTGGATCGTTGACTACTTGGGATGAATGCAGAGCCACTTTCTTGGATCACTTCTACACCAAATCCAAGACGGCTTCACTGAGGAACAAGATCACTACCTTCCAACAACATTTAGGAAAGTCTTTTTGTGAGGCTTGGGAGAGATTCAAAGAGTATCGCAGAGAGTGCCCTCATCTTTTGATACTCGGATGGACAGATTCTTAGTGTCAATGCTGCTAGCAATGGGGACTTCATGACTCAGAGTAAGAAAGGAACATACCAACTGATCGAGAACTTGGCTGCAAGTTCCAACAACCGCTCTGCTGAGTTTGACAGGTCTAAGTGTGTCAACAGCGTGGAGTCTCAGAAGATCGACGAGCTGGATGAAAACATAAATCTGCTGTTGAAGGCAAGTCAGGGTCAGAGAAGCGTGCAGTTTTGTGAAAGTGGAACAGATCCAGTTTTCTGTCAAAAATTTGCTGAAGAATGTGCTGACGAGCTAGAAGGGGTTGATGAGCTAGAATGGGCAAGGTTTCGTGCAAAACAGGAGTTTCAACCAGGTGAATGCTCAGGGTTAACAATTTCAGGAAAAACTGACCGTGCAAAATGCGGGCGTCACTGCTTTTCAGGGGTTTACAGGACAGACGGGCGTGTAAAACCAGAGCTTCCAGAAAAACTACTCTCAGGGTTTTCAGGGAAATCAGTTCTTGAAGAATCAGGGCCAGAACAGATTTCAGGGTGGGTTTCAGCAGAAACAGCCATTCAACAATTTCTAGCCAACGATACAAGCCCCATTCCAAGCTTCGCGAATAACTCTGGTGATGATCTCAAAGTTCTTATGCAGCAGCTTCTAGCCAACCAACGGAAGTCTGCCAACGAGATCAATGTCAAGGTGGATAGCATGTACAATGATTTCAATGGTAAGTTTGAAACTCTCTCTACTCATGTGAAGAAGCTAGATACTCAGGTAGCTCAGACGGCCGAGGCAATCAAGAGACAACAGGGAGTCCTTCCAGGAAAGGTAGAGTAAAATCCTAGGAACGAGTTTGTGAATGCCATCACACTCAAGAGTGGAAAGGTCATAGAGCCTGTTGCGCGAAAGGGGAAAGATGCTGATGTGGTCATTGATCTAGAAGAGAGGGATGAATTAGAAGCTGAGAAAGTAAGAGTGCCTGTGATTAAAGACACTGTAGTGGAGACACAACCTGCGCGTGCCTATGCTCCAAGGATTCCATACCCTACTCGTCCTAAGAAGTCGCATAAGGACTTAGAAGAGGCGAAGTGTAAGGAGATGCTCGATGATCGTACGGTGAAGCTCCCTCTTGCTGATGCAATCCAGATGATACCTACAATGAAAAAATACGTTAAAGGCTTGGTGACAAGTAAAGTTTCTGGAGAGGATGATTTCATTAAGGTTTCAAAGGAGTGCAGCGCCATTCTTCAAAACAAGATGCCTAAGAAGCTTGGAGATCCAAGAGATTTGTTTTATCTGTGCAGATTCGAGCAATGACGTTTGCTTGTTCTTTGTGTGAGTTAGGTCTGCTACTTGTAAATATCATTTTCATTTGCCCTTTATTGATCAGATGCTTGAGAGATTGGCTAACCACGCTTACTACTATTTTCTAGATGGTTATTATGGTTTCTTTCAGATTTCCATCCATCCAGACGATCCGGAGAAGACCACATTCACATGTCCATATAGCACTTATGCTTATCGCAGAATGCCGTTTTGTCTGTGTAATGCACCAGCCACGTTCTAGAGATGCATGATGTCGATTTTTACTGACATAATTGAGAACATAATGAAAGTTTCTATGGATGATTTTTCCGTCTATGGATCTTCATTTTCTGTTTGTTTTTCTAATCTGTGCAGGTGTTACAACGCTCTGAGAAGAAACATCTTGTGTTAAACTGGGAGAAGTGTCACTTCATGGTCAGAGATGGGATTATTTTGGGACACAGAATTTCAGAGAATTGTATCGAGGTGGACAAGGCAAAGATTGAGGTGATGACAAGTCTGCAGCCACCTGATTTTGTCAAAGGGATTAGGAGTTTCCTGGGACATGCTGGGTTTTACAGGAGGTTCATCAAGGATTTCTCCAAGATTTTTAGGCCTTTGACTCAGCTTTTGTGCAAGGATGTGAAGTTCCACTTCGACAATGATTGTATTGAGGCCTTTCTCACGATCAAGGGAGCGCTTATTAGCGCACCAATCGTCCAACCACCAGACTGGGACCTACCTTTCGAGGTAATGACTGACGCTAGTGATTATGCTGTGGGAGCTGTTTTGGGACAGAGAAAGGAGAAGAAGCTTCATGTCATCTACTATGCTAGTAGGAATCTTGATGATGCACAGTGCAAGTACGCTACCACAGAGAAAGAGCTTCTAGCCATCGTGTTTGCTTTTGAGAAGTTCAGGTCGTATCTTGTGGGGTCTAAGGTAATTGTACACACAGATCATGCTGCTTTGAAGTACCTTCTAACTAACAAGGATGCCAAACCTAGACTGCTACGATGGATACTCATGCTGCAAGAGTTCGACCTAGAGATCAAGGACAAGAAGGGAATCAATAATGGTGCCGCAGATCATATGTCTAGACTGCGTATAGAGGAACACCTTCCTTTGAATGATAGCCTTCCTGAAGAGCACATGTATTCCATCAGCATTGGGAACATTGACCATTACACACCCTCTCGCGACACCACGTTTCCTGAGATCCCTTGGTTTGGTGACATTGCGAACTACTTGGCTGCAGAAAAAGAACCCGATAACTTTGTTGGGTACAGGAAGAAGAAGTTTTTGAGAGACATCAGACACTACTTCTGGGATGAGCTATAATTGCACAAGCAGTGCTCAGGCGGTGTTTGCAGACGATGCATTTTAGAGGAAGAAGTTCCTGGTATTCTCTTCCATTGCCATGGTTCGACTTATGCAGGACACTTTGCTACTTTCAAGACGGTGTCCAAGGCTCTACAAGCTGGTTTCTGGTGGTCGACTATGTTTAGAGATGCTCATGCCTTCGTCTCTAAGTGTGATTCATGTCAGAGGCATGGGAACATTCGCAAGAGGAATAAGATGCCTCAGAATTTTATCTTGGAGGTTGAGGTGTTTGATGTTTGGGGTATTGATTTCATGGGTCCATTCCCATCTTTTTATGGGAATCAATACATCCTTGTCGCTGTGGACTATGTGTCTAAATGGGTTGAAGCGCTGGCTAGTCCAACCAATTATGTCAAGGTGGTTTTGAAGATGTTCAAATCTTTGAACTTTCCAAGGTTCGGTGTACCTAGAGTCGTGATCAGTGATGGTGGATCTCATTTCATCAACAAGGTCTTTGAAGGTCTTTTGAAGAGGCATGGAGTAAAGCACAAGGTAGCCACTCTTCACCATCCGCAGACGAGTGGACAAGTTGAGATTTCCAACAGCGAAATCAAAAGCATTCTGTAGAAGACTGTGAGCACAACAAGGAAAGATTGGGCTATAAAGCTTTATGACGCTCTTTGGGCGTATAGGACTGCTTACAGGACACTCTTAGGTACGACACCATTCCATCTTGTCTATGGGAAATCTTGTCATCTTCCAGTGGAACTCGAATACAAGGCAACTTGGGCCGTTAAGTTGTTGAATTTGACATTAAGCCTGCTTCTGGGAGACAGTTTCAACTTAATGAGCTGTATGTGATTCGTCATATGGCCTACGAGAATTCGAGGATTTACAAGGAAAGGACTAAGGTTACCATGATAAGAAGATCATCCGTAGGAACTTTGCTGTAAATGATCAGGTGTTGCTTTTCAATTCTCGCCTGAAACTTTTTCCTGGGAAACTGCGATCGCGATGGTCTGGTCCATTCATAATCACGGAGGTGAGACCATATGGAGCTGTTGTGTTGCTAGACACAGTAGGAGGTGAATTTTTGGTTAATGGTCAACGCCTAAAGCCATATCTCGCTGACATCAAAATCACTGAAGGAGACACCGTTCATCTCAGTGATCCACCTCTAGCCTAGACGGCATCCAAGTCAAGCTCGTGACTTAAAACAAGCGGTTGGTGGGAGGTAACCCACCGGTAAGTGTACATACTTATTTTTCGTTTGATTTCTAATTTTTAGCTTTGATTTCTCACTGTTTCGGGTAAAAAAAAGAGCCAGGTCGATCGATCCAGGGTGAGATCGATGGATCGATCCAGGGTGGGATCGATGGATCCAGGGTGGGATCGATGGATCCAGGGTGGGATCGATGGATCCAGGGTGGGATAGATGGATCCAGGGTGTGATCGATCGATCCAGGGTGGGATTGATGGATCCAAAATGCCGAGAATTCTCAAATCGATTGATCCAAGCACAAATCGATCAATCCAGTACCAGATCGATCGATCCGAAGCCCATGTAAGTTTTTTGGTTTTTATTATTCGGTTTAACCCGATTTATTTGACTCAAAATGAACCGAAAAACAAATTTTTAACTACCCAAATCGATTTTGAGGATCAAAAACTCCCTTTCTCTCTTCTTCCTCCTTGAGTCGCGATTTTTAGGGTGATTTTTTAAAAAATTTCACAAAACACTAACTTCTTCAAATCTTAACGGATTCAAGTAAATTTTGTGCCTAACCCACTCGGATTTTTACCTTGTTTTTGTTTCTAGCACTCAATCCATCGATCTGCAAAGGTACGCATCCTATTCCCTTTTTTAGTCCGAAAAATCACTTCTCACGAGTTGGAATTCGGGTTTGTATTTTGTTCGGAGTGCTTTTTGTGGCTTGCTATGATATCTTAGGATAAATTCGAACCCCGCCATGCTTTCTTTCGTTGATTTGTGCGATTGGAATTGAAATTTGGAATTTAAGAGCAATTTTGGGAATTTCTATGAGAGAAATCGAATTTGGATTGATTTGTGCTTTGATGAGGAACATTGTGTTGAATCGGTTTTTTTAATTGATTGTGATTATGCATAATGATTGAGCTTTGAAAATTTCTACTCGTTTTCGTGTTTTTCGAAATTTCGATAAATATGGACTTGTTTGATTTTGCAGTCAATGGGTAAAACAGGTGGAAGCGCTCTACGAAAAAACCCAACACGGGGTTTAAAGCCAACAGAACCACCAAAAGATCATACCGCACAACCTTTGTGAAGAAAAGACAAAGGGATAGCGACATCTTCGGTCCCTAAAGTCGAAGAGGATTAGAACGAGGAGGAAGGAGAGCGAACTACGGCTCCTTGGCTGAGATCCGATAACACACCCATAGAGGGTCCGATGATTCCAGTGGTTGCTCACATGACGATTGGAGAAATGCAGAAGAACTCCTGGTATAAGACACGCAATTACGAAGATCCGTAGGGTATGTACAATAGCACCTGCTAAAATGGGTTGCTGCGAATTGAGATGGCGTCCACGAAGTTTGTATGCGAGAGGACTTTGCATAGGATGGGGATTGCAGAGGATGTACGAGCGATGTTACAGAAGATGGGTTTAGGTACGCTTGCCTATCAGACGTATACTCTCTGAATTCCTGCGAATTGCCATCGACTTAACGCTCGTTTTTAATAGATTTTCTCACCGTTTAATTTGTTATTTTTGTTTCATATTACAAACAACAACCATATTGCCATCTTAGCTTAGTTTCATTAATACAGATTCGTAGTGTGATACTTGGTTCTCGGAGATTCGATCCCTAAATACTATTTCGTTTGTTGTGCACTTGCAGTGATATTTTAGGGATAAAACTCTGTGTATCACCATCAAGAGCCATTTGTGTAAAAAATTCGGGAAATTCAATTGTTCCAACATTCGAAACATTTTCATTTCTCATTGGAGTAGAAGAATAAGGGGGCGCTGTTGGGGTCAGAATCCACCCAGCTGAGATCAATGGGAAATGACTAAGTATATAAATACGAGGAATTGGATAAGGCCTAAGCTAACGAAGTTGTGGCCGAAGTCGCGGCCGAAGTCATGGCCGAAGTCGCGGCCGAAGTCGCGGCCGAAGTCGCGGCCGAAGTCGCGGCCGAAGTCGCGGCCGAAGTCGCGGCCGAAGTCGCGGCCGAAGTCGCGGCCGAAGTCGCGGCCGAAGTCATGGCCGAAGTCGCGGCCGAAGTCACGGCCAAAGTCACGGCCAAAGTCAAGGCCGAAGTCGCGGCCGAAGTCGTGGCCGAAGTTAATTCTATATGAAGCCAATTCTATACGAAGACAGTGTGGCCAAAGACAGTGTGGCCGAAGACAATGTGGCTGAAGTCAATTCTATACGAAGACATTGTGGCCGAAGACAGTGTGACCGAAGTCAGTGTGGCCGAAGACAATGTGGCCGAAGTCAATTTTATACGAAGCCAATTCTATACGAAGTCGTGGCCGAAGTCATTTCTATACAAAGCCAATTCTATACGAAGTCGTGGCCGGAGTCTTTTCTATACAAAGCCAATTCTATACAAAGTCGTGGCCGAAGTCATTTCTATACAAAGCCAATTGAACCAAAGGATTGGTTCTACGACCCGGCTGTGGCTAGACAAGAGTTAGAACGTCTGGTTGGACCTATCCATCGAGCGTCAAGGAAGAAGAAAACTAAGAAACGACCCGATCCACCTGGCTCAACTCTCTCTCTTCCTTGGATTCGTTGGTGGATCTTAGGCAGAGATTCAATATCTCAGAGAAGATTGAATTTGTTCTTCCTTCTTCGACAGACCGAGCCGATAAGCCTCCTCCCGATCACTTTACTCTCTACGAGAGCTTCTTCTATCGCTACTTACTATGGCTCCCGATCCCCGAAGTGATCCTGCGATTTTTATGGAAGCTTAATCTGGCTATTGCCCAAATCAACTGTAGGGGGATTAGACACCTGGTCGGCATTCATGTCAGAAGTTACAAGTGCGACGTTGAGGTTGGGGTCGAGCATTTGAGAAGTTTCCTAGAGTTCAGGAGTCTCAATAAAAGAGAATTGAAATACTACGTATCGGGTAAAGCTAAGAAAAATATCATAAAAGGGTTTCTGACCAAGGATGACAACTGGGAGGACTACTTTTTCTTCGTTACCATCACCGAGGCGTCAGTGGGATCAAGATGTCTTAACTTAATCAAGACGAGCTGGAGAGAACTTGGTAGCCGACCCGTGGCTTCTTTTTTGAGCTACAGCTCGGTTTCCTTTTATAATGATTTCGTTTTAGGTTTACTTATATTGTTTTCTTTTTGCAGCACGCCACTTCCAACTTTCATTGCCTTCCAATTTGCCCACGATTCACAAAGCACTTTCATCCCAAAAGTGTAATTGGAGAAAAGATTTCCATCTCCAACGAGTAGAGAGAGCCCGAGCAATTTTTGAAGGTCAATCTGTTGGTCCATCATCTTCTTCCAACTCGGACGATACCATGGGAAGACCAACCTTTAGAGATAGAGCCGCAGCCAAGGCAAAAGCAGAAGCCGAAGCCAAAGAGAGGGCAAAGCAGGCCAAGGCGTTGGGTCAGCTTCGCCTCCCGAACCCCCAGGTCGATGCTGCTCTTAACCCCGATCCAGTTTCCTCTCATAACGAACCCGAACAGATTTCTCGCCCTGAAGTTTCTCAAGGGGTCATACTAGGCCTTCGTACTGCCGACTCCCAAATAGTGCCGCATAAAGACAAGGGCAAGGGGAAGGACAAGGAGAAGAAGGGTCCGAGCATAAAACATTAGTCGGACAACAGAGGTGAAGGGTTGGTTGAGGCGTCGAAGTGACAATGTCGTGTTAAAACCCCTCAACTTGTTCCTGAGGCGATTCCATTGTCTACCATTCCCCTTAATGCTGAAGGGGTTTACAACGATGCTGCGGCGTCCGCAGTTATCTTTTCTAAGATCACCTGCCCGGGTGATCAACTTTCTCCTCCTGATACTTTGCTCAGGAACAAAGCTTACAATGAGGTGTCCCTTCGGGGCGTCAAGGTGTGTTTTCTATCTGTTTTTATTTTGACCATCGTTGCCCGATCTTTTTTTTTTTTTTGTCGTTATGTTTGCTGAATTGCCGTTATTTTTGCACAGTTCATATCCAATCTTAATAGGATGGTCCTCGGGTATGAATCTGACGCCCGTAAGGACAGGGAAAAGGATGAAGAAGCCAGAAAAAAGCCATTGAGCTGGACGGGAAGCTCAAAGAAGCCAAAGCGAGTAATGCTTCCGAACGCGAGAGGATCGTTAAAAGGATTAAGTGTCTTGAGGCTGAGGCGGAAGGGCATAAGAAGCATCGTAGGGAGGCCGATGAACAGATCATGCGACTGGAGTCAGGCAAGGTAAAGCGCGACGCTCACATTGCCAGTCTGACGAGGCAGTTGGAGGCAGTGAACGAGCTTTATGAAGTTAAGATGGAGGAGGCGGTTCTTGAAGCCAAAACGTGAGATGCAGTCATCGTTTGAAGACAATGTCTCCCGATCTAAAAAGCTTATTGGCAAAATTGGTGGCGAGCCCAAAGAGAATATGCTCGATCTTGCTCAAATCGAAGGCAATCTTCAGTTTATCGGACTGCTACAAAGCGAGGATCCACCATCCCTTGACGCCGAGGTAACAAACCTAACTGAGCAAAAGGGGGAGCTCGAGGGTGCCCACGAAGCATTTGCCAGCTTGATAGTTGACCTGGGGGAAACGCTAAGGTTGTGCCAATCTTGGCGAAGGCATCAGAGGATCCAACATCTTCTGAGTCAAGTGGAGGCGGTACGAAAAAGGCTCCCGAACCGTCTCCTGAGAAAGTTGTCGAAGAAGCCGTAGTCGTGCCCGATCTAGAGAAGGTAATTAACCCCATCAATGAAGATTATGAAGAAGCAGGGGAAGACGAGCACCCTGAAGGGCCAGAGCAAGGGGAGATTGATAATTCCGAAGCCTTAGAGTCCTATGATCCTTTAATTTTTGTGTAGTTTTAAGATTTTTTTTTTGCTACCAGGATGGCTTTATCCGTTCTGTGATCTTTCGAACTCAGTGGTTATAAGAGAACACCTTTTGTCTTGATGAATGTGTTTACGAAGAAATGTTAAGTATGCCTCTTTTGTTTGATGACAAGTCTGAATGTTTTGCTTGTATTGTCTTGATAAACTAGGGATCTAAGTATGGGATTCCATAGTAGTTATGTTTGAGATGAACAATTCGGCTTACAGAAATGTTACCGTACATTTTCCTTCTCCGAAATTAATCATAAATTTGCATAGTTTAGTTTTGAACATCTCGATTTACGGATACACTACCATAAGTGTATTCGCTCCGACAATGGACATATGCTTGTACAGTTTAGGATGAACATTTCGGTTTACGGATATGTTACGGTAAACATATCCGCTCCGACAATGAACAAAATATTTGTATAGCGCGCTTTTAATCCTGAGTCGGATGTAATAGTTTAGATCCGGTATGGATGCAAGAGTTCACTACTGTGGCCGGCAGTAATGAAGATGTGGCAAGATGCCTGTAGTAGCTTAATCCGTTTAAATATGTCCGTTTCGTTAAGACTTAGTGATCTTTGAAGGATGTTTTGAAAGCTTTTCTTTGATAGATCGTAGAATTGATTACAAAGATGGGAGTATACGAGTATACGTACCCACTCCCCCCCTTTTGAAAGAGGAGGGCAACTGAACCCATCTGAAGATGAGTTGCCTACGTACTCTTTGCAGGGATCAAGTCGCCCCATAGTTCATGTAAAGTAGCTTAGTGATAGTACTTTTTGAGATGCATTGCGTTCCATGACCTTGGTACTGGAACATTTGTCATGCTGGAGAGTTTGTAAATGCCAGGTTTAATTATCTCTGTGATTCGGTAAGGTCCTTCCCAGTGTGCTCCCAATTTTCCGGCATTCATTTCTGCTGTGTTTTGGAAAACCTTCCGTAAAACCAAATTGCCTTCGTAGAATCGTTGTTCTCAAATATTGGAATTGTAGTATTTTGCTGCTGCGTTCTGATAGTTCTGGATCCTGATCAAGACTTGATCCCTTCTTTCGTTGATTAAGTCCAACTCGTCAAGCATCAATAGGTGATTGAGCCCTTTTTGTTCTGGTAGTAGTCGGCGACGAATTCCTGGGAAATGTATCTCCGGTGGGATGACACACTCCGTTCCGTATACGAGGGCGAATGGGGTTTCTCCATTGTTCGTCTTGGGGTGGTGCGGTGAGACCAGAGTACTCCTTCTGATTCTTCAGCTCAACGTCTTCTCGTCGAGACGCTTCTTCAGGCCATCGAGGATTGTTTTGTTTATTGCTTCCGCCTGTCCATTCCCTTGTGGGTATCTTGGAGTAGACTTGCTTAATCTTATTTTCCATTTGTCGTAGAAAGCTTCGAAACGATTTGAGATGAACTACGAGCCATTGTTCGTCACGATCTCGTATGGTACCCCATGCCGGCATATGATGTTTTTCCAGATGAAGGCTTAGACCTGCGCATCTTTAATGTTAGCGTATGAGTCGGCTTCGACCCATTTCGAAAAATAATCTGTCAAAACCAGTTGGAAACGTTTCTGTTTTGAGGCGTACAGCGGTCCGACGATGTCCATAGACCCTCGCATGAATGGATATGGTGATGAGATTGATGAGAGCATTTCCGTTGGTTGGTGAATCATTGGCGCGTGACGTTGAGATTTCTCGCATTTGGCTGAAAACTCCTTGCAATCTTTGATCATCGTTGGCCAATAATAGCCATGACGTTTGACCTTTATGGCTAGTGCTCTCCCTCTAGAGTGATTGCCACATGAACCGTTGTCAACTTCCTCCATAATCTTCCTTGCGTCTTTTTCTTCCACGCAGTTTAGCAATGGTCCTGAGAATCTCCATTTGAAGACATTTCCATCGAGTAAAATGTAACGAGCTGCCTGGACTCGAAGCTTACGAGCTGCCCACTTTTCAGTTGGTAAGATTCCGTCGTATATGTATCCTCGAATTGCGCCGAGCCACTTTTCGCAGCCATATACTGCTTCATTGTTGATCATGTTTGCTTCTTCGTCTGGTTCGATGATAGGGTCGTTACTGCTTTCGATGGTTGGTGACTCTTCAAGATTGTCTTCCTCCATTGGGGCTGTTCCCCGCTCAGCAAATGGCAGATTTGCCAATTCCTCCTCCATTCCATCTATCTCCTCTTGTCCGATTGTGACTTCCGTTGCTGGCATAGCGGCCTGTGAACGAGTTATGGCATTCACCATGTCAGAAGGGTTGATGTTTGGGTGTTGGATGAATTCTACTGGGATTATTCTCTCTAGATCCGGATCGGAAGTTGATGTAAGAGCTGCAAGTGCATCGGCTAGGGTGTTCTCTCCTCGTGGGATATGTGTTAGGATAAATTGTTTGAACTGCGCAGCCAATTCTTTGATGATCTTCCGGTAAGCTTCCATTCGATCATCCTTTGCTGCATATTCGTCGCTGAACTGATTTGCGACTACTTGGGAGTCGCAAAATGCATGGAGTTGCTATATTTTTAGGCCACTAGCAAGTTTCATCCCGGCGATCAAGACTTCATACTCTGCTTCATTGTTGGATGCGGAATTATTGTTCCAGTACTTCGCCAGTCGGAGAAGTTAGTCGTATCCCTACTCCCGAGCCATTTTTGGAGGATGAGCCATCAACGTGGAGTTTCCAGAGCTGGCCTTGCATTTCGTCGTCAATGCCTTCTTTGGGTAGTTCGATAAGAAAATCAGCCAGGACTTGGGATTTTACGCACGTTCGTCCGCGATACTCAGTGTCATATTCGCTCAGTTCTATTGCCCAGTTTGCTAGCCTCCTTGACTAACTTGGGCTGTGCAGAATGGACCTTATCGAGAAAGTGCTCAGGACGACGATCGAGTGAGACTGGAAGTATGGCCTTAGCTTTCTTGCCGACATAACTATGGATAGTGCCAATTTCTCCATCTGCGAGTACCTTGTCTCAGCGTCTGTAAGGGTTTTGCTGACGTAAAAGATTGGCTTCTACTCCCCACGCTCGTCTCGAATCAACACGCCGCTTACTGCTGTGGCAGAAACTGCGGTGTACAGAAAAAGTGGTTCTCCTACTTCTTGTTTTGTGAGAACTGGAGGGGTAGCCATGTAGCTCTTTAGTTGTTGAAAAGCTTCCTCACATTTTTCTGTCCACTCGAACTTCTTGTTCCCTCGCAAGGTATCGTAGAAAGGCAGGCATTTGACTGTGGATCCTGAGATGAATCTGTTAAGTACAGCTACCCTCCCAGTAAGTCTTGGCACTTCCCTTTTTGTCTTTGGTGAAGTCATATTGATGAGCGCATCGATTTGCTTAGGGTTAGCCCCAATACCGCGGTGAGTTACTAGGTAACCAAGGAATTTTCCCGCGGTGACCGCGAATCTGCACTTGGTCGGGTTTAACTTCATCTTGTGAAAGTTCAGCTGCGAGAAGCATTCCTAGAGATGAGTGATGTGATCCTACTCTTTCAGCGATTTCACCAGCATGTCATCTATGTAAACCTCCATTGTCTTTCCGAGTTGATCAGCGAACATCTTGTTCACCAAATGCTGGTACATTGCTCTGGCATTTTTCAGGCCGAATGGCATCACTTTGTAGCAATATATTCCACGATCTGTTATGAAAGCAGTCTTCTCACGGTCGTCGGAGTTCATCAAGATCTGGTTGTAACCTTAGAAGGCATCCATGATAGATAGGAGTGCGTTCCCTGCCGTTGCTTCGACTAAGTGATCGATGTGTGGAAGGGGGAAGCTGTCTTTTGGGCAAACTTTGTTCAGATCGGTGAAATCCACGCATACACGCCATTTGCCATTCTCCTTCTTGACCACCACTGGGTTAGCCAACCAGTCCGTGTACTTCACTTCAGTTATCGATCCGATGCGCAGGAGTCTCTCTACCTCATCATTGACTGCTTTAGCTCTGTCTGGCCCAAGCTTTCTCATTTTATGCTGCACCGGTTTGAATGTTGGGTCAACATTCAGTTTGTGGCTTGTTATGTTGATATCGATGCCGGGCATTTTTCTGCTTCCCATGCGAACGTGTGGATATTGTTCCTCAAAAATGCAACAAGTTCATCTCTGATCTTTTCATCCAATGTTGCTCCAATCTCCACGCATCGCTCTGGATGTTTATTGTCGATGCAAACTGATATGACGGGGTCGCAATTTGGTCTAGACACTTCTTCTTCGCGATCCTCCGAAATCTGTAGTTGCTATAACAGTTTGGAAAGCTCTTTCACCGGTTCTCTGTCGGTCTTCATCTTCTTGCACTTTGAATTTACCGTCGGATCGGTCACAAGATTTCTGAGTTTGTGTGCGGCGAGGAAGCAGACACGAGACTCTTTTTGGTATCCTCGAATCATTTTCACTCCGTTTGGTGTAGGGAACTTGAGGCAGAGATGGTAGGTTGAAACAGCGGCGCCCATAGAATTTAACCAGGCGGTCCCCATGATGACGTTGTAGATTGCCGGGTGATCAGCTACGAAGAATTCGACGATTTTTGTCACTTCGCCAACTTGGACATGCAGTTTGATTGTCCAAGTAGTCATGGTGGTTTCTCCAGAGAATCCAGTCAATGGTTTGGGGGTAGATATCACTTCGGACAGGTCTACGTTCATTCTTCTGAGAGTCTCGAGGAATATTACATCCACGGTATTCCTGGTGTCTACCAATACGCATGCTACGTCGCAGTCGTTGATAATCAACTCGATCACGAGAGGGTCATCATGTGGTTTGTCGATTCCGATCGTCTCCCTTTCCTCGAATGATATCACGTCGTTTGGAAATTTTGATGGTTTAGACCAGTTGATGCTGACGTCTGCCCTTCGTTGGAATGCTTTGATTGACGAGACGGTATCCGAGCAATAGTGAGATCCTCCCATTATCATGCTTATCCTTCTTCTTGATCCGGAGGGCGGCGCTTCGTCATACTTCTCAGTTAGGATCTTCATCTCCTCTTCTTCGTTGATGAAGTCTGCGGCTCGATGCATTGCATCCTGTATCGTTGTGGGGGACGTTCAGCGTAATTTCCTTGCGAAAATTGGAGTTGAACCAGAGTGCTCGCTTCAGGGCCAATAAGGCTGCTTTGTCGCTCAGGCCTTCCACTTTGGAGATGACGGCTTTGAATCTCCCGATGAAGCTTTGGAGTGTTTCATTCTGCCCTTGAGCCAGGGTCCACAGATCTGGGATCCATGAATATGGAGTAATGCTTCAAGAATGCCGCAGACAGTTGGTTGTAGCTGTTGATGGAGTTCCGCTCGAGCCTGGAAAACCACTGGAGCGCTGGTCCTTTGAGATGCTCCATGAAGAGAAGGCACTGTCCGGCGTCTCTTTCATTCTCTTAGAAGTTAGAGCATCCCATGGCTATAGCGAAAGCCGTTAGATGCTCTTTTGGATCGGTTTTTCCTTCGTAGATCGGGACTTTCATCTTTCCAGGGTCTAGAATTCTTATGCTAGTAATCCGCGCTGTGAACGGGGTGTTCTGCGCTTCCTCCAGTACACGATCTATCTCCGGCACCTTGCTAGTTGCTTTGTGCATCATGGATCGGACAGCTTTTATGTCGGCAGCTGCTCGGTCCATATCTGCTCGCATCATGGCCATCTTTTCTTTCTGGGCTCGGACTCCTGCTCTGCGCTCTTCGTTCACCCATGAATCCACACCAATTGAATTTGTCGAAGGTTTATTAAGAGAGAGATGAAATTTCTGAGCAAAAACCACTCAAAACACAAATAGAGATCCAAAGATGGAATTTTATTAAGCTGCTTAGAAAGCTTTTGTATGAGAGCAAAAGTACAGAGTTTTGCTAGGTCGAATTGCGGATCTCCTTTTTAGAGGGTATACATGAGTATATATACAAGTTTAAGTCGGCTAAGTTAATATCTAAAGAGATAAGGAAGATTTCCTAATTCCTCGGGATTTTCTTTTAGCAAAGCCTGCTACCGCCATGGGCTTTGATTCATGGGCTCGTTGTCTCGGGCCAAACGTTCATTTACTCAGCTCGGCCCACCTCCTTATCCTTAAGCTTTAGCTCGGATGGTAGTGGCTGAGCAGCTCGTGTGACACCATGGTTCACGGCTCGGGTGACACCATGGTTCACCACTTGGGTGACATCATGGTTCACGGTTCGGGTGACACCATGGTCCACGGCTCGGGTGACACCATGGTTCACGGTTCGGGTGACACCACGGTTCACGGCTCGGGTGACATTATGGTTCACGGTTTGGGTGACACCATGATTCACGGCTCGGGTGACACCATGGTTCACGGTTCGGGTGACACCATGGCTCACGGCTCGGGTGACACCATGGTTCACGGCTCGTACTATGGGTCGTGACACCATGGTTCACGGCTCGTACTATGGGTCGTGACACCATGGTTCACGGCTCAACTATGGGTCGTGACCCCGATCTGTTTGCTTTACGATGGATCGGGGTACACGACCCAGTTTCTTCACCGTGGGTCGTGACCCCCCGATTCGTTTGCTATACGATGGATCGGGGTACACGACCAAGTTTTTTCACCGTGGGTCGTGACCCCCGATCCGTTTGTTGTACGATGGATCAGGGTACATGACCTAGTTTCTTCACCCTGGGTCGTGACCCCCGATCCGTTTGTTGTACGATGGATCGGGGTGCACGACCCAATTTCTACACCGTGGGTCGTGACCCCCGATCCGTGTGTTGTACAATGGATCGGAGTACAAGACCCAGTTTCTTCAACGTGGGTCGTGACCCCCGATCCATTTGTTGTACGATTGATCGGGGTACATGACCCAGTTTCTTCACCGTGGGTCGTGACCCCGATCCATTTGTTGTACGATGGATCGGGGTACACGATCTAGTTTCTTCACCGTGGGTCGTGACCCCGATCCATTTGATGTACGATGGATCGGGGTACACGACCCAATTTCTTCACCTTGGGTCATGACCCCCCGATCCATTTGTTGTACGATGGATCGGGGTACACGACCCAGTTTTTCCACCATGGGTCGTGACCCCCCGATCCATTTGTTGTACGATGGATCGGAGTAAACGACCCAGTTTCTTCACCGTGGATCATGACCCCCCGACCCGTTTGCAGTTAACTTCAAGTGGTTGAATGTTGACCCCAACACACACCTCCTATCTTCTTGAATACCGATAAGCAACTTGCAAACTTTATCACAATGGCGGAAAAATAGGTTATCTGGCTTTGCGTGTCATGGAAAAGAAACCATGGAATTAAAGCAGAAGTTGCGGATAAAGATGAAGCTTGTCATGTCAAAGAGGATGCTGGTGTGGATTTTGATGATGTTGGTAATGTTAAAGACGAGCATATGATGTCATCACCGAGCAACAGCAGAGACTGCCGACAGTCTGCGAAACAACAGTAGATGCCGCCTTTATTCTGTGATATATTTGATGACACGCCTACGAAGCCATTACCAATGAAGAAATCTGGAACTATTAAGGTTGGCAAAATATTTGATGAGAATGAAGCATTAATTATGCAATTATGCAAGATTTCAGTCATCGAGATTGATTTCAAAATCGACACGTCGAGGAAGAAACTATTTATCGCAAAATATTTTGTTCCTAATTGTTCTTGGAGGATTCGTACGTCGACTCTGTCAGTTTCATCTGAATCTCCAGAATTTCTCGTTCGGATATATAAAGAAGCTCATACATAATCTGTTGTCGATAGGTATTCTCGTCACCGACAGACTAATGCAAAATGTATTGAAAAGATGTATGTTGATAGGTTTAGTAGTGGTAATGATCTTAAAGGAATCACGCCTAAGCATGTAATGAACTGTATTAAGTCACTACATTGTCTTGACATAGACTATACGAAGGCGCATAAAGCGTTGGCATATGTACGAGAGCTGGCCAGAGGCACTTTTCAGAGGGGTTACCAGGACTTGCCTTCCTATCTATACAAAATAGAGCAGACCAATCCGAGTACGATTACAAAGCTTGAACATGATGATCAACAAAGGTTTAAGTACTTGTTCATTGCTTTTGGTGCTTCCATCAAAGGATTTGAGTTCTTGAGGGGGTTGTTGTGTTAGATGGAGCACATCTAACTAGAAAGTACAGAGGTGTTATGCTAGTAGTTGCATGTCAAGATGCAGACTCGAGTATATTTCCTCTAGCTTTTGGGATTGTAGACTCAGAGAATGATGCTTCATGGGAATGGTTTTTTACACAGTTGCGTGGTGTGATACTTTATGATAAAAATTTGGCAATTATTTCTGACCGTCATCTATCAATCGCAAAGGCCCTTGAGAAGGTTTTTCCCGCAGCTGATAGGGGAGTATGTTACTATCACCTCAAAAATAATCTCATCTTAAAGTTTAAAAAGAACGCAATGCTCAGTTTGGTGTGTCGTGCTGCATATGCATATCGACCGGTAGATTTTGAAACATTGTTTGCTGTGATTCGTCGTCAGAATAGTAAATTAGCAGTTTACTTGGAAGAGGCAGAATTTCGATTATGGGCTTGTGCACATTTTTCAGGAGATAGATTTGGTATAATGACGAGCAATATTGCAGAATCCATTAATGCCGCGCTTAAGGAAGATATATCATTTCCTATTAAACATTTCGTGGAGGGTATTAGAAAGTTTTTGTCAAGGTGGTTTGTGGAAAGGCGAGACAAAGCTGCCTCATTAAAAACAAATTTCCCCCCAAACGTTGAAAACTTACTGCATGAAAAATACGGTAGTTTGGAAATTTTAAATGTTCATCATACTGATTCAAATTGTAGTCATGTTACAGGTAGAGATTATGATTGTGTGGTTGATCTACAAAAGGTATGTAAGTTTTTTTTGCTATTTATCACTGCCAGTTTCAGAAAACGTTTCCTGAGAAAGTCTGCCGTCTCAGGAAACATTTGCCTTGTTTTTCTGCTCTGAGTTCGATTCCTTTTTAAAATTTATGATTGCAGAGAATTTTTACTTCTAAACAATATGATGTCGAGAGGATTCCCTGCGAGCACGCGATTAAAGTAGCATTAACTCGGAAAAGTGATGAAGCTACTCTGGTCGATGATCATTTCACAAAGGACTACTTGTATTCAACATACTCAGAACCTATAAAACCTGTAGATGAAGATTTGATTCTACCACCACACGTAATTAGTGAACAATGTCTGCCACCAGTCATAAAAGTACCTTCCGGTAGACCGAAGACAAAGAGATACATTTCTGCTATTGAAAAGGCTAAGCGGTTCAAGAGTAATCAATGGAAGAAGAAGAAAATAGAACCTTCGCAGAGTACTCCATCCACAAAGCAAAAAACAAAGCAGAGGACTCAATCCACAACGAAGAAAACGAAGCAGAGGACTCCATCCGTCACGAAGAAAACGAAGCAGAGTACTCCATTCAGCGATAATATTTCACCCACTACTCCATCCCCAAAGGTGAAAAGAAAATGATCTCGTAATTCTCCGACTACTCAAACACCAAATAAGAAAGCTAAACTTTCGCAAAGTACTCCACCCCCAAAGATGAAAAAGAGTCTTTTTCAGAGTAGCCCAAAAATTCAGCACATGTGCTCAAAATGCCATAATGCAGGACACAATCGAAAAACATGCCCATTTTCTTGACTCTTGCTTCACTCTGCTGTAGCTCTGCCAAAATAGACAAATCTCTGGTATCAAGTTTATTTAAACAAATCTTGGTTTATAACTTTTTTTATTTTGCGTAGTATCTGCTTATGTTTATTTAACTTGTCTTTATGTTATGGTGCGCCGTTGTTTTATGTTAGTCTTTAGTTTGATGCGGGTATCATAAAATAGTCAGTATCACAGAGTCTGCATGTGGTATCACAGAGTCTGCATCAAGTATAGCAGAGTCTGCGTCTGGTAATCATCCATTAATCTGCTTAATCTGCATGTACTCTACTATAGATGTTTGCTTGTATTTTCATGTTAAAAATATATATGCTCAAATCCGAGGGTAAAACATGTTATTCTAGTATGGATTTATAAATATCAATTCAAATCCACATCTTGAATTATGGAATCATAACTTTTCAAAAATTTCTAAATACATAAACAAATAAAATTACAAGAAATAGTTCAAATCTCCTATGTAATGCGACAAATCTGTCTTGCGAACCAATACAAGTAGCAATTTTTTTCGTATCTAGGTTGATATTCGTGCTCAATGGCATAATTTGGAAAAGTCAAGTATGGATAGTCAGGCTTTTGCCATGTTGATGCAAAAGAATGGTTCCTAGGTGGATAGAAAGCTACGACCACATCCATAACCTCATCCCCAAGCCTGGTGAGTTTATCAAAATCGCCTTCAGCGTGTACGTCGACACATAATTTGAGAAGTTGTGCAGCCTTTTTCGTACATCTAGCACATACACACAGCATTCTACAGAGATAAGTTGCGTTAGCACTGAAAGGGACAAGCCGTTCCAAAAGCTCCATGGCTGCGCTGATGTCTTGTTCTGTGGTCTTGTTCTGTGGTCACGAGTCTTGTAACCTCGTAATAAATAGTTGTTGGGTTTCCAGCGTTTAAGCATCTTACAAAAAAATACGAATCGTCCCGTCTAGGAGAATTTTATCTGTGTCCCAACATAGATCGTCGAGATTAAGTACCTTGAGGACTTCATCACTGTACACTACATCTCTACCGATCCGCCCTATTTGGAGGATGTATCCGAGTCTCCACAAGGTGAGGCGGCCAAGTTTTCGTGCAATGACAGAGATAATGTCCGAAGGGAGCTCTGGTATTTGCATGTTAACCTACGATGTGATGCGGTATTTGGATTTTGAAAATAATTAACAGGCACTCTGTTCGTAAACAATGATCTACTACTTTTATAGATAAAAAAAAAGAAATGAAAGGGGTCGATCTTCCTTTAAATTGTCTTGGAAAAGAAAACTCAATTTATTCTGACATCGGTCAACCATATTTATAAAGTTGGGTCTCTTTAAAAACACATCTAGTACAGTCATTGCACGCGCCTCATTTAATGGCTTGACATGAGAGGCATGCGGGATGATTACTGTGCAACCGCTCAACTATCATAACATAAGATACTCTGCCTTCGAAAAGACAACTCAATTTAATAAGAAATGGCAGAGAAGGCGCGTAAATTTAGCGCGTTATTAAATGGCAGGAACTCCCATAAGAATAAAGGACAACTCATTTACACATGAGGAGATGAATGACAACTCATTTAAAAAGTATACAGCTGGTCGCCCGAAACTGAAATTTGGGAAAGTGTAAAAAAAGCAATGAACATGTATTTATTGCAGTAGTTGAAAACACATTTTCTAGTCTGCCAAAACCCTAGAGTTTATCAAAAATAGTAACACTTTGTGTTCATATATGAGAAAGTCGTGTCTCTTTGTCTCTACATCTATTTGTTTACCAAAGACACAATATTCATCTTCTTCGTCTCTCTTACCAACTTTGTGACCATGGGTTATAGACATAGTCTAAGTCGAATTAACATGGAACTTAAGCGGATCCAGAAGGATGTTCCTACATAGTTCATCAGGGCAGGTATAAAATCTAAAACGCCCAAGTCTTTTATGTAGTTAGAGGTAGTATTATTTACGGACGATAATAGGAACTTTACGGATGTAGTATTATTTAGATTAAATGTCTGAGTTGAGTTTTATTTGTTTTAGGTCCTGTTGGTGATTGTGTTTACGAATCGGAAGCAGCTATCAATGGACCCTCCGACAGTCCCTATTCCGGAGGGATTTTCTTGCTTACCATCCATTTTCCTCCGGATTATCCGTTAAAGGCACCAAAGGTTTGCTTTTTGATTTTTCAGTTACTTGTTATTTGTTGGAGGATGAAACTTCACTCTTGATCATCTTGTTTTTAATTGATATTCTCTTTCTCTTTGCATGCAGGTGGGTTTCAAAACAAAGATTTACCACCCAAACATCAACGCAAATGGAGGGATTGACTATGATATCTTGAGAGAAAAATGGTCTCCTGCTTTAACCGTGTCCCAGGTTTGGAATTTTTTTATATTTAACAAAGTTATTGTCAAAAATAAAAATACTTCAGTCAAACATGTGTGTTAATGCGATGGATTTTTGTTATGGAATTAGGTTTTGATGTCAATTTGCGCGCTGATGACTGGCCCAATCCTAGATGATCCTTTTGTGCCGGAGGTAGCCCATATTTACAGGACTGACAAATCCAGTTTCGAGTCAACTGCGCGAAGCTGGACGGAAAAGTATGCCATGGGATCAGAGTGAGGTGGTGGAGGCAAAGAAAGGATCAGTCTCACCTGTGTGTTCTTTTTTAGCTTTATTATCTTTTGAAGACTGCTTTGCTTTGCTTTAAGTGTTGTATTTTTTATTTAGTAATTTTAGTTATGTTCTATGTTTGCTTTAGTATCTTCTGAAGACTGGTTTGCTTTAAGGGTTCATTTTGTATCGTTTCAATTCAGTTATTTTGAGCGAAGGCGCAGTATCTGCTTGTACTCTGCATCTTAAAGCAGATGATGGGCGGACTCTGCATTTAGGCTGCATCTACATCGCTTACACTGAGTATAAACTGCGTCTTCTGAACTTGTTTTCATCCACAAATATCTAACAAAACAAAATAAAGTATACCTAAATTACTAAACTATTATAACAAGAGGCATACATAAGTGTTACTCCGAGTCTCAAAAGATCGAGTGTGATAATATTAAACAACACAGTTGACGAGGTTTATTCTAGGTGGTATTGTTAAGACAAATAGGGTCATCAATGTATGCATCTTCAACCATTGAGAACCCACCGGTCTTAACAACCCTTAGTTGCTGGATTGCTTCTTTAAGGACAGGAATTGCAGGATTAATGAGGAGTTCAGAGAATGGATAGAGAGCCGAGACACGTATCTCACCTGCAATGCCAAAGATTCACCTAGTCATATATGTTGCAATAGTTCTCTATGATTGAATGAAGTAGTAACACTACCTCCAAAATAGTCCATATTCTAATTTCGTAGCACGCAGAATATGACCTTTCCAATTGGCTGAAGTCGCCAGAAGAACTCAAATTCATCAGCAAATATTTCCTTCGCAATACAGTTGATATCTTCGCCGCTGCAGCTCACAAAGACGACTTTATAGTACTTCGTTCTCAAAAGATATCCTAAACTATAAAAATTATTAACTTACTTGAAATTCCTCATTGTGAAGTGCAGAACTTTGTGACCAGGGACAATGTAAACGTCATATGTGAAGTCTTGATAAATTTCTAATTTCTTGACTTTCACAATAGCACCAAGCAAATCAACTGTGTGATGGAGCAACATCAATATAGATTATTTGATATGACGTGAAATGGAAAATCAAACAACTAATATTCCATCAAAACTTACCAACACTAATCTTCTTATGGAATGAGCCGTTTAGAACTCTGCGAAATGGAGAGAACGACACCATAAGGTTACCACAGACTCATGGTACCTTTTTAATGATCGATTCTTCATGGAAGAAGATATGGAACTCATGGTGTGTTAGTTTTGACTGGCCCGGCCTAGTCGCCACTTCAAAATCCCTAATCAAATACCATTTCTCTTCAGCCACGTCTTCGAACTTTGACAACAGATGATTCCGAATGGTTGCAGAGACCAAATACCCTAAACCATAAAACCGAAGATTGTATATATTCCTCTAAAAATGAAACAAAATCATATATTCCTAAGAGACAACATAAGGTCATTAAAGCATGCATTTCTTACAACGTGATAATCAGCGAGAATCAAGTCTCTTTCAGGTTGAAAGCGTGGATAGTGCTCTCCAAATTCTCTTACGACTTGAATCAAGATTCTTCCACCATTCTTCATGAGTGGCAAGTCTAAAATCATATCTAACTGAGCCATTTTTTTAGATTTAAAGTTTTAGAGAAAAGTTTTGAAGAAAAATTTTGAGCTAAAATATTTTGGAGAAATGTTTTGGACCCTGAGAAGTTTCGAAGAAACGATTGGACTGAAGAACGGTAAATAATAAAAACTTGCTTTTTACGGTTCCAAAAACTGTTAAGAGTCAAAGCAATATCACATCACAAGTATGGGTTGCGAAGCGCCACGTGTCGATAATCGCATGATGCAACACGAGAAACAAGACATTGCAGTAATTGTTAGAATGCGCCTTATTTGCGAAGTGCCATGTATTACTCTGCATTTAATTGGTAAAACAATAACTTTTGATTCGATGTATAATTACATAAATATATTTTTAGACGCAATCCAATAAACTTGTTGAATTGGGGTTAAGTTATTAATGGCAACGAACAACTTCAATGGTAGAGTGCACACCGTTATTCCAAAATAATAATTTAGATAAGTTATAGTATAATATTTCAAACTTCCCCACAGCAGAGTACGAACACACGCTGCGAATTCTCTGCGTGTAGTACTACTTTTTCTCTGCATTTATCCTAACCTGATATTAAACTTCTCGAAAACCAATATTATTTTTATTGTCTCAAAAAACAATTACGATAGTGAATACATAATCATTACGTATAAATTAAGCATATATAGTAAAAATGAAACTTACTTTTCACGGGTCCAAAACATGTTAAGAGTCAAAGCAATATCACATCACATCACATCACTCTTCTACAAACTCATTCGTATAATTTTCTCATGGGCCATGATTACAAAAATTGATTTTGCAGGATGAAAACCCTAACGGGCATACTTTGCAGCCATCAATGGACGCGTGTAGAACAAGTGCGGGTTGCGAAACGCGACGTGTCGATAATCGCAAATGCAACAGAGAACCAAGGCATTGATGTCATTGTGAGAAGACGCCTTATTTGCTAGTTTGTAATGATGTCGTGCTGGAAGAGAAATACGAGATGAAATTTTGCGATGCTTTATTAATGGGCTCTGTATTGCTGGACACTCTAGCAGAGAAAGAACGGACTTCTTTAATTGGTACGACAATAACTTTTGATTCGATGTATAACTACTTTTATAAATATATTTTTAGATGCAACCCAATAAACTTATTGAATTGGTCATTGGAGTTAAGTTACTAATGGCAATACATGTAATAAACATCAACTTCAATGGTAGAGTGCACAACGTTTATCTTAAATTATAATTTAGAAAAGTTATAGTATAATATTTTAAACTTCACCACTGCAGAGTACGAGCAAACGCTGTAAATTCTCTGCGTTTATTTATGCTTCTTCTCTGCATTTATCTTAACCTAATATTAAACTTCCTGAAAACTAATATACTGCGCCTTCTCTGCATTTATCATATTAAGGTAATTTATGTATGTGAAAGCGAATACAAACAAAATGACTTAGGAATTCAGAATATATTTTTCCAATATAGGTAATGATATTATTTTATTCAATAAATGATATCATTTAAAATAACATTTTATTCGCTTTTATTTTATTATATGATGAGCGAACTCTATTTCTAATCTTCTTATTAAATAATGTTAGTATTTACTTTGCTCTTGCTCTGCCTATGACAGCAGAAGAAGAGCAGACCTCTATTTTTATTCTGCGTATTCTTTTCTGGGTCCCATTTTGCTAGACACTTTATCATCAGAGGAAGCAAAAACTAATAAATGATGGGTCCGACTGGTAGCATGTAGTATCAAAGTCGAGTTGCAGTAGATGTTATATTTGATATAACTTGCAGTAAAAATATGTTGTAGAAACTGTAGATTTATGTGGTGAGTTTGCATTTACTCTGCATTTTACAGAAGAGGCTGAGAGATGTCTATTTGGATTATGCAGTTTTGCTTTGGAGAGTGTGCATTAAGCGCGTTTAGTTTTTAATCTGCTCTTACTCTGCATTTAATCGTTAAGTTATAACTCCTCTACGAAACAGAAAGTATCAAGTTAAGAAATTACAAATACTTAAACAAGTAGAAAACAGAAGAAGAGGACGATCGAAACAACACCAACAAGTACTCCAATCATTAGCGTCACGATCATATCCTTTTGTCCAAACACCATATCATGAAGATTCATAACCATCCCCTGAAGCGTATTGAAATCATTATCCGCTAATTCAAGATTCAGAACCGTATCCTTGAGCTTCTTCAACTCTTCGTCACAACTCCGCAACAAGGGCAACATCTGGTCCCGCGAGTACAAGACATTGTTCCACATCATCCGAGGGTCTACGTTGTCACCATTGCTATCAGATGTAATGTACCCAGTGTGATCTTCTAGTAAACCCATCTCAGCTTTAATGTCCTGGAACTCATCCATCATGGCGTCATCCCACCATCGCCTTGTGTGGTGGATGTGACATCCATCCTAATCGTACAATATACAGGACAAACGTAAATGAAATCATTAATCTGCCACATTTATAGAGTCATGGAATTCAAATATTTTCTTACCTCGTTCCTGTCACAGGTATAGAATCTTCTTCCAGCATTCAAACCGGTTGTTTCGGTTTGAATCACTATCTTACCACCACAACAGGGGATGCAGCAGCGTATAGGAATCTCGTAGTGTCCGTAACGGTGACCCTTAGAGCTCACGCTGGATGCCGAAGATTTGGTGTCACTGTTGTTGATGTCATAATCGTAAGGACCGAAAGCCATAACCCCGAGTATTAACTCTTTTTGGAATTCCAATGTGTGTTTAGCCACGACAATGAGATATTTAGGTTCCCTTTTGTCGATAATATACGCCAAAATAGCACGAATCCCCTAATCTATTTAAATACGATAAATTTAGATTTTAGGGAGAAAATTGAAAATCGTTATTTAACAGAAGAATCAAAGGACAATGTATAGGTGTAGTGTTAATTAGATTTCTATCCATTTGGCATTTCTCGCCATGTCATCATTATTTATTAGCGAATGCATGTACGACGCACCAAACCAACGTCACGACTTGTATTTTCTCTCTTTTAACTTTGCCTTATTTGCATGTTCACTGCAAAAGTTATGCAAATATGGTAGAATATAACTTATTATACAATACAAATGTTACGTAGCTTCTCTACAAAGACTATATTAGATGTGATGTTTACAAGCAGATTACGGCACATTTTACGCAGGTCATAGTATTTTGCTTGCATAGAAGTGGCATATTCGATAACTAAGAGATAAATAATAAATGAATGTACCATAACATTAACAACCGTTTCCCTTATAATATTGGAAACTTACAATTACAAAATTAAATAGATAAAAATAGTTGATATTCTATGAAGTGTCCGGGGAACTGTCGCGCTTCATCCCTCTAGAACTCCCAGGAACATCGCAGCCAACATCGGCCGATCCAAACTCGCGACTAATATGATCCAAGAACCTTGACTGGTGGGTCAAAGTTGTTGCCACAATCCTAACCGAATCCACAGCCGTCTCCACATTCAGGAGACGAGTCTCCAAACCACATATCATAGCACGTATGGCTACTCCCTCCAACTCTAACTCCTCGCAACGAGGACAATGAATATTAGCACTGCGAGACGGATACACGTTTTGCCAAGTAAGCCTAAGGCGATCCAGGCTACCTGGACGGACCTCTGCTTCGTCTATATCCGCCCGAAGAAAACTCCCGTCAACTGCGGCGTCGGAGAAAAGAAACTCAGGGCGCCGGTAATGGAGTGTAATCAAGAAAAGGGCAATAGGAAATTCGGGATATGTGCGATGGTTTTGCGTTGTAAGAACTAATGAAGCACAACAGAGAGAAAACGCCTGTTAAAAGAGTGAGATTGATCAATTCATCAAACAATTGACGAAATTTCGATTTAAGATGTAGTTGGGTGGAGTGTATCCACTGATGGTTCAATGACATTCACTGACTGGGAGTTTCTTCTTCCTCTACCTCTTCCTCTTCCTCTTCCTCTTCCTCTTCATCTTCCCTCAATGATTTTGACTGAATCTTCCGATAGATGTACATAATTTTCAGTGTCAATCACTTAGCCTTCATTACCATCTTCTGCAGTGGAAGCAACGGTCTCTATGCAGAAGTTGGTTATCAATGCCGTAATGGGATCCTTAATGCAAATATTAGTTTTATCTGCTGCAGCGGCATCCTTAATGCAGACATTAGTTTCATCTAGCATAATGTCATCATTTGCACAAATGTTTTCTTTGCAATCATCTTCCTTACAATAGGCATCCTCAGCCTTTTTATTCCTATCTCTTTTTTCACCATCAGTTGCTTCGTTTGGCGAAACTGGCTTATCACTAAGCTCTTCTTTACCACCATCTGCTGCAGTGGCATCCTCTGCCTGAAGACATACGTTGGGATCATTATCTACTTTTTCTTCTTTGGCATCATCTGCATTTTCACTCCCATCTATTTTTTGAACATATCCAACTCCACCACCATCAAGAAGATGTTCTTCTTTGGCATCCTCTACCTTTTCACTCCCATCTCTTTTTTCCCCATCAGTTGCTTCATTGGAAACAGCTGCCTTATAAGATATAACCTTTTCTTTACCACCATCAGCTGCCTTTTCACTTCCATCTATTTTTTCAACATCTCCAACTCCACCATCATCTGGAAGATGTTCTTCTTTGGCATCCTCTGCCTTTTCACTCCCATCTCTTTTTTCACCATCATTTGCTTTGTTGAAAACAGCTTCCTTATCAGATATAACCTTTTTCTTACCACCATCAGTTGCAGTGGTATCCTCTGCCTGAAGGCAGACGTTGGCATCATTTTCTCCTTTTTCTTCTTTGGCATCCTCTTCCTTTTCACTTCCATCTCCATCATTACTATCATCTTGAAGATGTTCTTCTTTGGCATCCTCTACCTTTTCACATTTGTATATTTTTTCTCCATGGAACATATCTTGAAGATGTTCTTGTTTGGCATCCTTTGCCTTTTCACTCCAATCTATTTTTGCATCATCTCCTACTTGTTCTTCTTTGGCATCCTCTGCCTCGATGCCATTATCAGTTACTTTTTCTTTGCCATCTCTTCCTTTATCATTTGAAAAGGAGCCCGAGGCAACAACCTTGATTCCTTCTCCTTCATTGTCTTTGCCATCTCCTTGTTATCCACCGTCGTCTCTTCTTCGTCATTCTGCAAAATTTCAAAGTAATGACTGTTACATGAACTCAGCTTCAACTGATTACACCTTAATGGCATACTCTGCCGTAATGGATATTAAGGGATGCCAATGATGAATAGTATTGAATGCCATTATTAGTCTGCCGTAACAATTCCATGTATCACATAAATGAATGATACAACGTAGGCAAGCAGAGTATGCCATGCCCCTCTATTGTTCTACCAGATCTGATAGAGCATGATATCGCAGATCATGCCAGCTCTTTCATTTCAATAATTGCTGAATTGGACATACCATGCGATTGTCAGGTTTTAGTTTGTTGTTAGAGAAGCGAGTATCTTGCTCGAAACAAGTCATCCTCTCCATCAGCTTTCCAACGACCTATGCCAAGTTGTTTAAGGTTTCACTCAAAACTTTTTGTTGTTCCATGCTCGTTCATTGGTGTTCCAGTTTAATCGTTGCTGATCAAGGTTGGCGTTTTCAATTCTAGTTACAACTACGTCAAACTTGGTATGCTGTTTATCCAGGATAAATTCAATGATGTCGACGATGTATGTTGAACCAGTATATGGGATTTTAGCTACAGGGAACTTTGTTTTCATGACATACCATCCGTCATCTTCTTCTTCTTCGTCTTCTTTGATTTTTTCATCATATTCTTCAATTCCCTTCCGCTGCCTCTTCCTCTTTTCTCTATCTCGCTCTTCAATTCCCTTCTTTTTTTTCCTTTTCCTCTCCTTCCTTCATGATCTACTTTCCTTTTTTCCAGTGCGGTTTTCTGGAACTGGCGGCATTTTGAGACGCTCCATTTAATGTCCGCCCACGGCTGGCCAAAGAAAATGTATTTGATGAGATTATCAAGCTTGATATCTATTACGTCCTTACCTTTCCAACGTGGATATATTTCTTCCCGGGATCTCTCACACATAGTAGTTACAGTCACCTACAAAACACAATTATATGGTTACATAAATGTCAGCCAGAAGTCTACTAGAAGTCTGCGTAATTCTGCTAGAAGTCTAGCGACGGGAAAATATAAACTTGTGGCAGAGTCTTTTTGCAGACTCTGCCACTGTGGCTTACTCTGCCAAAAGTCTACATTCACTTCAACAAACTATGTCAAATATATACATACCTTTTCATTCGAGAAGATCTTCTCCATATTGGGTCTGCCAACTTTTCCCTTGTATCTTAGCAGATGTATACCTTCAAACGTTATAGGTGTTCCCAAATTTTCTCTCACTTTGGGCACATACACATACGCCCAGACCTGTAGAACTTGCACGAACCCCTTCAAAACATAAGAGTCTTACCATATCTTCTCTTTAGTTACTAACTTAACCTGCTCAACAAGATCTTTGTAAGCAACCCTCCCCAAGGGATACCCTTCGAAAGTTGCCAAATCTATCACCAACCTAGCTAGGTTAAGTGGAATTTCAGTATGCCGATCAACACCCAACAGACCGTTAGACAGAATAGCTAGATAACTAAGCCTAATTTTATCTTCCCTGGACCAAGATTTGCTTATATCTCCACCATGCTTCATACACAATTTCACTATGTCCTCAATACAAGGGCTAGCACGGCGTATTTTGGGAAGACCCCGAAAGCGATTCCAGCTTTGGTGAGTAGCTTGAGAAGATACCAACCCATCCAAGTGCATAATTTCATTACAGTTAAGACCTGTGATCTCTTCAAACTCGAAGAGCGAGAACCGTGTTGGCTTCCCCGCGATCAAAAACCACAACTCAAATGGGTTTTCACACTCAAATTGTTTGCAAATAAGATGGTGATGCATAAATTTCGCACTCCATCTGAAACCCAACTTCTCAAACTTATAAATAACTCCTAGCGGTGACTTGCGGACATAACCCCACAATTCCTCACCCACTACACATTCCACCAGTGAAAGATGATTGAACTTCGAACTGTAGTTTATTCTGGTATATTCATGATATATTCAAAGTAGAAATATTGGAGAAATGAAGAAATCGGAGATTTATCGGAGAATTATCAGAGAAATGAAGAAAGAGATCGACAAAATTGAATATACGCTCCTCTACTCCAGGGCCTGAAACAACTGATTTGAGGTCCGAATATATATTGTGGAAAAAAATTTTAAATAATATTACCTAATTAAGACGGCGCTCCTTTTGTCGTACAGTTAAGACAGCGCCGCCTTTTTCTTTTAGAAAAAACTCTTCAAAACCACTCAAAACCGCTCAAAACGAATTAAAAACTTCGATTAACATTGTTTAGACGTCATAACTCCAAAGTGATCTTCAATCTAAGAATTTAAAAGCTTATTTACATTGAAAACACATAATGGAAGAAAAATCAATAACCATGGTAAATACCAAGGGAATATTTCACATAGTGTCATGTTGAACAAAGAAACATATGATAACGAATTTTTTTTTTTGAGTTTTTCTTTTTAACATAAGTTTTACTTTGAAACCAGTAAGAAATAATGTATAAAGGAAGTGGAAGTATATACAAATATACAATAACAAAAAATCCCTACAAACGAATTCTCCTATATCAATCTACCTTCGGTCTGCCGTTGGTGATATTCATTCAGTTTGCGATACCCTAACCACTCGGTTTTCACTATGGAGTTTTTTTTTTAACATAAGTTGTACTTTGACAACAGTAAGAAATAAAAGAAATAATGTATAAAGTAAGTGGAAGTATATATAAATAAACAACAACAAAAACTCTCTACAAACGAATTCTCTGATTTCAATCTGCCTTCGGTCTGCCGTTTGTGATATTCATTCAGTCTGCGATACCCTAACCACTCAGTTTTCGCCGAGTTTTTCAAGATTTCTTATCTCGTTTTGGCTTATATCGGTTAATGCACTACTAGTGATTTTCTTTCGTTCTATTTGTGCTCTTTAAATTATGGATAGTAGCATTTTGTTCTCAACTATGTCTTGTTCTCATTTGGGAAATGTTTTTGTAGACATTGCAACACTAGTTACTTCGAAGACCTCAAGTTCTCAATACCACACCGGTTGACCTTCGCTCTTCCACCGCCTCAAGATTACAACTCTGCTCTTTTTGTAATGAATTATACCAAAGTCTGATACCAGTCTGGCTTTGGTCTACTGTTAGGCGGTGTGGTCTGCAAAACCTTAATTGTAAAAATCACAGCAGTGTTTGCCAAATTTTGGCATAATACAAGCAGTGTTTGCGTATACTCTGCTTCCAAAGGCAGAGACTGAGAGCGTTCTGTTTTTCTTCTGCGAGTATAAGCAGAGACTGCGCGTACTCTTTTCTATATCTACTTGTACTCTGCGTAGTCTACATTTACTTGCGTTGCAAATGTCAACCTGCAGACAGTGTGCCACCGGTCCGCGTTAACTCTGCTGGTCTTAAGGGGTAGCACTGGTATTTCCACAAAAATGTACTAGTTCTACAATTTTTCCTACGAAGATACCCACTTAACATTAAAACCAAAAAACATACCATTTTGAACTACTTCTTCTTTGTTCTATATGGTATTAGAGGAGCGATTCTCTTAACCTATTTTTTCGTCAGTCCCCTTTTGGGTTGTTGGGTTTTAAAATCAGGGACGGCCTGTCTGCACCGCTCGATGCCAACATTAAAATCCAGACTCTAATGTAATAGTGTTTTTGTTTTTATTTTCATGATGAATTTGGTTTTCTTACCGTAAGTGGTAAATATGTTAAACCAAACAAATCTAACCACATTTTGACTTCTTGTGACGTCAGTTGGCCAACTACAATCTCACTTTAATTTCTAAACAACCAAATCATAACTTCCACGAATCCAAGAACCCATACATACTTTATAAAGTAATCAAAATACTCTTTTTCATACTCTTTTCATATAACATTTGGCTTTTCCTTCTATATACAGTTTACCCTCATATCCAAGATCCGTACTTTGACAACTGATACGCACGCCGATGTGAGAGACTTATCCATGTGGATGGTGTTGACAAAACCACTGTAACCGTAAAAACCGAACCATACCAGATCAAAATTTACCGGAATCAAACGGAAAGTTGATTTTATTATTTTAATTTAAAAAATAATTGGAACTAAAATCGAACTGAAACTGATTTTTTTTGTAATCGAACCAAACCAAATTTTGTTAAAATTTTATATATTTTTAATTATACATATGTATTAAAATTATATATTAAATAAATTATTATTTTTATATTTTAAAGTTTTTTTTAACTACACCCGAACCGAAACCAAATCGAAAACTAAACTAAAACAAAATAAAATTACATCAAACCGAACCAAAACTAAATGGAGTTACAAATGATTTTAGATTATTTCAATTTCTGTAAAACCACAAGCGAACCGTAAAGCCAAAATTACTCACCTCTATAGATTTCTATCGAAGAAACCAAATCATTCGGTTTGAATGCAAGTCTAGCCGAACGGTTTGTAGGACATATCTAAAATGTGCACCGATACTTACGTGGATGTTGCAAACAATTGTTCTCAAAACGTTGGGAGTCTAACCTAAAGTAGATGTATCATCTGACATCTTTTCCCAACCATGATATTTCTCTAGAAAATTCTCTTCCAGAACCAAAAAACAAAAAGATGAATGTAAATATTAAGCAACTTCTACAGTTAAGAAAATAATCACCTAATATGTACTTGCTTGGTGTAATAGGCATGACCAATATATTCATATAATAAATCAAAAAAGACGAACCCATCATCACTATATATATTTTCTACACTCGTCACATATATTTTGTCCAAGTAAGAGAGTAAGTAACCCAAAACAGGGTGAAATAACACACAAAACCAAATGATGTTCCTAAGGCTGGCTCTCGCCGCCGTCATCTCCGCCTCCGTGGCCGCACAATCAGCCTCAACGACGTCGCTTGTAACCTATATATTTGGCGACTCGTTAACGGAAGTTGGTAATAACAATTATTTGCAATATTCGCTTGCAAGATCAGACTTTCCGTGGTACGGGATTGATTTCTCGGGCGGTAAGGCTACTGGAAGATTCACTAATGGTCGCACTATCGGCGATATCATATGTGCGTTCTCTCTCTATCTCTTTCTCCATAGACATAATACCTATGCATATGAATATATGTTATATGTACACATGGATTCTTATATACATGTGGTCATAATTATATACAACATTCATTTTTCCGGTTTATGCTCTTGTTTTTGTGATAGGCATTATATTAGGTCTTGATTTTTTTTTTTTTTTTTTTTGGTTCGGTTTGATTTTCTATTTTTGCTCCTTTTTGGCTTTGTGAATAGTAGGTCTAAATTAAAATCGGAACTTTTTCAATTCAACATGGTTTTCTTTTCGGATTCGGTTTGATTTTCAATAGAAAAATATTAAAGTAAATAATTATTTTAAATGATCAAGACATATGGTTTAATGGTTAGTGTTAGTGCAGTCGATGTGTGACAATCCGAATTCAAAACCCCATAATACATGTTGTTGACAAAAAAAAATTAATTTATATATTTAATAAAATTAAATATTTAATCAAAAATATTTATTTTGATGAATTTCAGCTTATTAATATTAATAGTTGAATTGGTTGCAAAAAAATTGATTTTGTTTTCATTTTGATTTTGACTTGGTTTATTTAGTGAAAAGCTATATTGTTATTCGGTTTTTATGCTAACTCCTACTTATTATAATTTCGGTTTTGAATATTTCTATTTTATATACTTCTTTAAAGATCAAAAAAATATTTATATGTTTATAGCAACGAAGCTTGGGATTGCAACACCACCACCATATCTATCGTTATCACAAAACAACGACGCATTTCTCAGCGGTATCAATTACGCATCCGGAGGAGCTGGGATCCTCAACGAAACCGGCCTTTACTTCGTATTACTCTTAACTTCTCTTTTTTTCTTCTATATATATTTTTTTCGTTTCTTCTCGTTTCCTATATTATCTTGAGAATTAATTGTTTGATATTTTGACTGAGCAGATCCAAAGGTTGACGTTTGATGATCAAATAAATTGTTTCAAGAGAACTAAACAAGTTATTAGGTCGAAAATCGGTGATGGAGCTGCGAATAAGCATGTAAATGATGCCATGTACTTCATTGGCTTAGGTATATATTAAATTTCAAACCACTTGGTTTTATAGTTTTTCTTTGTTCAATCTATATTTCAGTTCAGATTATTTTGGTTTTTTGGTTTATGAATAATAATATCCAAAACCTAACATGTTATGAATGATTTAATACGATTTTGGTTTCGGTTCGGATTTGGATTTTAATCAAATATATATTTATTTTTTTTTAAAAAATTGATATCGAATAAATCAACTTTTTCTTGATTATTTCAGTTCGGTTCAAATTAGATATGATCGGTTTATCCAAATTAAACATCCTTAATTTTTTCCTTTTTTGTCTTCTTCTATATATTCATTTTATAGAGAAATACTGTATTATTAATTCCGATCACAATTAACATAATTTGAATTTTAAATTTTAAACAGGAAGCAATGATTATGTAAATAATTTCTTGCAGCCATTTATGGCAGATGGTCAGCAATATACACATGACGAGTTTGTCGAACTCTTGACCTCAACATTAGACAATCAACTTACGGTATTCCAACCAACTTCTATTTCCATTTCCATTTGGATTATGCTCTATTTTTGTTTAATTTTTGTGAAATAAAAAATACAAGATCCTATTTTTGGTTGGTAGTCTGCACTGCCCTTATTATTATTGTTATGAAGCCAATATACTTTTTTTTATCCTATTTAGAAGAAGTGAGGGTTTAAGTATGCATGGGGAAAGTATTTCTCTATTTTTTAGGAAAACAAGTTTTTGTTGTATTTACAAAAATTTCACTATCTTTTTCTTTGTTTTGTTAAATGCATGCGTCATTTTCACATGTGTTATGACTATGGATATTCATAGTAAATTACTATAAAATTTCACTTATTAAGATAAATAACCAAATATTAACTAATTTTCTGCACATTTGGACTATAATACTTTTTTCATTTCACAAAATCATGTTATTTTATTTAAAAAAAAAACACAACACTTGCTAAAATATCTTGATCAAAAGACATTTTAACATGTTTCAATATACACATAATTTTGAAAATGAAACACGGCACATCAAACATTAATGTGAGTTAATAACATGATGTATTTTTCTAATTCTACTATACCAAATAAATAACATACCATATTTTATAAGATGCAAACAATGTATTTATTTAATCAATACAAAAAATGTGTTCGCGACAAAAAAAACAAAATAATAAATATACCATAGGAACAAACTATATGTTATGTTTGTAAAACTTGCCCGCACCACTTTGCCACTATCGAAAATATATATGTATCTTCACCACACTTACTTGAGTGTAATTATTAGTATTCACCTATTTACCTAATAAAAGATAGTTAGAAGGAAATTTACCTATTTAAGTACTTATCATTTTGCTATTTGCTTAATTAACCCATGAGGTGAAAGCAGACGGTATACAAATTAGGAGCAAGGAAGGTAATATTTCATGGGCTAGGCCCATTGGGCTGTATCCCATCACAGAGAGTGAAGTCGAAATCAGGCATGTGCCTGAAGCGTGTCAACGAATGGGTAATGGAATTCAACTCGAGAACAAAGAAGCTTCTAGAAGATCTCAATAAACGTCTTCCCGGAGCTAAATTCGCCTTTGCCGACACTTATCCCGCCGTTCTCGATCTCATCAACAATCCCATTCGCTACGGTAAACAAAACTAATCATTTTCTCGGAATCAAAATTCAGCGTTTGTGTTTGCGTTAGAGGAGTTTATATTGAATATCGGAATAGATAATAGCGGGTAAAAACTAGAAACAAATAACTCAAAATATATCCACTAAAATACGGGATGATAAACTTGGGTAACATGTCCGATTCGGATTGTTAAAATATTTACAATCACTAGCTGAACCCTCACTAGTTTGGGTAAATATTAGATTTAAAATTATTATTTTAGATGTTTCAGACAAATTTAGTAGATGACCAAAATTTGGGTCAAATTTGGCAAAAATACCTATGAATTTTTTTTATTTGTAAAATACTCTCAAATAGATAGATATTTGTGCGGCTCTTTTTCCAATTTTTTGTTATTTTCTTTAATGACATCTTGTTGACGAATGGTATATCATTTTTCATGTTTAAAAACGTGATTGCACCGTATACGCGTGTTAAAAATATATAAAAACAAATATCATTAGCATACTAAAACTAGTTTTTTAGCTTTTTATGATTATTCCGTAAAAACTATATCCAGATCGATTCTTTCTGCTATTTGATCATTTAATTATTCCACTATTCATCTGGCATATTAGTTAAACCCGCTATTTTTCTTTTTTAACAATCTATTTTTAGGATGATATTCTATTTTTTTAAAATGACATACAATTTATATATGATATAGTTTTAACTACGGCTTCCCACCCGTGTTTTTGCCAAATTTGAGCCAACTTTAAGTCATTTTCCTGATTAGCCTAATGGTAAATTTTGACAATTTAAACTGCTCAAACGATATTTCGTCTTATACCGATCGATTGGTGTATTCGTAGGTATTAATTAAACAGTTTTAAATAGGAAATTATTTACAGGTATAAGAAAATAAGTTTGGGGCGTGTAAAGGCCAAGTCGAATAACCCACCCCGAATTATACAGTCCTGGTTTGTGTTTCTTTTTGGGGTTAAAATCTTAGTTTGCGTTTTCTCTTATAACGCAAACGTGATTTACAATAAACGCAGGGTTTAAGGTAGCAAACACGTCGTGTTGCAACGTGGATACAAGCGTTGGAGGTCTTTGTCTTCCCAATTCAAAGATGTGTAAAAACCGTAAGGACTTTGTCTTCTGGGACGCATTTCATCCGTCCGATTCAGCTAATCAAATCCTAGCCGATCAACTTTATTCTTCTCTTCTCTCTTCTTCTCCTTCTCCTGCTCCTAGACCGCCATTAGTATAATTTTTGTATAAATAAAATACTAAACCGATCTCTTGTTCCTTACTCATTAAACTGGACTTACTTGCCAGATGCATGTGTAATTAATTATATGTTCTTGATGTAACCATCGGGACAAGTGTATGTGTGCCTTGTTACACAAGTATTATTTATGTTGAGATAATTATGGTTTTATATGTTTCGTGAACTCATCATGTCACAGTTCCTGTGATAAGCGTTGATCTCAATCAAAGCTTGTAGAACAAGAACAAGAACACAAGTATTTTGTTTGGCAATTCATATTGCCTATTTTTGCCTTTTCATTGACTTAAATAGAAGAGAATTACAAGAAGCAAATGGTGGAGTCACAGCTCCTACAAACGAGGGAATAATGGGAAATGGAGAAGATGGTTTCCTTATCAAAGGAAGACTCATACTTCGTTTATTTTGCAACTGAAACACTTAAAGAAATACTGAAATATTTAAATGGAATTTGAGAAAACCATGAGACAAAATCGTCACATGTATTTCCGGTTCGGTACGCTGCTCCGGTTTGATGTTTGAGCCTTGGTTCTTCGGGTCCATCATTACTCCCGTCCCCAAAATTAAGTTTGTCCTCAAGCTTCAACGTGGGACTACTCATGTCATATTCTTCTTATCGTTGAAGAGTCTAACTCGTCCACGATCAAATGGTCGTTGGAGAAAACGCTCTGGTTCAAAGCGAAGAATCGCATTGTGGCGGAGTGGAGGAAGTTGGCTTGTCGAAGGAACAACACTTGAATCATCATCCATAACACAATCGATGACTTGAATATTTTTTTCAAAATACTCCGCCAAGTTATCTTTAGAAACATCGATGGATTCTCCACCACCGTACATATCGGAGATTGGATCGGCTTCATTGTGGACAGTGAATCTTGGCTCTTCGTCGTCGTAGACATCGAACATTGGAGCTCCATAGATCATTCTGTTGGATGACCTCCATTAAACCTTGGAAAGTCAAGCTTAACGTGACGGTGTTGGTGCTGTGGTGGGGCAAATGGGTTGGTGGTATCGCTCCTCCGGACCGACGGTGGGCTTCCTCCTGTCCCTCGATGGCCTCGTGGAGCACTAGAGTCGCCGGCACGGTTGTGTGTCACCAACTCCATCATACGATTCATCGATTCTTCCAATGTTCTGTTGAATGAATGTTCCATACTCTGAAACTTGTCTATGATCCCGATGTGCATCTTCCGCAGTTCATCCTGAACCATGCCAAGACCAGCTTCCAAGTCGTCGAGTCTCTCTTTCGTTGTAGCCATTGACTCCTCTGATGGTGTCGGAGTCAATACCAACTGTCGTTTGTTTTTTTTTTTTGGGGGGATTAACGAAAGGGGGAAAAAAGAAAAAAAAATTGTGAAGGATCAAGAGCAATACTCTGATACCAACTAATAAGCGTTGATCTCAATCAAAGCTTTTAGAACAAGAACAAGAACACAAGTATTTTGTTTGGCAATTCATATTGCCTATTTTTGGCTTTTCATTGACTTATATAGAAGAGAATTACAAGACGCAAATGGTGGAGTCAAAACTCCTACAAACGAGGGAATAATGGGAAATGGAGAAGATGGTTTTCTTATCAAAGGAAGACTCATTCTTCGTTTATTTTGCAACTGAAACACTTAAAGAAATACTGAAATAATTAAATGGAATCTGAGAAAACCATGAGACAAAATCGTCACATGTATTTCCGGTTCGGTACGCTGCTCCGGTTTGATGTTTGAGCCTCGGTTCTTCGGGTCCATCATCCTGTCATGCCCTTATCCCAAAAAATTTGATTAAAACCCCAACATATTCTTCAAGGAAGCCTAATGGGGTTAGTGTTGGGCTAACACTACAAGAATTGGTCAATATAGTCACAATTTTTGCTACGACAACAATTTGTAGCAAATTTTAGTTACGATATGATATAAATTTGTCACAAATATATTAACTTAACAATTTGTAGCAAATTCGTAACTTTTAGTAGCTATTTTGTGACAAAATAGCAACAAATTTACAATTATAGCTAAATTGTTTCAATTGGTTACAAAAATCTTGTGACAAAGATTGCTACAATTTTTTTTTTGAAGATATATGTGACATAAGCCACAACTTGCTTCAAAAGTGTTGTGGAAAAAAATTATTTTTAAAACCGCAAAAAATATTTCAAAAAAAATCGAACTAGTAACAAATAGTTTCAACAAATATAGTCACAAATATTACAAATTAGCTACAAATTAAGGGTTGTAGCTACGTTGTTACAAAAAATTTGTAGCAAATTTGTGGCAAAATCAGAGTTTAGGGTTTATACTTTAGAGTTTAGGGTTGTAGAGGTATTTGCGAATATGACATATGATCTATATGATCCATTCATACTCACGACACATGCGGATCAGAAAGAATATAATAATTATTTGTTATATGTGTGGTAAGATCCAAAATAAAAAAATGAAAAACTAACATGATACCACAATATCTTAAATATTAACCATAACTTGTTAAAATGCAATTTTGAAACAAAATTTAACATGAGATATAAATATAATAATTGAATGAGTCTTATAATTTGAAAATCAATTCTAAAACAAATCAGTGACAAGTTTATAAAATAATAACATTATGTTAAGAAATCAAACCCAAAATCCTAAACTAAACAAATATTAAGGTTTTTTGGAAATCAAACCACAAAACTTTTAAAGCAATGAAAATACGGTATAAAATTACATTCTAAATTAAATTTAAGATAAGACAAGGGTTACTAACAACATAATCGTATGAAATTTAACATAACACACGTTATTTCATAGTAATTTGTAACACATATCTATTAATTTGTGATGTAGGTATTAATTTTTCATGTATTCCATACCAATGGATAATCCTAATGATGAGCATGTTTTCAAAGATGATTTAGAAGGTGAATGTCATAAATATTTATATTATGCTTCAAATTCATATTGATAATATTGTATGATCGATGACATAATGTAATTTGAATTAATTCTTAATTAATTATTAAAATTATATATGAGATTAAATCTAAAATTTCATTCTTAATTAATTTTTAATATATATATATATATTATAATATTTTACTAAGTGTTTTCAATCTAAAAATTTAAGGTTTAGGGTTTCATATAACTATGAATAGCCACAATATATTTCATGTCTCTAAAATTTAAAAAAATTTGGCACCAAAAATTTGGGTTGCAAATTTTGTTTCCCGCTTGAAATATTTTGGCAAAATATTTTAGTAATATTTTTCCTAAGTCTAACACTTAGACTTTCCCTAAATCATCGACAGCAAAAAAGACTTCCCTAAATGGATCTCTCTAACCTATTATCCAAAACCCTAAATTCTCTCTAAAAGAAGACGAAGCCACCTCTGTAGCTTCGATCGGAATTTTCAGTCTGGACCGGCGATTGGCGGCTAGTACAGCGCCGTCGTCGGTCCCTTGTCTCTGATTAGTTTTGTATTTTGCTTTATGTATGGTTTTGTTTCGGGTTCGGTTAAATCGCATGCTATGGATCAAGATCTAGAGTTCTGGTTTTGGTGAGATTTGGAGTTTCGGGTTTGGTCGGGCGCTGAGGTGTGTTTGAAGATGGTTTGGTCTGTGGTTGTCGGCTCACGGGGATCGGGTAGCTGGTCCCGCAATCTCTCCTCTTCCCTCGGCTTTGGTTTCTTGCCGGAGCTTTCCCATCTCGTTGGGTTATCGTTTGGAGTCCAAGGTTTTTGGGTTTTGTTCTCTCTATTTATCGGCGTTGAAGCTCTAGTCTCAGGTATTCCTCTTCTCTGATCTTAGTATGAAGGGTTGGCTAGGTTGGGTCTCAGACTGGTTTGGTTTGAGTTGGTCTCTTGACTTTTGCCTGGTGTCCTTGTGCTTGAGCAAGAAGAAGACTGTGATTGTGCTTGAGCAAGAAGAAGAGCTTGATCTTGTTATCCATTTGAGCCAGAAGATGAATGTGAAGCCTGTGATTGGGTTAAGAGCTAAGCTGAGGATGAAACATGATGGTCATTTTGGATCAACTTCAGGTGAAGAGGGCAAATTTGGACTGGCCACTACTCAGATTGTTCGTGTTATGAGGAAGCTTAGCCAATCTGGTATGCTTGATTGTCTGCCTATCATCTCCTATTAGACTCTAGTTCCACCAACTCCCTGTGAGCAACTTGTTTGCCTATCATCTGTGTTTTATGTTAATCATTTAAGCTCACTGCTGCTTAAATGGTAATGCTTTGTTTGCCTTTTAAAACTAATAATGAGTTGCAACCAAAAGTTTCAGAAAGCCTAGAAGATGCTACAACTAGGGATTGTTCAATTTGACCTTTTTCAGGTCTGAATCGTCATTAATTAGACTGTTTATTTAATTGCCTTTTAACTTTGTTTCTTATTTTATTGATTGTAGGCAATACACAGAGATCACATATTAAATTCTTATTCGTTCAACTCTGTCTCAGCTCATTTCTTTCAGAGCAGGTGAAACAAATCCATCATTGTACTCAAAACTTTTCAGGTTATTTTCTGTTTTTTTTGGCTATGTACCTAACTTGACTGCACTGTCTTCTTCAGAAAGATGTTCACCACTCGATAATAACCAATCTCCACAACGGTAATGCTACAACTACAAAGCGTCTCCCTGTTTATTGTTTGAAGATACATATTTTGATTCTTTCTCAATTGTGTTAAGTGTAAAACATAATCACAAGATTGAGAACATTTTGGTGTTAATAGGATGCATATTTTTATCGCATAGGATTTTAGACAAACTGAAAATAACCAACCAAGGTTTACACTAATTAATGACATTAGAGAATTGATTCTTCTGGTTTTTTTGTTGTACTATAACTTATAAGGATCATCTTTTCGTTTTGGTGGTTGCAGTCATAGCTGATCCAGGTGGTGGATTGTTCATATCAGATCCAAAGAAGCATGCAGGTGGACATGTTCTTGCTCACGCAGCTACCATCAAACTCATGTTCAGGAAAGGCAAAGGAGAGCAACGTGTCTGCAAAGTCCTTGATGATCTGAATCTACCTGAAGGTGAAACAATATCCTTTAACAATATTTATTCCATTGAAACCCACTTGATTGATTTCGAATAGAATTCAATTTCACTTTAACTCTTTGTCAAATGTAATTGTATTCTTTCTCCTTTTTCCTCTGATTGTATAATGATTCATTTTTATTAATGTTTTATTATTTTATTTCAATTATTATATATTACAAAATATCAATTTAACAAAACAAGTTTTTTTTGAAAAAAACCACATATTAGTCACAAATCTTTTGTAACTAAGTGTGGGTATTAGTTACAAAAAAATTGTAACTCGGTGTGGCTATTAGTTACAAAAACATTGTAACTCACTGTGTCCATTACCTTCGAAATATTTGACACCATTTGTGGCAATTGTCACGATGATTTTGTCGCATTTAGTGAGTATTTACTTCAACAATGTTGTAGATTTTTGTATCAATTTCTCACAAACTATTTGTAACGAAATTGTAACAAATTTGCTACGAAATATGTTGTAGCAATTTTGATTCAAATAGCTACAACGGTATTTCGGTGACTATTTGTGGTAACTTGCTACAATTTGCTACAAACAGTAAATTTGTTTCAAACGTATAGTTTCGGTGAATTATTTGTAGCAAATTCGTAGCTAATAGAAACTTGCTACAAAAAAATCAACATAGCTACAAAAAAAATTGTGGCTATGTTGACTAATTCTTGTAGTGTAAGTGGGAAATGATTCAATTGGGCCGAAGAAGAAGTATGAGTAAAAGCCTTATTTTAATTGTTCAGATTAGACCGAACATTAATCTAATCCTCTTAAGCCCATGAACCCAAAGCTTAGTTGTTGGATATAGGTTTGCTCACCCATGAAATGGGCCAGGCCCAGAAGGTTTCGGGTTTTATCAGCAAATATATTGTTGGAATCCAGCCCATTAAGCTAAGAAAGCCCAACTCAAAGCTAATATCTGATCAAAAGAGTAAATCAGAATGAATAACCATAGTTACCATTCAACTATAGTTGTCCATCGATATTTGGTTATAAATTGAGACCAAAACCTTATGGTTAGAGAATAACTTTTCTCCTCCCATCAGAGCATAATGACCCAAAACGCAGAGTTTAGGTCTCTAACTCCAGGGTAAGAATCCGGTCCGACCAGAAAAAAATCACAAAAGAAGAACATCCTTCTGCAGAATGGCAAAGCAACCGATCTCACATAATCAGCCCGGCACCCCAGATTTCCGTCCTGAATCCAGTAGCTTAAGATCCCGATCACTATTGCCGACTTATTTCTGTAACTTAGTTTTTGTACTGTCCGACCTGATTCCTCCGTTACCTTGTATTTCTGACCTGAATTCTAATACAACGAGAATCTCCGAACTCTTTCTCTTTCATAAATACCAAACTACCCGTTCAATAATTGGCGCACCAGGTAGGGAGAGCTTCGCTGGAGATTACTCCAACGCAAAGAAATCAGTTCGAAAATGGAGAATCCACAACCACAAAACGATGAAACAGTCACCCAGGAAGAGACCACCACGGCAATATAGGAACAACACGCTACTACCTCCCAGGGTGAAGCCATTACAGATGCTTTGGGAGCAAAATGAGTCAAACCAGTCAGAGCAGGAGCCACATTGATAACAGACGAGCAAGACAGCTTCTCAAATATGCTTGACACTCTGCTAAAAAGGTTTGATTGACATGATGACATGACCCGAGCAATAAATGAGAAACTCGAGCTGCTAGCTTCAGCCCAGACAACCTACCGCGATCAGTTAGACAGTATAAACAACAGATCAGCCAACGAGTTCCCACAGCATCGACACAGCCTCTCTCCCTTCATCGTGGAAAAACCAGTTCGCCAGACCATTTCAAACAAGACGGCAAATTTGGCCGCAACAGGATCGACAGGAAATCCAACCAGAGTGCAAGTCACACGGCCAATCCCATCACAACACTTCGATCCAGTTGCCGAACGAGATTTCGAGATCGAGGGAATGATAGCAATGCTCAAAGACATGAACTCTAAAGTTCACCGAGCTCTCAGTTTGGCTCCTGAGATTGATCGCGTATTGGAGGAAACTCAACAAACCCCATTCACCACTCGGATCACTGCGGTCCCAATCAGGAATACAGGAAAACTAAAGCTACCGACCTACGAAGAAGGGATTGACCCAAGGGTGCACATGAGGGCATTCACCATCGCAATGGGGCGGGCACAGTTCTCTCCAGACGAGAAGGACGTTGGGGACTGTCAGCTATTCGTCGAGCACCTCGGAGGACCAGCTCTCAATTGGTTCTTGCGACTTGAGCCAAACTCAGTAAATAGCTTTCAGCAGCTATCCACGGCATTCCTCAAACATTACTCGATGTACATGCAAAAGGGGGCGTCAGACGCCGATCTCTGGGCTCTGCCCGAAGGGCAAAGGGAATCCCTCCGAGCTTATATGGACCGATTCAAAGGCAGTACTCTCCAAAGTCGCCATTCCGGATGGATCCGCCTTGGCCGCACTAAGAAACGGGCTCTTGCACGACTCAAAATTCAGGGACGACCTCCTAATTAACGAAGCATCAACCTTAGAAGACGCGATGCACCGAGCGACCCATTACATCGTACTCGAGGAAGACCGAGTGGTCAATTTGAAAAAACATTCTCCGGCCAAACCACCTACGCCAAAGGAAAAACCCAAGGACGATTATCATGAACCGCGGCAACATTACAATAAAGATTACAAGGAAAATCGGAACAAAAAGCCCTCCTCGTACTACGTCGGCAACGCACAGTCTACCCAAACATCCAAGTATACTTACATCCGGGGTGACGACTCCAAAAACGTAAAGGATACAAAATCATTCTGCGATTACCATCAGTGACCTGGACACTCAACCGCCCAGTATCGACAATTAAAAGCCCATCTTCTAGCCAAATACCAAAGCGGGGAGGTGAAGGTCGAGGGACCAAGAAAAAAAAGAGGACGAAAAACATCAGTCCGGTAAGAACCATAACAATTACGAGCAGAGGAGCGGACAAGAACCATAACAGATCCCCCAAAATGCTCGCACAACAATCGACCTAGCCCGAACACCCCACCAGCATCAGGACGAAGAATTAATATGATAATGGGAGGTTTCCTGATTGGAGGAGATTCCGTACGATCAATAAAACAATACGAGAAACATGCCGTCAGCAGTCAAAGATGCTTGGAGAGGGCAGAGATCGAGATACCGATCATATTCGGAGAAACCAACACAAAGAATAATGTTGTGCCACACAACGACCCGCTGGTAGTCGAGTTAAAGGTCGAAGACTGTGACGTGACTAGGGTCCTGATCGACACAGGGAGCTAAGTCGATCTAATCTTTCTAGAGACACTAAGGAAAATGGAAATACCTGACGATAAAATCAAGTTGAACGCAAAACCACTCACCGGCATTGACGGACATACCACTATGACCGTCGGGACAATCAAGCTAACCCATACACGCTGGAGGAATAAGAAAGCTCGTGAAATTCGTCGTGATAGACAAACCGGCTGTATACAATATCATCATCAGAACCCCATGGATTTACTCACTCCGAGCAGCACCTTCGACATACCACTAGTGTGTTAAGTTTTCGACAGCAACCGGGGTATTCACAATTTGGGGGAATCAGAGAATGGCACAAATGTGCTTCATCACCGAGCAGAGATTACGAAAAATGAATCTCCACATCAGCCAACCAAATGAAGATACGATAGCCGAGCCAAGCGAAGGATCCGTCACAATGGTAAACCTTGATAGCAATAGGTTGAAAAGGTGTGTTGGCATTGGAACCGAGCTAGACGAGGTCTTCAGAAATGAGCTTCTTCGATTTCTACGCGAGAACATATCTACCTTCGCGTGGTCAATGAATGACATGAAGGGCATCGACCCTAAGAAAACATGTCATGACCTTAAGATAACATGTCTTAGTGACCATTATTGCAGAATCCGTTCAGATCTGACTAATGAAAAATCCAAAGACTGACCAGCTAACTAGAGACGTCCATATTTACAACAGAATCCACTAAGCCCGAGCTAATTTCTGAGCTTTTCCTTTTACCTCACCAGACGTGATTAATGTTCATAAAGCTTGACTCTTCGTTCGTTGCCTGACAAATGCATCCTGTGTGAAACATAATGGTACTCTTCTCCCTTATTCTAAGTTAGATAAAAGCAGAAAAGATGAAAGGATCTTTTGCGAGTAAAAGGCTAGGAAAATTTCCTGTGATCCCATTATTTTACTTCGAGAGGAATGATCACACAAAGGTTGGAAGCGAGGTTAGAAAAATTTTCCGTGATACCATTATTCGCCTACACCTTTGAAATAAATAAAAAAAAAAGAAAAAAAAAAGATGAAAATAGAATAAGTCTGGGGGAGAGAAAGGGTACCAAGGATTGTATGGATGGTTGTCATGGCATTTGACGGGAATGAGTCTATAAGGTTCTTGGCATTGAGATCATTGATGAGGCTCAGCGATGAAAGGCTTATGGACGACGTTGCAAAATTGTGGGTTGAATCTGGAAAGCTGCGAATGTCTGCGGAGAAGTACATAGTGGTTCGATTGAGATTGATTTTGCAATATGTGGATTATGAGGTGAATGGTCATTACAACGTTCTAAAGTGAAGGTGAGTTCCCGTGATTTTCAAACTTCGACTCTATTCTTAGTGTTTGCTTGAGGACAAGCAAAACTCTAAGTCTGGAGGAGTTGATGTATTACGTTTTTTATGCATTCTAACTAAAGTTTTCAATGGTTTTTCGAGTCTTTTCTGTACTTTTAGTGTCTTTTCAGGGTTGGAACGCATTTGGAAGAAACCTAAGGCATAAGGAGCATGGAATGAAGCAAAAAGAGCACAAAGGAGGCTAGATCAATCGATCCAAAACACCAAAACATTTTAGATCGACCATTGAAGCTTGGATCGATCGATCCAAAATACCGAGACTTTTCAGATCGACTTGTTTCAGTTCAGATCGACCGTGCAACACTCAGATCGATTGATCCAAGCTCCTCCGACCAGAAAAAGAAAATTTCTAATTTCCTATTTTCACAGGGTTTTGCCATATCTTTTCATCCAGAACGTTTTTAATATATATATCTGAGTTTGAGCAATTGTTTAGGCTAAGTTGTACATACTCTTTCTATTATATTTAGACTTTTTGGTTTTTGCAATTTGTAAGCTTTGGGGAGACGAAACTCTGACTCTACATCTCTGAGAAGATTTCTGAACCGTTTTGGATTTATTTTATTGATTATGAGTTTTCTTCATCTTCTTCTTGTTTCTTTGCTTCCATGTCTGAGTAGTTTCATAATCAGGTTTAGGGTGTCAAGGTAATTTATGAATCAGACATAGATAAATATTTATCATCTTGTCTTCACCTATCGTTGTTCTCATTGCTTAGTTTAAATTGATCACTTAGTCTCTGATTTAGGGTTTAATCTATTCATCAAAAGTGTTATAGATTGCTTGATAGAACATAGGTGAGCAAATTGTCCTTAGCCAACGAAAGCTGATGTTAAGGCAATTTGTGAACATATCAAACCTACTCGTTAATGCTTGTTTAGAATTTTAAGATCAAACGACAATTTAGATTCTTAGGTTGCTAGATAAAGTAATTGATACCACGACAGTGGATTGGTTAAACATTCATGTTTGAGTTTAAGACTGCGCTTTTTGTTCCCTGAATAATTTTCTGGTTCATGATCTCTGAATTTCTGCGAATTGCCCTTGACCTAACGCTTGTTTTATTGATTTTACATCGTTTTTAATATTGCTATTTCATTTTGCATCACAACAACAATCATATTGTCATCTTAGCTTCGTTTCATTCATAATAATTCGTTGTGTGATACTTGGTTCTCGTGGATCCGATCCATGTGGGAGTGTAAATCCACGCCAATTAAATTCGTCACGTCTTTTAGAGAGATCTGAAACTTCTGAGTAAAAACCACCCAAGAACACAAACAGAGATCCAAAGATCGTATTTTATTAAGCTGCTTAGAAAGCTTTTTATCTGAGAGCAAAAGTACAGAGTTTTGCTAGGTAAATTGCGTATCCTCTTTTCAGAGGGTTTACATGAGTATATATACAAGTTTAAGTTGGCTAAGTTAGTGTCTAAAGAGATAAGGAAGATTTCCTAATTCCTCGGGATTTCCTTTTAGCAAAGCCTGCCACCGCCATGGCATTGATTCATGGGCTTTAACCTTGTCATATCTCTTTTGTGGGCTTGAATACGTGGGCTCGTTGTTTCGGCCCAATTCCATGTCATTGAACCTTGGCTCGGGTGACACCACGGTTCACGGCTCGGGTGACACCATGGTTCACGGCTCGGGTGACACCATGGTTCACGGCTCGGGTGACATCATGGTTCACGGCTCGGGTGATACCATGGTTCACGGCTCGGGTGACACCATGGTTCACGGCTCAGGTGACACCATGGTTCACGGCTCGGGTGACACCATGGTTCACGGCTCGGGTGACACCAAGGTTCATGGCTCGGGTGACACCATGGTTCACGGCTCGAGTGATACCATTGTTCACGGCTCGGGTGATACCATGGTTCACGGCTCGGGTGACACCATGGTTCAGGGGTCGGGTGACACCATGGTTCACGGCTCGGATGACACCATGGTTCACGGCTCGGGTGACACCATGGTTCACGACTCGGGTGAAACCATGGTTCACGGCTCAGTGACACCATGGTTCGCGGCTCGGGTGACACCATGGTTCGTGGCTCAGGTGACACCATGGTTCACGGCTCGGGTCATACCATGATTCATGGTTCGGGGTTGCTTTGTATCATGGTTCGGGGGTCAATGGTTGCCTTCGTCTCGGACCCCGATCCGTCTTGTATTCGACCCGATCCATCTTGTCTTCGACTGAGGTTGTGGTATCCGAACCAACTCTTTGTCACGGTTAGGGGGCACCCGAACCAATTCACCTTCTTTCACGATTAGGGGTACCCGATCCAACTCACCTTGTCACGGTTAGGGCACCCGAACCAACTCACCTTCCTTCACGGTGCATGTGCACGACCCAGCTTCTTCACCGTGGGTCGTGACACCAGATTGGTTTGCTGAACCATGGATCGGGGTGCACGACCCAGCTTCTTCACAATGGGTCGTGACACCCGATCTGTTTGTTGTACCGTGGATCGGGGTTCACGACCCAGTTTCTTCACCGTGGGTCGTGACACCCGATCCGTTTGCTGAACCATGGATCGGGGTGCACGACCCAACTTCTTCACTATGGGTCGTGACACCCGATCCATTTGATGTACCGTTGATCGGGGTGCACGACCCAGCTTCTTCACCGTGGGTCGTGACACCCGATCCGTTTGCTGTACCAGGGATCGGGGTACACGACCCAGCTTCTTCACCGTGGGTCGTGACACCCGATCCATTTGCTGTTAACTTCAAGGGGGTGAATATTGACCCCAACAGTTAGCCCCCATCTCGTCAGTTTTAATATTGAAAGTGTCGAGTTAAATAGCAATTTGAAGTTAACTCGCCCCGAACCCTCTTTCACTATGATCCTGAACTGTTTTCTGACTGTCGCCCCGAGCCATTGTCTAAGCCAGAGTTTGGATTCCGTTCGGGGGATTTTGGAATCTATTACCTTTATCGGGGAGTGCAAACGTTTCCGCCGATTCCCGAGGTATGTGACGTCACCTTTTGCTTATATAAACTGTCTTGCCCCTTGATTCCTCACATCTTCATCTCTCCGAAAATCCTCCAAAGTAGGTAACCTCTCTCTTCTTTCTCTCTCTAATTTTTGCTTAAGTTTATTTTTAGTTAGAGCCTCCGCGACCCCCCCTTTGCCACCGAACCGTTTGAGTTTTCCGATCCATCTTCAATAATTCTGCCGCTGTTCTTCAAGTTTCTGGTGACTTGTTCGAAGATTTGGATCTGGCTGTCAGTTTGCTTAGAAGATCTTGATCTGTTCTTCGATCCTTAGAGGTTTCGATCTGTTTTGATAAGCCGTCGAAAAACCCCGATCTGTTTATCTAAATTTTCAAAAACTTAGATCATTCCTTTCGTGTGATTAGGGATCCCGGTCTGTTTATCTCTCTTCCATAGACTGCGATATGTTTTCAATCACAACGGATGTCTCAGCTGTCTGTGCCGGTGTCACCCGATCCGTATGCCAGACTGTTTGTCAGTCCAGATCAATCTTTATTTCCCGAGCCTTCTTTTTCCCCCGATCCGATCCTTGCTCAAAGTTGTAGCCGAGCAGATTTGTCTGGCGCGAACATTCTAGAAGATTTGGAAGATTCGATTGGTTCGGGAGTAGGGCCTTCCGTTCTTGGTAGAAAAATGGTGCTCTCTGAATCCTCGAGAGTTGACAGTGACGCTGGGATCCCTCTGGAATTTGAAATCCCCCAACTTCACGATTCTCCGTTTGACGAGGCGGTGAATCCTTTTGCTGACCAAAGATGACAACTGGGAGGACTACTTCTTCTTTGTTCCAATCACCGAGGCGTCTGTTGGATCGAGATGCCTTAGCTTAATCAAAACAAACTGGGGAGAACTTGGTAGCCGACCCGTGGCTTCTTTTTGGGCTACGGCTCGGTTTCCTTTTTATTATTCTCGTTTTAGGTTTACTTATTGTTTTCTCTTTTGTAGCGCGTCACTTCTAGCTTTCGTTGCCTCCCGATCTATCTGAGATTCACCAGACGCTTTCGGCTCGAAAGTGTAATTGGAAAAAGGACTTCAACTTCCAGCGAGTGGAAAGAGCCCGATCCCCTTTTCGAAGGTCAATCCGTTGGTCCGTCATCCTCATCTAACTCGGACGATACCATGGGGAGACCTACTTTCAGAGACAGAACCGCGGCAAAGGCAAAGGCAGAAGCTGAGGCGAAAGAGAGAGTCAAACAAGCCGAAGCGTTGGGTCGGTCTCGCCTCCCGAACCTCTAGGTTGCCGCAACATTGCTCCCCGAACCAGTTTCCTCCCATAATCAATCCGAGCATATTTCCTATCCCATGGCTTCCCAAGGGGTTGTTTTGGGTCTCCATCCTGCAGATTCCCAGATAGCGCCGCATAAAGACAAAGGAAAAGGGAAGGCTAAAGAAAAGAAAGACCCGAACAGGAAACGTCAATCTTCGGGAGATGAGAGGGTCGAATGATTAGCTGGGACGTTGAAATGACAACGATGTTCCAAAAAGCCTAAGGTGATCCCCGAAGCGATCCCCCTTCCTGCCGTTTCCATCAATGCTGATAGGGCTTACAATGACGCTGGGGCGTCTGCAGTTCTTTTCTCAAAGATTACTTACCCCGGCGATTGCCTCCCGCTTACCGATACCTTGTTAAGGGACAAGTCCTTAACGAGGTTTCTCTTCGCGGTGTTAAAGTATGCTCTGTCATTGCTTGTCTTGTTGTTACCCCCCAATGCGTTCTTGCTTATCTCGTTCTAAATTACTCTTTGGTTTCTGTGCAGTTCATAGCCCATGTTAATAGGATGGTGTTAGGGTATGAATCTGATGCTCGGAAGGATAGGGAGAGGGTCGATGATGCCAGGCGGACTGCGACTGAACTTGATGGGGAGCTTAAAGAAACCGAGCCAAATTGTGCTGCTGAAAGAGAGAAGGCTCTTAAGAGAATCTAGGGTCTCGAGGGCGAGACAGAGGGATTAAGGAAGCGCCAGAAGGAAAACGATGAGCGGATCATGCGGCTGGAATCTGGCAAAGTTAGGCGGGATGCTCATATTGCTAGCTTGACGAGGCAGCTAGAAGCGGGAAATGAGCTGCATGAGAGCAAGGTTGAGAAACCTGTGCTCGAGGCCAAGCGGGAGACGATGATGATGTTAGAAGATAAAGTCTCTCGAGCCGAAAAACTTCTTCGCCAGATTGACGGTGAGCCAAAGGAGAACATGCTTGACCTTGCCCAGATTGAAGGCAATCTCTAATTTATTAGGCTGCTTCAAGGCAACGAACCACCCTCTCTCGATGCCGAGGCGAAAAGTCTAGCTGAGCAGAAGGAGGATTTGTGGGGAGCTCACGAGGCGTTTGCTCAGCTCGTGGCAGAAATGAGAGGAATTCTGAGACTCTCTCCCATTCGTTCTGATATACTTAAGGAGCTCAATGATGGTGAGCCCATGGAGACTGCTGCTGCAAGCGTCGGGATCCAGGAATTTTCTGGCTCGAACAAGGGAACGCCAGGTTTAGCCGATTTTAGTTCAAAGGAGGTAGCTAAGGAACCAACCCCCGAACCATCTTCTGAGAAAGTCAATGAGGTTGTTCTTGAGGAAGCCGTCGTAGAAGTTGTTGAGACGGTACCTGAAGAAGAAAAAGCTTTGGCAAGCGATGAAGTTGAGCAACCGGCAGAGCCAGAGCAGAGGGCTGTCACGACCCCTGAGATAACAAAGGATTATGATCCTTTCTTCTTTTTTTAGTTTAAAACTTTCTCTTTCTTTTTTGTTGGCTCCGGGACGGCTTTATCCAAGTAGTTTTATGAACTTATTCTCTTCTTTTTATCACCCGGTTTATAAGAGAAAACCTTATGTTTCGATAAACATGTTTGCAATGAGATATTAAGTATGCTTCTTCCGTTTGATGACAAGTCTGAATGCTCTACTTGATAAGATGTAGCATAAACTTTCCTGCTCCGAAATTGATCATAAGTTTGCATAGTTTAGTCCTTAACCATTTCGGTTTACGGATACATTACCATAAATGTATTCGCTCTGACAATGAACATATGCTTGTATAGTGTAGGATGACCATTTTTGTTTACGGATATGTTACCGTAAACATATTGTCTCCGACAATGAACAAAATATTTGTATAGCACGCTTCTAATCCTAAGATGGATGTGGTAGTTTAGATCCTAGATGGATGCGAGAGTTCACTATTGTGGCCAGCAATAGTGAAGATGTGGCGAGATGCCCGTTGTAGTATGACTTGCTCGATTATGTCTATTTTGTTAAGACTTAGTGATCCATGAAGGATGTTTAGGTAAACCTTATGAGTATATGCGTATACGTACCCACTCCCCCCCTTTGAAAGGAGGGGGGCAACTGAACCCATCCGAAGACGGGCTGCCTACGTACCCTTTGCAGGGATCAAGTCACCCCGTAGTTCATGTAAAGTAGCTTAGTGATAATACTTTTTGAGATGCGTTGCGTTACATGATCTCGGGACTGGAACATCTGTCATGTTGGCAAGTTTGTAAACTCCAGGTTTGACTATCTTGGTGATCTTGTAAGGTCCTTCCCAATTTGCTCCCAGTTTTCCGGCATTTGTTTCTGCGGTGTTCTGAAAAACCTTCCGCAAGACTAAATCTCCTTCGTAGAATCTTCGTTCTCGAACGTTAGAATTGTAGTATTTTGCTGCCGCGTTCTGATAGTTCTGGATCCTGACCAAGGCTTGGTCCCTTCTTTCGTTGATCAAGTCCAATTCGTCAAGCATCAATAGATGATTGAGCCCTTCTTGTTCTGGTATTAGTCTACGGTGAATTCCTGGGAAGTGTATCTCCGGTGGGATAACACACTATGTTCCGTATACGAGGGCGAATGGGGTTTCCCCCGTTGCTCGTCTTGGGGTGGTGTGGTGAGACCAAAGTACTCCCTCTAGTTCTTCAGCCCAACGTCCCTTTTTCTCGTCAAGGCGCTTCTTCAGGCCGTCGAGGATTGTTTTATTGACTGCTTCAGCCTGTCCGTTCCTTTGTGGATATCTTGGAGTAGACTTGCTGAGTCTCATTTTCTATTTCTCGCAGAAACCTTCGAAACGACTTGAGATGAACTGCGAGCCATTGTCCGTCACGATTTTGTAAGGCACTCCGTGTCGACAGATGATGTTTTTCCAGACAAAGGCCTCCACTTGTGCATCTTTAATGTTAGCATATGATTCGGCTTCGACCCATTTCGAAAAATAATCTGTCAAAACCAGCAGGATTCGTTTCTGTTTTGAGGGATGCAGTGGCCCAACGATGTCCATAGACCATCGCATGAATGAATATGGTGATGAGATTGATGAGAGCATTTCCGTTGGTTGGTGAATCATTGGAGCGTGGCGTTGACATTTCTCGCATTTGGCTGAAAACTCCTTGCAATCTTTGATCATCATCGGCCAATAAAAACCGTGACGTTTGACCTTTATGGCTAGTGCTCTCCCTCTAGAGTGATTGCCACACAAACCGTTGTGAACTTCCTCCATAATCGTCCTTGCGTCCTTTCCTTCTACGCAGTTTAGCAATGGTCCTAAGAATCTCCATTTGAAGATATTTCCATCGAGTAAAATGTAGCGAGCTGCCTGGGCTCGAAGCTTACGGGCTGCCCACTTTTCGGTCGGTAAGACTCCGTCGTATATGTATTCTCTGATTGCGCGGAGCCATTCCTTGTCGCAGCCATATTTTGCTTCGTCGTTGATCTCGTTTGCTTCCTCATCGGGTCGTGGTTCGATGACATTGTCGTTGCTGCTTTCGATGACTGGTGATTCTTTCAGAATGTCTTCTTCCATTGGGGCTGTTTCTGGCTCAACGGATGGCAGATTTGTCAATTCCTTCTGCATTTCATCTATTTCCTCTGGCTTGGTTGTGACTTATGTTGCTTGCTTAGCTGCTTGGGAACGGGTTACGACATTCACTGCGCCGGTCAGACTGATGCTTGGGTGCTGGATGAATTCTACCGGGATGATTCTCTTTAGATTTGGATTAGAAGTTGATGCAAGGGCAACAAGTGCGTCAGCCGAAGTGTTCTCTCCTCGTGGGATGCTTGTAAGGATGAATTCTTTGAATTGCCCAGCTAATTCTTTGACGATCTTCAGATAAGCTTCCCATTCGATCTTCCTTTGCCGCGTACTCGCCACTGAACTGATTTGCGACTAGTTGGGAATCGCAAAATGCGTGAAGCTGTTCGATCTTTAGGCCACCAGCAAGTTTCATCCCGGCAATCAGGGCTTCGTACTCTTCTTCATTGTTGGACGCGTGGAAGCCAAGGCGAAATGATTGTTCCAACAGTTCGTTGGTGGGAGAGGTTAGTCGTATTCCTACTCCTGGACCATTTTTGGAGGATGAGCCGTCAATGTGGAGTTTCCAGGGCTGGCTATGTGTGTTGTTATCAATGCTTTCTTCAGGTAGTTTGATAAGAAAATCGGCCAAGACTTGGGATTTCGCGCATGTGCGTCCGCGATACTCAATGTCATATTTGCTTAGTTCTATTGCCCAGTTTGCTAGCCTTCCTGACTGACTTGGGCTGTGCAGAATGGACCTAATCGGGAAGGTACTTAGGACGACGATCGAGTGAGACTGGAAGTACGGCCTTAGCTTTCTTGCGGACATGACTATGGATAGCGCCAATTTTTCCATCTGTGAATACCTTGTCTCGGCGTCTGTGAGGGTTTTGCTAACGTAAAAGATTGACTTCTGTTCTCCACGCTCGTCTCGAATCAACACACCGCTTACTACTGTGGCGGAAACTGCGATGTACAGAAAAAGTGGTCGCCTGCTTCTTGTTTCGTGAGGACTGGAGGAGTGGCCAGTTAAATCTTTAGTTGTTGAAAAGCCTCTTCGCATTTTTCCGTCCACTCGACCTTCTTGTTCCCTAGCAATGTATCGTAAAAAGGCAAGCATTTGTCGGTGGACCGTGAGATGAATCTGTTAAGCGCGGCCACCCTCCCGGTAAGTCTTTGCACTGCCCTTTTTGTCTTTGGTGAAGTCATATGGATGAGCGCATTGATTTGCTTAGGGTTAGCCTCAATGCCGCGGTGAGTTACTAGGTACCCGAGGAATTCCCCCGAGGTGACTGCGAATCTGCACTTGGTCGGGTTTAACTTCATGTTGTGAAAGTTCAGCTGTGAGAAGTATTCCTTGAGATGAGTGACGTGGTCCTGTTTTCTTAGTGACTTCGCCAGCATATCATCTATATAAACCTCCATTTTCTTTTCGAGTTGATCGGCGAACATCTTGTTCACCAGTCGCTGGTACGTTGCTCTGGCATTTTTCAGACTGAATGGCATCACCTTGTAGCAATATATTCCACGATCCGTTATGAAAGCGGTCTTCTCGCGGTCATCGGGGTTCATCAAGATCTGGTTGTAACCTGAGAAGGCATCCATGAAGGATAGTAGTGCATTCCCCGCCGTTGCTTCAACGAGGCGATCGATATGCGGAAGGGGGAAGCTCTCTTTTGGACAAGCTTTATTCAAGTCAGTGAAGTCCACGCATACACACCATTTTCCATTCTTCTTTTTGACCACCACTGGATTAGCCAGCCAATCCGGGTACTTCACCTCAGTTATTGAACCAACGCGCAGGAGTCTTTCTACTTCGTCGTTGACTGCTTTGGCTCTGTCTAGCCCAAGCTTTCTCCTTTTCTGCTTCACTGGTTTGAACGTTGGGTCAACGTTCAGTTCATGGCTTGTTATGCTGATGTCGATGCCAGGCATATCTTCTGCTTCCCACGCGAAAGTGTTGATATTTGTCCTCAGGAATGCAACGAGTTCTTCTTTGATCTTCTCATCTAACATTGCTCCAATTTCCACGCATCGCTCCGGACGTTCATTGTCGATGCAAACTGATACTACGGGGTCGCAAGTTGGCTTAGATACTTCCTCCTCGCGATCCTCCGCAATCTATAATTGCTATAATAGTTTGGAAAGCTCCCTCACCGGTTCTCTGTCAGTCTTCATCTTCTTGCATTTTGAACTTGCCGTCGGATCGGTCACCGGGTTTCTGAGCTTGTGTGCGGCGAGAAAGCAGACACGAGACTCTTTTTGGTTTCCTCTAATCGTTTTCACTCCGTTTGGTGTAGGGAACTTGAGGCAGAGATGGTAGGTTGAAACGGCGGCGCGCATGGAATTTAACCAAGGGGTTCCCATGATGACGTTGTAGATCGCCGGGTGATCAACTACGGAGAATTCGACGATTTTTGTAACTTCGCCAGCTTGGACAGGTAGTTTGATTGTCCCAGTAGTCATGGTGGTTTTTCCAGAGAATCCAGTCAGGGGTTTGGGAGTAGATATCACTTCGGACAGGTCCACATTCATTCTTCTGAGAGTCTCGAAGAAGATTACGTCCACAGTGCTCCCAGTGTCCACTAATACACGTGCTATGTCGCAGTCGTTGATAATCAATTCGATCACGAGAGGGTCATCATGTGGTCTGTCGATTCCGATCGTCTCCCTTTCCTCGAATTATATCACGTCATTTGGAAACTTTGGTGGTTTAGACCAGTTGATGCTGATGTCGGCCCTTCGTTGGAATGCTCTGATTGATGAGACGGTATCTGAGCAATAGTGAGATCCTCCCATTATCATGCTTATCCTTCTTCTTGATCCAGAGGGCGGCGCTTCGTCATCCCTTCTATCGCGCTTGGTGTGATCTTTTTTTGTCAGGTCGGGTTTGTATGTGTTCGCGTCCATCTCGAAATCCTTGAGGCTAATGTTTCCTCCAAGCTCGCCAACTGCTAATTTTATAGCAAGCTTCAAACCTAGAATTCGACAGTTCGCGGTTGAATGTCCATAGATGCGATGGTGTTCGCATTATGCCGTTTTGTCGTAAGAGCTTTCGCCTTTGGTCCGAGTGCTCCATGAATTTATTCCGCAGCCTCGGCCTCTTCCTCTACCATATCCGGGTGCGTCAATTTTATAATTATGGGCTCCTCGAAAACCGCCTTCATGCTGCACATAGCCGGAACCTTGACTATTCCTCTTAGTGTTAGAAGGGGTTGAGACTTGGGGAGAGTGGTTCACTGCCTTTGCCTTTCCATACTTCTCGGTTAGGATTTTCATCTCTTCTTCTTCGGTGATGAAGTCAGCAGCTCGATGCATTGCATCCTGTATCGTTGTGGGGGGGGGGGTGTTTAGCGCGATTTCTTTGCGAAAATCAGAGTTGAACCAGAGCACTCGTTTCAAGGCCAATAATGCTGCTTTGTCGCTCAGGCCTTCCACTTTGGACATGACGGCTTTGAATTTTCCAATGAAACTCCGGAGTGTTTAATTCTGCCCTTGAGCCAGGGTCCAAAGATCGGCGTCGGATGTTCCGGGATCCATGAATTTGGAATAATGCTTCAGAAATGCCGCGGACAGTTGGTTGTAGCTGTTGATGGAATTTTGCTCGAGCCTGAAAAACCACTGGAGCGCCGGTCCTTTAAGATGTTCCACGAATAGAAGGCACTGTCCGGCATCTCTCTCGTTTTCTTTGAAATTAGATCGTCCCATGGCTATAGCGAAAGCCGTCAGATGCTCTTTTGGATCGGTTTTTCCTTCATAGATCGGAACTTTCATCTTTCCAGGATCGGGAATTTTCTCGTATTGGTAATCCGTGCTGTTAATGGGGTGTTCTGTGCTTCCTCCAGTACACGATCTATCTCCGGCACCTTGCTGGTTGCATTGTGCATCATGGATTGGATGGGTTTTATGTCGGCAGCCGCTCGATCCATATCTGCTCACATCATAGCCATCTTTTCTTTTTGGGCTTGGACTCCTTCTCTGCGTTCGTCGTTGATCCGTGCTTGCTCAGCCCAAAGTATGTTCTCCTCCTCCTCGGTTAGCTCTTGATCTCCTTCAGGGATGGCTTCGCATCTCTCGGTTCGGGTTTGACCAGCTTCTAGGGGTTCCGGATTGTTGCGGCTCTCCATGTTCTGCTCCATTCGGTTCTCCTCCTCCAGATTGATGATTTGAGCGGGCTCCTCTTCGATTGGTGTGTCGCTTGCTCCTTGCATTCCGGAGGCTAGGTTTGCTGAGATTTGATGGAGTGGCGGCAATCTTCCACGGGTTCGTGACGGGTTGAGCGGGGTTGAGAAATCTAGGGTCGTTGGGTTGAGGTGCCTACCGACTCGTCTTGTTGGATCCAGACCTGAGCCTATCCCACGGGTTCGACTCGCCGTCGCCATAGCCTTCAGTTCCCCCGTCATCGTGTTGTTGATTTTGTCTTCCTCCTCCGCCTTCTTGAGCAGTATCTCCAGCATGGCCTTCATCTCCGTGACTGTTGTTGAAGTCTCCCCAGCATCCTTGGATTGGTTCATCTGATCCTCCATGCCGGCGTTCCTAACATTAGTAGCGTCCTGCTCTCCGTCCTTGGCCATCGTCCTTTGGATCGGTTTGACGGTGGTTTTTTGGTGTAAGATAATTTCAATCCCCCTCCTTCTAGCGCCAAATTGTGGGAGTGTAAATCCACGCCAATTAAATCCGTCTCGTCTTTTAGAAAGATCTGAAACTTCTGAGTAAAAACCACCCAAAAACACAAACAGAGATCCAAAGATTGTATTTTATTAAGTTGCTTGGAAAGCTTTTTGTCTGAGAGCAAAAGTACAGAGTTTTGCTAGGTAAAATTGCGGATCCTCTTTTGAGAGGGTTTACATGGGTATATATACAACTTTAAGTCGGCTAAGTTAATGTCTAAAGAGATAAGGAAGATTTCCTAATTCCTCGGGATATCCTTTTAGCAAAGCCTGCCACCGCCATTGCATTGATTCATGGGCTTTAACCTTGTCATATCTCTTTAGTGGGCTTGAATCCGTGGGCTCGTTGTTTCGGCTCAATTCCCTGTCGTTGAACCTTGGCTCGGGTGACACCACAGTTCACGGCTCGGGTGACACCATGGTTCACGGCTCGGGTGACACCATGGTTCATGGCTCGGCTGACACCATGGTTCACGGCTCGGGTGATACCATGGTTCACGGCTCGGGTGACACCATGGTTCATGGCTTGGGTGAAACCATCGTTCACGGCTCGGGTGACACCACGGTTCACGGCTCGGGTGACACCACGGTTCATGGCTCGGGTGACACCATGGTTCACGGCACGGGTGACACCATGGTTCACTGCTCGGGTGACACCATGGTTCAAGGCTCGGGTGACACCATGATTCATGGCTCGGGTGACACCATGGTTCACGGCTCGGGTTGACACCATGGTTCACGGCTCGGGTGACACCATGGTTCACGGCTCGGGTGACACCATGGTTCACGGCTCGGGTGACACCATGGTTCACGGCTCGGGTGACACCATGGTTCACGGCTCTGGTGACACCATGGTTCACGGTTCGGGGGTCAATGATTGCCTTTGTCTCTGACCCCGATCCATCCTGTCATCGACCCGGATCCGTCTTGTCTTCGACTGAGGTTGCAGTATCCGATCCAACTCACCTTGTCACGGTTAGGGGGCACTTGAACCAACTCACCTTCCTTCACGGTTAGGGGTACCTGATCCAACTCACGTTGTCACGGTTAGGGGGCACCCGAACCATTTTTCAATCGTTGATTCTCAAGAGGTGGACTCTGACCCCAACAGTGCACGACCCAGCTTCTTCATCGTGAGTCGTGACATCCGATCCATTTGCTGTACCATGGATCGGGGTGCACGACCCAGCTTCTTCACTATGGGTCGTGACACTCGATCCGTTTGTTGTACCGTGGATCGGGGTGCACGATCCAGCTTCTTCACCGTGGGTCATGACACCCGATCCGTTTGCTGTACCAGGGATCGGGGTTCACGACCCAGCTTCCTCACTGTGGGTCGTGACACCCGATCCGTTTGCTGTACCAGGGATCGGGGTACACGACCCAGCTTCTTCACCGTGGGTCGTGACACCCGATCCATTTGCTGTTAACTTCAAGGGGGTGAATATTGACCCCAACAATCCCTAAATACTACTTCGTTTGTTGTGCACTTGCAGTGATATTTTAGGATTAAAACTCTGTATATCAGTCATGTCTGCCCGGAAACTACGACCGTACTTCCAATCTCATACCATCGCGGTGATGACAACCGAACTATTACGAACAATCCTCCATAATCCAAGCCAGTCCGGACGAATGATGAAATGGGCGGTAGAACTCAGCGAATATGACATAGAGTTCAGAAATCGAACATGTGCCAAGTCTAAAGTCTTAGCAGACTTCCTCATCGAGCTCCCGGCCGGTCTTGCCCAGAACGACCTCACCGCAAAGGAGTGAACTCTCCATGCAGACGGTTCCTCTTCTCGTCATGGATCCGGCGTCGGGATCTGATTAGAATCTCTGACAGGAGAAATCTTAGAACAATCATTCCGATTAGAATTCAAAGCCTCAAACAACAAGGCAGAATATGAGACACTCATAGCTGGACTCAGGCTCGTCAAAGGGATCAGTGTCAAAAAAATCCACGCATATTGCGATTCGCAGCTCGTAACAAACCAATTCCATGGCGAATATAGTGCGAAGAACGAACGAATGGAAGCATACCTCGACCTTCAAACCCTCGCTAAAGAGTTCGAAAGCTTTTAGATTACAAAGATACCCCACAACGACAACACCGTGGCCAACGCACTTGCCGCCCTAGCATCCGCATCCTACACCAATCTACGGCACATAATCCCCGTCAAAGCAATTGCAAAACCAAGTATTGAGCTACCACGAGGAGTGTGCCATATTGCCAACCTTGAAGATGAAGAGAAGGATAATACCGAGCCATGCAACCATTCTGTCGAACCAAGCTCGTCGTAACAACTGTAACAACGGACTGGAGAGATGAGATAAAAAATGTACCTAGCAGACGGAGATCTTACAAGCGACAAGTGAGCTGCATGGAGGCTTAGAGCTCGTAGCGTGTACTACACCCTCATTAAAGATGGCATTTTCAGGCGGAGTGTGACCGGTGCCCTACTCAATTGCCTCGCCGGAGATGAAACTGAACATATGGTAGCTGAAACGCATGAGGGTCTACTGGGTGATAACCACTCTGGTGGTCTAACCCTGACCATGAAGATCCAAAAACTCGGCTTCTACTGGCCGACGTTAGTAAAAGACTACGTTCCATATGCCAAAAGTTATGAAAAATGCCAAAGACACGGGCCAATGATCCAAATGCCAAACGAGCCGCTAACTACCGCTACCGCACCATATCCATTTATGCGCTAGGCAATGGATATCATCGGGCCATTCCCAAGATCTCGTCAAAAGCGATTTATCTTGGTCGTAACAGATTACTTCACCAAATGGATCGAAGCTGAGTCGTTCGCCAAAATACAGGCTACCGACGTGAAGAACTTCGTCTGGAAATTCATCATTTGCTGACAAGGCCTCCCTTATGAGATCATCGCCGAAAACGGATCCCAGTTCATATACGACGAGTTCAAAGAATTCTGCGCGAAATGTAAGATCAGGCTAAACAAGTCTACGCCGAGGTACCCACAGGGTAACAGACAAGCCGAGGCGACAAACAAAACCATCATCGATGGCTTAACGAAATGGCTCGACGACAAAAAGGGTGCCTGGGTTGACGAGCTAGACAGAGTCCTATGGTCATACCGAACAACCCCGCGACATTCGACTGACCAATCACCGTTCTCACTGACCTATGACGTAGAAGTAATGGCACCTGCCGAGGTCAATGTCGGGAGTCTCCACCGAACAATGATGATTCAAGACACCGGCCTAAACGACCAGACACTCCTCGATAACCTAGACACAATCAAGGAAGAAAGAAATCAAGCCCTACTCCGCATTCAAAATTACCAACAATCAGCGGCCCGATACTACTACAAACGAGTTCAGAACCGAAGCTTTGAGGTAGGCAACCTCGTTCTACAAAAAGTCTACGAAAATACCACGGAATGGAAAGCCGGGAAGCTCGAAGCAAATTGGGAAGGTCCGTTCCAGGTAACCGACGTCGTCAGACCAGGAGTCTACCGACTCATGACAATGGCAAGTGAAGCCATCCCCCGATCATGGAACTCGATGAGCCTGAAGAAATTCTACTACTAAAAAAGCCAACCATGAGAACCACCAAAAAAAAAAAAAAAAGCTCTACCGAGCTCATTTTCTATCTATTCGCTGATGTAAATGAACTACGAATGGCTTGATCCCTATTCGACGGGTACGTATGTAGCCCGTAAAAAGGCAAATCTGTTATAATTATTAAAAAAAATAAAAATAAAAAAAGTCGCAAAAATCCTCTAGCTAAAATACATCGGCACTCTGGCCAGTACCCGACCAAACTTCGCATTCCTCATGAATGCAGTGGTGAAATAAACGACGTCTCTAGACAGGAAGCCGAAAAAACTCCACTAGAAGACCTTAAATGCCGGGCCCAGACCCGCAAAATTCCTAAGAATCGACTAAGCAAGGATAAGCCGAGCTCACTTCGCACACTTAGTCGTGAGCTAGGAACGAAAACAAGCTGGGTCCCGCACAAATACCCGAACTCGACTAAGAAAAAATAAGCCGAGCTCACTTCGCACACTTAGTCATGAGCAAGAAACGAAATGATAAGTCGGAGTCAGATCTGCGCAAACACCTAACTCGCCCAAAACAAAAATTAGCCGAACTCATCCCTAACGCTGCGAGAAGACGAGCTCATCATGCTCATACTCAAATAGCATTATAAGCCGAACCTCATCCTTGCAAAACATCTAGAAAGATAAAATCACACCGGACAAAAGAAATAGTTACTTGAAACCGAATACGTCTCATTGAAAATATATATATATATATAATAAGACAATCAAACATTTGTCAGAGTTCAAAACTACGACGGGATACAAACAGAGACCTAACAGGGAAAAGTTCATACAAAAATAAAAGAGAGCCATGGCCCAAAAAAGTAAACAGATAAATTTTTAAAGACCGCAAACGGTCTATCCAAGCACATGTGCATCATCTTGCCCGATCTGAGAAGAGTCGACGGGAACCTAGGAGGATAGTAGAGGTCTCCGTTCAGCCGACAAAGAACCGAGAGGAGTCTGTAGCATAGAAGCATTAGCAGACGTAACCGTGCCAAGGTTTGAGCCAAAATCTTTTACTCCCAGCGCGGGTTCGACCGTCATTCTCCGGCCAGACTTTTCAGGAGGACGTTCAGGAAGCGGGGAGTGGCGAAAATCGGCATCCGTAACATCCAAGACGTCCAAGGAATCGAACTTAGCCTCCCAAATGACTAAATCCTTCTCGAGCTGCTCAAAAACCTCAGGAGGAACTAACACACCTTTTTGGTCATGTGCGACGGTGAGACTTTGTAAGTGCCGTTAATATGACTAATCCAAATCGCCACATCGTGCGTCTTCCCAAGGTCGGCGATGTGTTGGAGCACTCTCTTAAAATGAGCTGATGCCTTAGCGATAAAACCATCCCTTACGAACTTCCGCTCATCATCCACCCAATCCGACCTTGACTTTCGCAATTGCGCGCCATCTGAGCTTCTTTCTCTGTCTCTAACGATGCCTTCTCGCCCACGACCTGGGCAAGATTGTCCTCCAACCGAGCTAATTCCCCCAGATGTTGCGCCCTCTCTTGCCGCAACGCCTCGTTCTCTGCCATAAGACGTTCAACCGTCTGCTTCTCGTCAGCCAAACTAGAGATCACTTCTTCAAGCTCCCCGCGAGCCCTCTTCAACTTACGATCATACGTCTTAAGTAAGAAGTTAGATGTGGTAAGTATCTGCAAGCACAGGAAGAGTTAACATCGCAAAAAAGGCATACACCATATCCAAACGGAGAATCGTACTCACATTTACAGAAGTTTAGGCAAAATCTTGATAGGCTTCGAACTCCTCCAAAGTATCTAGGACAAGAAGGCCGTGGGCAGAACCCTTGATCTTGCTAAAATAGTCAGCACAGGAAAGAGGATCTTGGTTGATATGGACATCCCGATTCGTGTACTGGACTTGAAACTCGAAACGAGTCATACACTTGGGTGGCAGTGCTGTCGTCTCCCCACCACCAACTTTGGCAGTCTCACCCTCCAGAACGGGAGCCGGTGCACTGTCTCCCTGCCGCGCTCTCTTCGAAGCAGATGTGTCTACCTCATCTCTCTTGCCCTCTTCTCTTCGGGAGCAGCCGAGCTATTCTTACGAACTAGAGGAGGCTCGTCAACACCTCCGGCCGCAAAGTCCTCTCCTACGATTGACGCCTTGGAATAACCCAAATACCTCCTTTTGACTTGTTTATCCGGTCTCTCCGCCCGACCGTCCGGTTTATCATTGGGAATTTCATGGTCTTTGGATATCGAGATGACCGCCGGAAGACTAGGGGTAGCGGCAGGGACCGTCTTCGCCTTTTCAGCTGCTAGCTGATCGGCATAGAAGGGGAGCTTAAGCGTCGGTTTACCCATTTTCTTTGTAGCTGGTTTCGTTCTCCTCTTCTTCAGTTTCGGCTCACGCGGCGGTCTCTCTTTCAACGGAGGAAGTTCGAGATCGTATCTCCCTAAAAACAAAGAAAAGGGAGGGGGGGGATTAGGTGAAATCGAATGACCTGACTAAAAAGATAAGAAGTCCGACCTACCTGTCTTAATCCGTGCAAGACTCCTTTTAATCCTTTCGTCCAAAAGATTCGCCCACCACTGTCGTCCCAATTCACTCAATTCTTGAATAAGCTCGAAAAATCTTCGCGGAGGCGGTTTGGCAAAACGGTGATGAGCTGAAACCAAAAAAGAAACAAAAATCAGGAGTCAGTTAACACTCCGGCCAACAAAATACGAAGGGTAAAATGCTACCAATATCCACGTTCCATCTAGCACGGAACTTCATGGTCGGATCGCAAACTGATTTGTCGTCAATCTTGACGAAGAAATAGCTCGTCTCCAAATCCGATATCTTGCTCGGTGTGTCGAGCAAAATATTGTATATGGATTTCATGAATACATAGAAATGTTTGAAACTCGCCATCTCTTCGGAGAAACGACGATCAACATCCAAACCGACCTCCGTGGATAAAGCCAGAACGGACACAAAGTTGCGGATCGTGGCGTGTTAATTGCGAAATCACAATCTTACGGTGACGGCAATACTCCACCAATAAAGGAGCAAGCGGAAACTAGAGACCGGCCGCACTAAAGAAAGACTCGTTTAAACAAAGGTAACCGTCTGGCGGAGACCAATGACGTTTTTCCCTGAACGGAACCCATAATGTGACGTTATTCACAAGGTTGCAGTTGGCGATCATCATATCCACAGTCGCCCATGTAGGTCGCATCGGAGTATCGTCCTTCCGTTGCAAAATGATATGGAGATCCAGACCGGGGCCCAGGTCTACATCCAGGTCATCGAGGGGTTTCAGAGGAGTAGGAATCTTCTTCAACAACCCCCTCGTCCTTAACATCTCCTCAACCGCCCAACTCATCAAAAGGAAGACCAGACTGAGAAGCCCCCTCTCGATCATCTAACTCTTCGGTCACACTTCTGGCCGGGGGATAAGTACCCGATACGGATCTGTCGTCAAGTTGAGGAACGACAAATGGGGTACGAGATGTCTCGCACCGAAATAACCCAGATGAATACGATGCTCCAGTTCGGCAAGAGAAATCCATGTGGACAGGCTGGAAGAGCTCGGTCGATCCCGGACAGAAGGTACGGACGAATACGAACTGGCGCGAGCAGAAACAGTCGAATATTCGGCAGAAGAACCCATGAGGACGGTAGATGCAATTGAAGATTCACCGGAAACTTCAAGCATGCCGGTCGCCAAGCGATTAAGATCCGGCGAAGTAATGGTGGAATGGCGAGAAAGCCAAACGGAGAAAACTAAAGCAAGAGAGAGAAAGAGAGAAAATTCTACCTTGTGCAAACGAAGAAGTAGTGAGAATGAGGAGAGGATAGCAGAATATATAGACCCAGAGCAGAAACTGAAAGATCGCACCTCGGTATCTACGCACCGCCCTTCCAACCAATGAGAAACCAACAAATAATGGGCTTAAAACGATTCTGATCAAAGCCCATAACGAAACGATGAACACAGCCCATCTCGATTCATCGACCTGGGGGGGGGGGGCTACGGTTGGATATGGGTTTGCTCACCCAAGAAATGGGCTAGGCCCAGAATGTTTCGGGCTTTATCAGCAAATATATTGTTGGAATCCAGCCCATTAAGCTAAGAAAGCCCAACTCGAAGGTAATATCTGATCGGAAGAGTAAATAAGATTGAATAACCATAGTTACCATTCAACTATAGTTGCCCACCGACATGTGGCTGTAAATAAAGACCAAAACCTTATGGTTAGAGGATAATTAAACTCCTCCCATCAGAGCATAAGGGACCCAAAATGCAGAGTTTAGGTCTCTAACTCAAGGGTAAGAATCCGGTCTGACCATAAAGAAATCACAAAAGAAGAACATCCTTCTGCAGAACGGCAAAGCAACGATCTCACATAACCAGCCCGGCACCCCAGAATTCTGTCCTGAATCCAGATCACTTAAGATCCCGATCACTATTGCCGACTTATTTCTGTAACTTAGTTTTTGTACTGTCCGACCTGATTCCTCCGTCACCTTGTATTTCCGACCTGAATTCTAATACAACGAAAATCTCCGAACTCTCTCTCTTTTATAAATACCGAACTACCCGTTCAACATTAGTCAACCTTTATTATAATACTAAACCCTAGCCGAAACCTACTCTACGAATCGTGAGAAAGAAAGAGAAAAACGGCGGAAGAGAAAGAGAAGAGAGAGAGAGAGAGAGAGAGAGAGAGAGCTTGTCGTGAGGCTAGAGAGAGAGAAGGAGATGGGTCATGAAGGACAAAGGAGTAACGAAGAGGGAGAAGTGGAGACGAAGATGATACAGAGGCAGAGAGGTGGAGAGGAGGCTACGGAGGTGACGACTACACCGGCGAAGGCTTTGGCTACACAGACGGAGGCTGTGGTGGTGGGGACGACTTGCGGTAGCAGCGATGATTGGGGCATCCACGGCGAGGAGGGCTCTGGTGACAGCGGCGGCAAGGTGGAGATGGACAGTGGCGTAGGGTTCTTCACTGCGGTGTCGCTCCGATCCACTCTGCCGAGTCCGAAGCTGAGAAAAGGCAAAGAAGAAGGGACGTCGGTGGTGGAGGAGAAGAACCACCGCGTCGGCGCAGCAGAGGCTGTCCATGTTGGGAAAGACGAAGCCGTGCGTGACAGTGAAGGAGGAGACGCTCGTAAGTGCAACAGAGGCGACAGCGGGGCAATCTACGGCGGGGAGGGGATCCGGTGATGAGCATATAATTAATATAATTATTAATAGGGTAATTATGTATTATTTCTATTTTTATGTATTTTGATATATTTCCTATTCTAATTCGTTGGATTTTCTAGAGTTTTAAGTTTTTCTTATAAATAGCCTCTTATACTTTGTATTTCAGGAAGTGGTTGATTGATTAATGAAAAGCTTTTGCTTTCGAGGGAGATTATTCTCTATCCCTTTTCTGCGGTAGATCTTGAGAGATCTCAACGAGTTCAATAAGCAGGACCCAAGCGAGGATTCCATTGAATTCTTTGGTTGAGCTGGCATATCCCAATTGATTCCCTTGAATTCATTGGTTGAGCTGTTTATTGTTGCTTCAGCTCCATCAGTTGGTATCAGAGCTGCGTCTCTTTGATTTCTTAATCAGAGACCGATTCTGGATGTCATGTTGAGTGGCAACATATATCATTTCGAGGATGAAAGTCCTTTTGTCGAGAGAGAAGATCCTGAGATCTATGGCGATCCCATCTACGACATATATGAAGACGATGTCCAAGTTTTCTACTTTGTCTTCGAAGAAGAGGTTTTTGGGAATATAATTCGTGCAAAAAGGGGGCCAAATCAGATTCGTGCAAAAACTGGGGGAAATCAGATCCGTGCAGATTTCTTGCAGATTTCGGTCTGTACGAAATTCATGCAGATTCAGGTTTCTGGAAAATCCCTGCATAATCGGATTCGTGCAAAATCTGGGCATAATCAGATTCGTACAAAATCCGGGCATAATCAGATTCGTGCAGATCCAGTGCATATCCAAATTCTACCAAAGAAGTATGAAGTTGAAGATGGATTTAAGAAGTCCTATTTGATGCCAAGAACGCAATTGAAGATTCGAGGACGAATCTTTCTTGGCCGGCGAGACCTGATGAAGCGTATAATTAATATAATTATTAATAGGGTAATTATGTATTATTTCTATTTTATGTATATTGATATATTTCCTATTTTAATTAGTACTAGGGTTTTCTAGAGTTTTATGGTTTTCTTATAAATAGCCTCTTAGGCTTTGTATTTTAGGAACTGGTTGATTGATTAATAAAGAGCTTTTGCTTTTGAGGGAGATTATTCTCTATCCCTTATCTTCGGTAGATCTTGAGAGATCTCAATGAGCTCAAGAAGCAGGTCCCAAGCGAGGATTCCATTGAATCCCTTGGTTGAGCTGGCAGGTCCCAATCGATTCCCTTGAATCCATTGGTTGAGGTGTTTATCGTTGCTTTCGCCCCATCAGTTAATGATGGAGCAGAAGCTTCTAGGGATAGAACTAGATCCGTTGATTCTAAGAATAGCCGGAAACTAGGGTTTGAGAATACTCTTCTTAGTGGTTTATAAATACCTCTTTAAAATCTCTCGATTAATCGAATCATCAAAAACTGAATACAATAGGAGGCCTAAACGGCTTATTTATAATAAAGCATAAAACCCTAGAAATCTATAGAATATTCTAGAATGTTCTAAAATAATTAATATAATAAAAATACAAATAAATCATAATTATCCTAAATCTACGCTACATCAGATCTCGCCGGCCAAGAAAGATTCATCTTCGAATCTTCAATCGCGTTCTTGGCAGCATATCAATCTTCTTAAATTTATCTTCGAATTCAGAAAACTTTGAGGGAATTTGGATCTGCACCAGATCTGCACGAATATGATCATGCACAGATTTTGCACGAATCTGATCCTGCACGGATTTTTCACGAACTCGATTATGTAGATATTTTCCAGAAACCTGGATCTGCACGCATTTCGCACAGACCAAATCCTGCACGAATTTCGCACAGACTAAATTCTGCACGAATTTCGCACAGACCGAATTCTGCACGAAATCTAGACGGATTTGATTTCTTCCGGTTTTTGCACGAATCAGAATCTCAAAAATCTTTTCTTTGGAAGACAACATCGATAACCTGGACATCGTCTCCATATATGTCGTAGATGGGATCGCCACAGATCTCTCTGTAGATCTCATGGTTTTCTTCTCTCTCGACGAACAGACTTTCGTATGTGATAGGATGGATGTTATCACTCACCCTGACAACCAGAATCGTTCCTTGATTGAGAAATCAAAGAAAGGCATCTCTGATACCAAATGATGGAGCGGAAGCTTCTAGGGATAGGGTTTGAGAGTCCTCGTCTCAGAGCTTTTGCAAAAACTCTTGGTTTGTATCAGAGCTGCGTCTCTTTGATTTCTTAATCAGAGATCGATTCTGGATGTCATGTTGAGTGGCAACATCTATCCTTTCGAGGACGAAAGTCCTTTTGTCGAGAGAGAAGACCCTGAGATCTACAGAGAGATCTATGGCGATCCCATCTACGACATAGATGAAGACAATGTCCAAATTATCGACTTTGTCTTCGAAGAAGAGATTTTTGGGAATTTGATTCGTGCAAAAACGGGATCAAATCAGATTCGTGCAAAAACAGGGGGACATCAGAACCGTGCAGATTTTGTGCAGAATTCGGTCTGTACGAAATTCGTGCAGATTCAGGTTTATGGAAAATCCCTGCAGAATCGGATTCGTGCAAAATCCGGGCATAATCAGATTCGTGCAGATGTAGTGCATATCCAAATTCTACCGAAGAAGTATCAAGTTGAAGATGGATTTAAGAAGTCCTATTTGAAAGAGAGGTTTCTGGAGCATCAGGATACGAGCTGTTGGAACAACAAGGTAACTGTGGCAACAAGCAGAACAAAGTGACGTGGCAAAGTAGCTGACATGGATCACGCCCTAACAGGAAGGATCTATTCAAATAAGGAAGAAAAGATATTAGAAGATATTGGATACGTACGAATCAAGAAGAGGCAACCTAGAAGATTTACTTACCCGATGAATATAAAAAGGGTTGAAGCATGTTCTTCCAGGGTTAGCCATTTAAGAAAAAGAAAGGTCGTTGTAGCTTTTCTATTGAGAGAGTTGTGAGAACTCTGTAAACGGAAGCAAGTGTGTGTACAAGACAAATGGTTTGTCTTTGATCTTGCTTAGAATAGGAATCTTCGGTGACAAACTAAGGGTAGTCTTAGGTGTTGTGTAAAACCAATCAAGAGAGTGTGTAAATTCTTGAAAGATTTGTAATAAAGTTGAAAACTTGGTGCGCCAGAGTTTGTGGGCTATTGTCTTGAGTTCATCCGCTTTTTCATTTGGTATCAGAGTAGGCATCTGAACCAAGTTGTAACTTACAACAGGTGAGGATCCTGTGGAAAGGATGGACTCAAAAGAGCTTGTAGCTGTGCAACAGATTCCTATTATGGAAAAAGGAAATTATGGGCATTGGAAGATGAAGATGAGAGCTATCATTCGTGGAACCAGTGAAGACGCGTGGACAGCGGTTGAATCTGGATGGACACCACCGACTGCCAAAGGAGAAAACAAGGTTGAAGTACTCAAAAGTAAGTCATTGTGGACTGATCAAGAGAAGAATATGACCAAGTTCAACGCCAAAGCTTTATCTACCATATTTAATGCCGTGAACGAGAATCAGTTCAAGCATATACAGTGTTGCGAATCGGCTAAAGAAGCATGGGAAAAGCTGAAGAAGACGTATGAAGGTACAACGAATGTGAAAAGATCCAGATTGGATATGCTTGCTTCAAAGTTTGAAACAATGAGAATGGAAGACAACGAAACTATTGAGGAATTCAGTGGAAAGCTAAGTTCAATCACCAACGAAGCTCAGAATATGGGGAAAAAATATAAAGATAAGAAGCTTGTGAAAAATTGTTGAGAAGTCTCCCAGCCAAGTTCAAAACTAAGAAAACGGCGATGGGTATGGCTCTTGATACGGACACGATTTCGATGAAGTTGTTGGTCATCTTCAAGCTTATGAGATGGAGATCTCTGCCAATAAAAGCAGTACGACTCGTGGTATAGCTCTTGTCGCTGATGGCAAAGAAGACATTCGTGAACTTAAAGAAACAGTGGGTCTAATGGCAAAAAATTTCAGTCGCGTGATGAGAAGAGTTGAGAGTGGTACAAGAAGAAACTTTGACAAAGGTCAAAACAACGAAAGAGATCATGATCGTGGTTCAAAGAAGAATGAGCAACAATGTCACGAATGCCAAGGTTACGAGCACTTCAAAGCTGAGTGTCCTTCTGTTAAAAGAAAAGAGTTTAAATGCTTTGAATGCAAAGGATTTGGGCACACAAAATCAGAGTGTGTGAATGGTCAAGCTATGAAGGAGAAATCCTATATTGGGATAAGTGAAAGTGATTCTGATGAGAGCTCTGATGGAACTGAAGATGTAACTGGTTATTGTGTCTTCACCGCAAGGATAGAGGAAGTCTCAAAGGGTGAAGATCGTAAAGAAAGTGACAAGGAAGAGGAAGACATTTTCGAAAGTGATTCGGAGGATGATATGTCAGAAGAAGATTCAGAATTTAATATGAAGATTGAATTTCGTAAGTTGTTTGACAACTGGCTGGAGTTAAGCAGAGAAAAAGTGTCATGGGCGGAAGAGAAACTATCATTGCAAGTGTTGAACAAGAGGTTGAATGATGAGCTTAACTCGGAGATTGAGAAAACGAGACACTATCTCAAGAACTTTTGGAAACAAGGAAAAATATTCACATGTTAAATAGTGGTACCAAGGACCTAAACAATATTCTCTCAGTTGGAAGAGTGGGGAAATCCAATTTCGGTATGGGTTATAATGGAGAACCAACCACTGGACAGACAATTTTTTTTCGTGGGAACACGATACAATATGTTCCAACAGTGGTGAGCGAAGTCAAAAACAGTGATGTGAGAAGATCAAGGTGTTGGTTCTGTGGTAAATTTGGACACATCAAGAGGTACTGCTATCGGTTTACTGAGAAAATTGGAAGGATTCTGAGGCATGGAAGATTTTATCCAAATGTGAGGAGACAATCACAGGTTTGGATAGCCAAATCAGAACTATATCCAAATGTGAGGAGACAGTCACAAGTTTGCCATGTTGCATACACCTCCACAGTTAAGTATGTGAATCAACCATGGTACTTTGATAGTGGTGCATCTAGACACATGACTGGGAGTCAGAGTCATCTTGATAATTATCACACCGTGAAAGAAAGTAAGGTTAGGTTTGGAGGAGGTTATCATGGGAAGATCAAGGGAAAAGGTGAACTGAAGGAAGAGGGACTTCCAAAGTTGATGAACGTCTTCTATGTACAAGGTTTGACTGCAAATCTGATTAGTGTGAGCCAACTGTGTGATGAGGGCCTGGAAGTGATGTTCAACAAGGTCAAATGCTGGGCAGTAGATGAGCATGATAACATTGCTCTTTCAGGAATAAGGTCAGGCAATAATTGCTACATGTGGGAACAACCAGATGTGTGTTTCAGGACAGAAAAATATGATCTAGCAGTGTGACACTCGAAGGTTGGACACATGAATGCTAAGAGTATGTCTATGCTGATAAGTCAAGAACTGGTCAAAGGAGTCCCATAACTGAAATATGTTGACAAAATAGCGTGTGGAGCTTGAATCAAGGTAAAAAAAATCAAAGTTCAACACAAAAAGGTGCAAGGAGTTCAGACTAAGGAATTGTTAGATCTCGTTCACATGGAGCTTAAGGAATCAGTGCAAGTTCATCGAAATCACTCTTCTGAAGATATAATCGGTGATATTAGAGATGGGATGAATACCAGGGGTAGACAAATTGATGATTGCTTTGTTTCTTTGATCGAACCAAGCAGCGTGAAAGAAGTGTTGATGGATCATTTCTGGATCTTGACCATGCAAGAAGAGTTGGAGGAATTTACTAGGAATGAGGTATGGATCTTAGTCCCACGACCTGACGGTGTGAACATCATTGCAACAAAATGGATCCTCAAAAACAAGAGTGATGAAGAAGGAAACATCATCAGGAACAAGGCCAGATTTGTGGCACATGGGTATACACAAGTGAAAGGTGTGGATTTTGATGAAACGTTTGCTCCAGCTGCAAGACTGGAATCTATCCGTTGTCTACTAGGAGTCGCATGTGAAATAAACTTCAAACTCCATCAAATGGATGTTAAGAACGCATTTTTGGATGAGTTTGTCAAGACAGTGATCTCTGAGTTCAGTATGAGCATGATTGGAGATTTGAGCTACTTTTTGGGGCTTAAAGTAAAGCAAACAGATGATGGAATTTTCGTGTCTCAAAGTAAATATGCCAAAAATCTGGTGGAACAGTTTAGGAAGAGTTCCAGCAAGTCTGCAAAAAATTCCATGAGCATGACCTTGAAGCTGTCGAATGACTTGTGCTTAAGTGTTGGTTTATGTGCAAGGTATTATGCAAATCCAATGGCCTCACATTTTGCAGCGGTAAAGAAAATCATCGAATACGTCGAGGGCACTATGAACTTTGGACTCAACTACACAAATGATACAAATCAAGAGTTAGTTGGTTATTGTGATGCGGATTGGACATGTAAAAAGCAAAATTGTGTGTCTTTGTCCACTGTCGAGGCCGAGTATATTGCGATGGGAAGCTGTTGTACACAACTTTTGTCGATGCAACAAATGGCTTCTGACTATGGTATGGCTTCTGACTCTTTGCTTGTTAAATGTGATAATATGAGTGCAATTAACATCTCAAAGAATCATGTTCAACATTCTAGGACCAAGCATATAGCAATTCATCATCATTTCATAAGAGAACTAGTTGAGGACAAAACTGTGATAATAGAGTATGTAGCAACTGAGTGTCAACTGGCTGATATTTTCACAAAACCCTTGGTTTACAACACGTTTGTGCATCTGCAAAAATCCTTGGGTGTCTGTGAGTGCTAACTTTTTCGATGAGTGCTTGTGCTGGAACAGGGGCAGGATGTTTGGAACAAGGGTAATTATTTTTCTTTCAAATATTTTTCCACAAGAGCTGAAAATTTGTTTTCAAAACTACTGGTTGTTAAGATTGGTTGTGGGAAATAGTTGCCTTACATATCCTTTAGAGTTAGACAGTAACAGTGAATCAAGTAAGTCTTAAGATGAGAAGTGGCCATATTGTCAAATAAGAAAGATTTGAGTATTCAAGCCTTATAAGATCGCAGAAATGAGCAGTAAGATGCAATGTAATTCCCAACCCTACAATTTAAAAAAAAAAAAGGGGGTTAGGTTGAAACTCAAAGAAGTAGATGGAGCTGGAAAAGGTGACTAAACATATCTTATGTCACTTCGATCAAAAGATGATGATCGTACTACACTGGTATGATCATCCTTGAACTCAAATCTCATCATCGACAATGGGTATATACACCATCTCTTGAGCATCAGATTTACCCTTCATCATTGATGAAGACTGCTTCTTGAGATATGTAAGTATGTAGTCTAACCATGATAAATCAGTGTGAGATTTCATGCTGGAACACGAAGTTAGGTATTTTTAACACAGCTCAACATTTTTTTTTCTTGCATTCGGTCTTGGATCAAGTTCTAGCACAGTTCTCAGAAGGGAAGGGGAGGTTCATTGACATTTGAGGTATTTTTCTTCTTCTCTGAGGATTTTTGAATAGAAAATGGGTGTTGTTCTCAGTTTTGCTATCATGTCTCTGAGTTACAAAAAGTGTGAATTGTTTTGGTAAATTGTTGATGATTGAATTGATGTGGATTCTTTGTTGTAATTCAAAGAAATTCAGATTCTACCGGTTCGATTAAAAACCTGTTTGCAATAATGGTTTGTTTTTTTGTGAGTATTTATCCATTTTTCAGAAAATCATCATAGCTCATGGACATTGTAGCTCTATCTCTTATTGTGTGCTTGTCTATTCTGAGGTTTTTGATTGAATGTGCCAACCAATCAGGGGGAGTGTGTGATGCTACCTTTGAGGGGGAGTCAAATGCTAAGTCTGGAGAATATGATGATAAATAATATGATGATGAAGAAGCTGAATCCAATCGTAGCGTATAGTTTTGACCTGAACCTTTTGGAGTTGTGTGTTCTGTTTTCTTTTGATGTTTACATGATGAGCTTGGATGCACACATTCAGTCAAAAAGGGGGAGAATGAAAGAGAGTTTCATGGAGCATCAGGATACGAGCTTTTGGAACAACAAGGTAACTGTGGCAACAAGCAGAACAAAGTGACGTGGCAAAGTAGCTGACGTGGATCACGTCCTAACAGGAAGGATATATTCAAATAAGGAAGAAAAGATATCAGAAGATATTGGATACGTACGAATCAAAGAGAGGCAACCTAGAAGATTTACTTATCCGATGAATATAAAAAGGGTTGAAACATGTTCTTCTAGGGTTAGCCATTTAAGAAAAAGAAAAGTCGATGTAGCTTTTCTATTGAGAGAGTTGTGAGAACTCTGTAAACGGAAGCAAGTGTGTGTACAAGACAAAGGGTTTGTCTTTGATCTTGCTTAGAATATGAATCTTCGGTGACAAACTAAGGGTAGTCTTAGGTGTTGTGTAAAACGAATCAAGAGAGTGTGTAACTTCTTGAAAGATTTCTAATAAAGTTGAAAACTCGGTGCGCCGGAGTTTGTGGGCTATTGTCTTGAGTTCATCCGCTTTTTCACTATTTGATGCCAAGAACGCGATTGAAGATTCGAGGACAAATCTTTCTTGGCCGGCGAGATCTGATGCACAGTATAATTAATATAATTAGTAATAGAGTAATTTTGTATTCTATTTTATGTATTTTGATATATTTCATATTTTAATTAGTATTAGGGGTTTTTAGAGTTTTATGGTTTTCTTATGTCTCTTAGGATTTGTATTTCAGAAAATTGTTGATTGATTAATAAAAGAAGAGCTTTTGCTTTTGAGGGAGATTATTCTCTATCTCTTGTGTTCGGTAGATCTTGAGAGATCTCAACAAGTTCAAGAAGCAGGTCCCAAACGAAGATTCCATTGAATCCCTTGGTTGAGCTGGCAGGTCCCAATCGATTCTTTTGAATCCATTGGTTGAGCTGTTTATCGTTGCTTCCACTCTATCATCCGGTGACATCGGCGGCAAGGTGGAGATGGACAGTGGCGTAGGGTTCTTCAATGCGGTGTTGTTCCAATCCACTATGCCGAGTCCGAAGCTGAGAGAAGGCAAAGAAGAAGGGACGTCGGTGGTGGTGGAGAAGAACCACCGCGTCGGCACTTTGGAGGCTTGTGAGGTTGATGTGTCTATCAGAGAGAGGTTCTGATGTTGTCATGTTGGATGCAGAGCTAAGAGATAGAGATGGTGTAGAGGACAAGCAAGCAAAGGTGATGAAAGGAGAATTTGGACAGTTCGGAGAGGGCAACTTTGGAGCTTCACTGGCAGCGACTAGAACATCGGGTAGCTTCTCCGTTGGCAGCACCGTGACCGTCACATTCCCATCTTTCCAACGGTACCATGACGGACCCTAGTTCCACCTGAGTCACAGTGTGGATGTGTTTCTTCTGGCACACGCAATCTAATTATGATAGTCTAGAGATAGTTTCGATGCAGCCACTTTGAGGACCCATTTGGAAGTTCATATGTAATTTTGTGGAGTTATTCATGGCAATACTGACTTCAGAATCAACGGTCGGATTCGAAAGTGGACGGTTAGTTTGCATTTTATTCACGTCTTCCAAAATATGTTTAGTGCAGTTTTATACGACGACAAGTTTATTGAGTTGTATTGTTTGGTTGGGAAAATGAGCTCAGAATGAGGTGAAAAGTTGCAGTCACCTTATGGACTCATAAGATGAGATGGTGCCAAAAGATAATTGGAGTTGGAGATTGGAAACTAAGTCTAGCAAAGAAAATTTCAGACTGCAGTTTCAGAGACTCTGGATGCTTTGTGGCTAAGGTGAGGGTTGGGATTTGTGGATTCAAATTATGCAATGGTCTGATTCTATGAGCAAGTATGCTGGGTCTATGGGATAGTGATTGAAGTGCTGAATGAGATGTTAAGTTGAGAACAGATTATGATGTAATATGGTTAAGGCATGATAGTTATGTTATAAATTTATATGTGATATGGATAGTGAATGTAGTTTTGTTGTGGGTTTGCAATGGTGCGGTTAGGGTAATTCCATTGTAGGACATGTGTGATGTCGGACTGAGGAAGAGGACATGGTGATCCCGCTAATCCCCGTAAATCGGCTGATGAGCCAAAGGTGGGGTACGACCTTTCTAGGTGACGGCCAGCCCAAGTTGTCATGGACTTCGTGTCGAGTTATTGTGATATATGTGATGATGAGTTATTGTGATATATGTGATGATAAGTTATGTGTTATGTGAAGCATGTTAGGTTGATGTTGTGTAGGTTGTATGTTGCATGACTGTTTCTAGGCTTAGTATATTTGTTTATTGGATTATATTATTGTATAATGTGAATTATGTGGGCAGACATGATCTCCCTCACTGAGTAACCTAGTTGCTCACCCCTCTTTTCCTTTTTTTCAGTGTGTGCAGATGTAATTCTTGTGTTACAAGTTAGAGCGCGAGACCTAGAGTTCAAAGTGACGGGGATAGGTGTTAGAGTTCCTGTCTGGGTTCTTCCCTGAACATACTTTAAAAATATACAATAGAGACAGTGCCGGTCTTGAGTTTTATAAGACTGGAAGCAAAATAAAAAAATTGGCTGCTATGTGGTTTGAACTTGGAACATGGTATTCTAAACAATAGTAGATATACCACTACACCAAATTTCTTTTAGCAAAAATAGGACTAGAAATAATTTATAATATTAAGGACTGGAAACCATGCTTCTACAACTTATTCTAAGGGCCGGGCCTGAATAGAGAGGCGGTAGCGATGCAATGAAGAAACACAATATCTCTAGGAGGTGCGTGAGAAAACAGATCTGATCTAGCGAAGACAAGCAACATTATATCAAAGAGAGATTGGAATATGTACTCTTTTCCGTGCAAAAGTTCGTTCTTAAATTCAATGCAAAATCAAAAAAATGATTACAAAAAGCCCTAAAGCAACCCTATATAAAGCCGTAGATGGATAAGCCTAATGATAACAAAACTTATAATTATCTTTGTAAACAAAAACAAATAAAACTAAACGATTAAATCAAAACAACTACTTGCGTGACGAACACGTAAAGTCCAAGAGACGTGTTCGTAGTTAAAGGCCACATTCCTTATAATAGGTTGCATCAGGTCCTCTGGATGGAAGAGAATTCGTCCACGAATCAGTCATTGTCACCGTTAAATGGAGACAAGTGCTTGACATTAAAAACATAAGAAGTACGTAGATGAGGCGGTAAATGTACACGGTAAGCATTTGCATTAATGCGCTCCACGACTTCAACTGGACCGATCTTTTGTGACTTAAGATTGTTGTAGTCACGAAGTGGTAGTCGGTCCTTAGTAAGTACGACCCAAATGAGATCAACTGGCCTAAAAAAAACCTTACATCATTTCACATCCGCTGGGGTCTTATAGTTGTGTCAGCTCGTTCTAAATTCTCATGAGCTTGGCGATGTACCAATTGAAGGTCGTCCAAAAAATCAACGGCTTCTCCATGATGAGGTGTCCTATCTGGTAGCATCATTGATGGGGAGTAAAGTTTTATCCAAAATAATGCAATGATAGTTGCAAGTGCACATCAGACAATTATAGTTCCTAGGAATCGAATCACAGAAACTTTGAGCACACAATAGTAGTAAGAAATAAAAATTACGCTAGGCAAAATCAGGATTTGTGGGGGTTTGAAAGCAATAATAAAAAGAAATAAAATAGAATCAAATTAAACAATGAGAAGAAAGCGTTGAATTTTCAGGAATTTCTCAGGAATTTATAGTTCGAATTATTCAGGCATTAACTTCTAGAGGCAATTGACATTAATCTTTCTTTCATCCTACCCTCGCATTGATAACTATCTATGTCAAATATATATTATCAATCAACCATGGCAGTCAATAACATAAATAAGCATGCAATTATTATCAAATTCAATTGTTCATATAATGCAGCAAGTCAACTTTCGCAAGCTAAAGGGTGTTGGGGTCAGATTCCACATCTTGAAAATCAACGATTGAAAAATGGCTAAGTATGAAAGAACATTAGCACCTGAATCCCTAACCATGGTTCGGGTGCCCCCTAACTGTGACAAGAGGAGTTGGTCCGGGTGCCTCCTAACCGCGACAGAGTGAGTTGGTTCCGGTGCCCCCTAACCGCGACATGAGGAGTTGGTTCGGGTGCCCCTTAACCGTGACAAGAGAAGTTGGTTCAGGTACCCCTAACCGTGACAAGAGGAGTTGGTTCGGGTGTCCTCTAACCATGACAAGAGAAGTTGGTTCGGGTGCCCCTAACCGCGACAAGAGAAGTTGGTTCGGGTACCCTTAACTGTGACGAGACAAGTTGGATCGGGTGTCACGACCCATGGGGAAGGTTGGGTCGTGTACCCCGATCCGTGACAAAGCAGGCGATTGGGTATCATAACCCACAGCAGAACAAACGGATCGGGGTCATGCTCAGAAGATGGATCGGGGTCAAGCCAAACGGATCAAGGTCAAGACAATAGGATCGAGATTGTCGTCTATCACCACCCGAACCGTGAACCATGGTGTCACCCGAGCCGTGAACCATGGTGTCAGCCGAGCCATGAACCATGGCATCACCCGAGCCGTGAACCATGGTGTCACCCCAGCCGTGAACCATGGTGTCACCCTAGCCGTGAACCATGGTGTTACCCGAGCCGTGAACCATGGTGTCACCCGAATCGTGAACCATGACGTCGCCCGAGCCGTGAACCATGGTGTCACCCGAGCCGTGAACCATGGTGTCACCTAAGCCTTTGTGTGGAAGAACATCATATGTCGACATGGAGTCCCTTACGAGATCGTGACGGATAATGGCTCGCAGTTCATCTCAAATAGTTTTGAAGGTTTTTGCGAGAAATGGGAAATCAGACTCAGCAAGTCTACTCCAAGATACCCACAAGGGATTGGACAGGCGGAAGCAATCAACAAAACAATCCTCGATAGCCTGAAGAAGCGTCTCGATGAAAAAGGGACGTTGGGCTGAAGAATTAGAAGGAGTACTCTGGTCTCATCGCACCACCCCAAGACGAGCAACGGGAGAAACCTCATTCGCCCTCGTATACGGAACGGAGTGTGTCATCCCAGCAGAGATACATTTCCTAGGAATTCACCGTCGACTATTACCAGAGCAAGAAGGGCTCAATCACCTATTGATGCTCGACGAGTTGGACTTAGTCAATGAAAGACAGGATCAAGCCTTAATCAGGATCCATAACTATCAGAACGCAGCAGCCAAATACTACAATTCAAATGTTCGAGAATGCAGATTCTACAAAGGAGATTTGGTTTTGCGAAAAGTTTTCCAAAACACCGCGGAAACAAACGCCGGCAAACTGGAAGCAAACTGGGAAGGACCTTACAGGATCACAGAAGTAGTCAAACCCAGCATTTACGAACTTGCCAGCATGACGGATGTTCCAGTACCAAGATCATGGAACGCAACGTATCTCAAAAAGTACTATCACTAAGCTACTTTACATGAACTATGAGGCGACTTGATCCCTGCAAAGGGTACGTAGGCAGCTTATCTTCGGATGGGTTCAGTTGCCCCCTCCTTTCAAAAGGGAGGAGTGGGTACGTATACATATACTCATATACTCCTATCTTTGTAATCGACTCTACGATCTATCAAAGCAAAGTTTTCAAAGATAAACATCCTTCAAGGATCACTAAGTCTTAACAAAACAGATATATTGGAACAAATCAGACTACAACGGGGATCTCGCCACATCTTCATTATTGCTGGCCACAATAGTGAACTCTCACATCCATCTCGGATCTAAACTCTCACATCCGTCTCAAGATTAAAAGCACGCTATACAAATATTCGTTCATTGTCGGAGCGGATACGTTTATGGTAACATATCCGTAAACCTAAATGTTCATCCTAAACTATACAAACATATGTCCATTATCGGAGGGGAAGCGCTCGTGGTAACACATCCGTAAACCGAAATGTTCAAACTAAACTATGCAAACAAATGTTCATTATCGGAGCAGATAAGTTTATGGTAACCTATCTGTGAACCGAAATGATCATCTCGAGACTGATCATCTCATAACTACGCAAACATGAGCTTGTATCCGTTCGACGGAACAACTGCTTCTCAACAAAGACAATGCAGGCAAAGCATCTATAGATTTATCAAATGAAAGCAATACACCTAGAAGTTTTTCGAACAAAAAGATATATATATATATATATATATATATATATATATATATTCATCGATCGCAAGGATTAGTCAATCAACAGCTAAAAAAAAATTAATAGTTCTTACAAGGACTACAGATTGGTTAAAGTCGTCTAGGCGCTAAACAAAAAACAAAAGAGTTTTAAGTTACACAAAGAAAAGAGGATCGTAATCCTCCATCATCTCGGGGTTTGTGACCACCCTCTGCTCCAACTCTGCTGGACGGTCGAGAGTCTCTTCTCCCGGCACTTTGCCTATCTGGGATACCGTCTCGACACCCTTTTCGGCGGCCTCCTCGAAAGTAACTTCATGATCCTTTTCAAAGATGGTTCGAGAATACGATCCTCTGAAACCCTCTTCGAGCTTAACTCAGCAACGCCCGGTGTTCCCCTATTCGAACCAGAGAAATCCTGAATGCCTATACTCGCAGCGGCCATTTCCATAGGCTCATCATCATTGAGCTCCTTTAGGATGTCGAAAGGCACATGAGATAACCTCAGGGTCTCTCTCGCCTCGACCACAAGCTTAGCAAATGCCTCGTGGGCTCCTTCCAACTCCTATTTTTGTTCAGCCAAGTTCTTCACCTCGAGATCGAAAGACGGCGGCTCAGCGCTTTGAAGCAATCCTATGAACTGGAGGTTGCCCTCAATCTGAGCTAGGTCGAGCATATTCTCCTTCGGCTCACCATCGATCTCGCCAAGCAGTTTTGCCGCTCGAGAGACTTTGCCTTCAAACGACAACAACATCTCGCGCTTGGCCTCAAGAACGGCTTGCTCATCCTTGCTCTCGTGGAGCTCATTAACGGCTTTTAGCTGCCTTGTCGAGCTAGCTATATGAGCATCCCGCCTTACTTTGCCGGATTCTAGCCGCATGATTCGCTCGTCGGCTTCGTTGATGTGCTTCTTGCGCCCTTCTGCACCAGCCTCAAGATCCTTGATCCTTTTAAAGGCTCTTTCTCGTTCAGTGGCGTGGTTTGCATGGGCCTCTTTGAGCTTCCCGTCCAGCTCAATGGTTTTTCATCTAGCATCTTCGACTCATTCATTGTCCTTGCGAGCGTCGGACTCATACCCCATCACCATCCTGTTAAGATGGGATATGAACTGCAGGAAAGCCAAAAGAACTGTTATTAAAAATATTTAAGTAGTTCGGGTCGCAAAGGCAAGATAAACAGAAGTACACCTTGACGCCTCGGAGCGACACTTTGCTATAAGCTTTATCTCTAAGAAGGATGTCGGCAGGAGGAAAACGGTCACCCGGGCAGGTTATCCTCAAAAAGATAGCCGCAGATGCTGAGGCATCGTTGTAAACCCCTTCAGCATTAATGGGCACCGTGGAAAGAGGAATCGCTTCGAGAATAATCTTAGGCACATCAGCGCGCCGTTGTCATTTTGACGCTTCGGTCAACTCATTGCCCTTGTCAGCTGCTGATGATTGCCGTTTCTTGCTCGGGCCTTTTCTTTCCTTGGGTTTTCTTTTGTCCTTGTCTTTGTACGGCAATATTTGAGAATCAGCCGGACGAAGCCCTAGGACGGCTCCTTGTGGAGCCAGGGAGGAAAGAGTCGGTTTGGGAAGATTATTAGTGGAGTTTGGTTCGGGGACGAGTGCAGTGGCAAGCTAGGGTTCGGGGGACGAGACTGACTCAATGCCTTTGCCTGCTTCGCCCTCTCTTTTGCCTCTGCCACCGCTTTGGTTTTCGCAGCAACCCGATCCTTGAAAGTAGGTCTTCCCATGGTATCTCTCGAAGAATGAGAAGGGGATGATTGCTCAACTGATTGTCCTTCGGAAAGGGCTCGGGCTCTCTCTACTCGTCGAAGATTGAAATCTCTGGACCAATTACACTTGCGAGATGAAAGCACTTCGTGAACCTCAGACAGATCGGGAGGCAATGAAAGAGCGGAGATGACCCACTGCAAAACAAAAATATTTTTGCAAGGTCAGAAAAACTTAAAAAGGAAAATTACTAAATAATAGAAACCCGAGCCATGGCCCAAGTCGAGCAACGGATCGGCTACCAATTTCTCCCCAGCCAGACATGACAAATTGAAGGCACTTCTGACCTACCCACGCTTCGGAGATAGGGACAAAAAAGAAGTAGTCTTCCCAATTGTCGTCTCTGGTCGAGAAACCTCTTATAATATTTCTCCTGGCTTTACCCGACACATAATACTTCAGCTCTCTCTTGTTATGACGCCTGAATTCGAGCAACTGTGTCAGGTGTTCGACGCCAACTTCCACATCGCATTCATAACTCCTGGTCAGAATGCCAACCATATGCCTGATTCCCCGAGCGTTGATTTGAGAAATGGCCAAGTGGTACTTCCAAAGAAACTATAGAATAACTTCAGGGATCGGGAACCACAATAGGCAGCGGTAGAAGAAGCTTTCGTAGAGAGTGAAATGGTTAGGGGGAGGATTGCTAGCTCGGTCTGATGGCGAAGGAAGAACAAGCTCGACTTCCTCCAAAACACCAAACCTATTCCTAAAGGCTGATAACGAATCCAGGGTTGAACCAGGTGGATCGGGTCGCTTCTTGGTTTTTTTCTTCCTTGGAGTTTGATGGTTAAGACCCATCAAATGCTTCAATTCCTATCTGGCCACAGCTGGATCAAAGAACCAATCTTCTGGTTCAACTTTTGGCAGATCGGGATCCATTACATCAGTAAAAGGGTTCACCGCCTCGTCAAAAGGAGAGTCGTGAAGGTGAGGCACTTCGAATTTTCAAGGATCCCCGGAATTGCTGCCAGCTCTCGAAGATTCAAAAAGCACCATTTTCCTGCCAAGGACAGAGGGTCCTACCCCCGAACCACTCGGATCATCCAAATCCTCTGAAACATGTGCACCAGAAGAATCTTCCCGGCTACAGCTTTGGGCGAGAAACGGATAGAAGAAAAAGATTGTTCGGGAAGCGAAGATTATCCGGAATTGCCAAACAAGCAGGTATACAGATTGGGAGACGGAGAAATAGATGACTGAGACATCCTTTTGAATTTGAAGACAGATCGGGGTCCTTAGAAGATATAACAGATCGGGATCCCTAACAGCTCAGGATCATCAGGGTCAGTTTTCACCCCACCGAGATCGATTACTAAAACTGGCTAAGAAAAGATTTTGGGCCTACCCAAAATATGGTGAGCCTAGCGAAACCCAGCGAAGAGCTTTGATGGGTCGAACCGTTGGTGACCCAACGAATCGACGAGCTGACAAACCAAACCGTCGACGACCCAAGTCGATGAGCCGACGAGCCAATGAGGCGACATGCTGACAAGCCAGAGGCAACGACCCAACGAGGCGACGATCCAAACTGCCGGTGACCTAAGAAGGTGAAGAGCCAATGAGCCAAACCATCTGTGACCCGACAAGGCGACGAGCCAACGGGCCAAACCGTCGGCGACGAGCCCAATGCCTTGGTGGGCCAAGGCAATGAACCCAAAGTCTTGCTCGGCCGAGACAACGAGCCAACTCATGAAGCCCACAACTCTCCACTGCCATGGAAGAATCCGAGAAGGAAGGAAGTTCGCTGAAGAATGGGAAAACTTCTTTATCACATTAGGGTTCACGTAAACCGACTTATTTTTGTATAAATAGACATGTCTCCCCTTTGAAAAAGGGATCCACAATTTTACCTAGAAAAACACTTGTCATCTACCTTACACTTTTCTTGTATATACAAGCTCTGCGAAATAGCTTAATAAAAACACCATCTTTGGATCTCTGTTTGTGTGGTTTACACTTAGAAGTTTCGGCACCCTAAATTTTCCTTGCAAAATTTAGTTGTACGAGTTTCGACCCCACAATTTGGCACCGTCTGTGGGGACTCTCAGAAATTTTATGACTCTAAAAAACCACTGAACACGAGATCTGAAGGGATAACTAACGACAACAACAGCCCTGACGCGAGCAACATCGGTGCCGATCTTCCTGGAGCAAGAACAAATCCACCGCCAATGAACACGGAAGCCGCTTCGGAGACGCTGACAGAGTTGAAGAACATGCTGACCACGCTGCTGAAGAAGGCGAGGAGCAAGACAAGCTGAATAGCTCACTGACGGAGAAAATCGAGATGCTGACGATGGAGAGTCGAGCCCGAAACCCATGAACCGGAAGCATGGGGTCGACGATGAATCCACCTTTTAGCTGGATCGCTAGACGACTTGGCTTGAACCCAACGGCCCTGGATTTTTCAACACCATGCGACTGCAACCGCCACATCCAACCGACAAACAGACACCCACGACAACCAGATCAAATATCCCCGAGCCACCTCGACTGATCCGAGGAGCAAGAGAAGCCAGCGACGGACGTGACCAACAAACCAACGGTGGGTCGGCTGCAGCGATCATTCTCAACGAGGTGGGACACGAAGAAGAAGACAACAACATTGAGAATCTCGCTGATGAGGGATTCACACCAACAAAGACGGGAGCCCGAACCAGCGAAGGCGACATCAACCCGAACCGAACCAGGAACTTAGCAGACGAGGAAGAAAATATCTTATGGGTCTAACATGCGCAATACACTGATGAGCCGAGAATGAGGAGCCGAGCCCAGAGAGAAGAGCTAGAAGAAATCTGAGCCTCCTTGGATCGTGCCTGTAATGGCCCTGAAGATCCCTACGCACGATTGAGAAACCGCAAATTTTTAAAGTATGGGGATCAAGGCCTTTAGGCTCTGAAAGGTTAGGAAAGGAGTAAAATCAAGTTTTGGTCGTGGAATTTTAAGTTTGGGTCGAGCAAAATTTAATTTGGGTCGAGGAAAATCCAATTTGGGTCGAGAAAAGCTAAGTGGGTCGAGAATTTCTATCCTTGTTTCGAGAAAATACAACCCCAGATTCACTGGAAATTGCGCTGGGCGCATGGGGGTAACACTGGGCAACAACAGGATCGCAGACCCTTTTTGCCGCATGTCTTGCATGCGCTGGGTAGGATCTGGACCGAGTCAGGGTTGCAGAACTGTACTGCCCCGTGTCCTGCATGCGCTGGGTACCGCAGAAAGTAGCTGGGCGCGGATTGGGCAGGCAGATCTGAACTGCCACTTATCAGCCATGCGCCAGCATGCTTTCCACTTGGCAGAAAGAGTTTTGGCCCAGATTTCTAGGGCTTTTACCTATAAATACTAACCCCAAGCCTTAGTTTTCTTCCCATCCGAAATTCTCTTGCCCAAACTCTGCCAAAATCGTTGTAGACCGTTCCCATGGAGAAAATTCTTGATTTCAGTCCGTGGTAAAAGGTTTCCGAGTAGATTCACGGTAAGATCTAGCAAGTTTCTGTCCTTAGCTTCAGGTGATCGAGTCATCCAAGCTTTAGGACCAGATCGTGGGAGGTGTTCAGCTTAGTCAACCTCCGATTCGAAAATAGTGAGTCCCGGTAAATTATGTGATGAGATGCTAACGTTCTGATGCAGGTTGGCTTAATGCATGCATGTGTTGCTCCGGTTGAAAGGATCGCATGCATGACCATTGGAAACAGTTACAAGGTTTTTAGTAAATTGCTATGATTTATTAAGAATAAACTGTGATTGTGTTGGGTGTTGATTTTTATGATTACGTGAATGAGTCTTGATATTTGTATGATATCATATATATTCACGTATAATAGTATTATGTTGAGAGGCGGTTCGACGTTCCCGGATGGATCGTGGTTAACAGCAGCTTTGGGTGCTATGGGATAACCACGTAAGCACGGAGGTTACTAGGGTAGCTCCCTTGGCCATGCATACACGACGGTATATGAGCTCAATGGGGGAACTAGGATATTGTGTGCCTTTGTGGCTACAATTCCGCGGGTTGCCCGGGGATGGACGACGGAACCGCAAGGCCTTGGTGATGAAAGTAAAATCCGGATTGCATTGCACGTAGATTGCTATTGTTTAACCTTGAGTGATTGCTTGGTTATTGAATGCTTCCGCGTATTCATTTGATTGTGTGTGATTGTTATCATTTGGGATTGGGATGGGAACTGTTTATGCCTGTTAGTGGGACCCGGACTCACTAAGTAATCTTAGATTATTTATGACTCTACTTGTTTTGCAGGTGAACCTAGCGGGTAGACCCTCGGGAAGCACACTAAGGACTTAGGATAACCAGCTGTAGATTGTCTTGCCTTTTGTAAAACTTTGTGTTTAAGGTCGGATATGACTTGTTATGAGTTTAGACTCACGGCCGAAACTAAGAATGTTTTAATCTGTGTTTTGAACCTAAGTATTATGTATGAAAGTATTTTAAGCATATCTTAAGTTTCAAATGATACTAGTCTTGTCCGGACGATACAACCGTCTAAGTTGATCAAGGGTTGGCAAGCCCTGGACCAACTTATATGGGAAACGACTTGAGGGTAGTTGGACCCAGGGTGCTGGATTTTTTTAAGCCCCTTAGGTCCGACCATTCTCGAGCCCGGGTTGTGTCATTTCTCGGTTGGATGGTTCCGACCTCTGATCGGGGGTGTTACAACCTTTTTTGGTGGTATCAGAGCATGGTTCTGGTCATGCTCACTGGAACTTGTTTTCAATCGGTTTTATCGAGTAACTATTGAGTCACAAAAAGCAAATAGGATAAGCTGGTAGTCTTATGCTATTGAATTAGGATGAGTTAAGACTTACCTCATCTTCCGATGCAGATGTCTTATGGTGGTGAGAACTCCGTTGGAAACGTGGGAATGCCTGAAGGGGTTAATCTCCAACCTGTGGTGATGGAGCATCCAAAAAATGTGGTGCCAGAGGATGGGGCAAGTAGTGCTCTCGCTCCGGCTCAAGCAAACCCCACAGTGCCAGATCCTGTGAAACCTGATCCAGTCGGGGCAGTTGTGAATAGTCAGCGACAAGAGAACTCTAGGCGTGGTGGCAGATCTAGGGGAGTGAATGATCCCACCAAGAAACTCATCCACGACATGCTAGATCAGATGAATCGGCAACAAGCGGCAAAGAACCCCCAAAATGCACCCGTGGCTCAACCTGACTATCTACAGTTGGTAATGATGGTGAAAAATATGGAGACAAGACCTTTCCCCGGTATGACCGATCCATTCGGAGCAGATGCATGGCTACAGAGTTTGGAGAGAAACTTTGTTGCAACTCGCTGTCCAGTGGATTTCAAGATGGACGTAGCAGTACACTACTTGGAACAGGATGCGGGTAGTTGGTGGGCAAGTGTCGAGCCTAAGTTCGGTGATGCGAAACCAACTTGGCTAGAGTTTCGAGACGAGTTTAAAAAGAAGTACTTCCCATCCGAGGCCAAGGACAGGCTCGAGGTGAAGTTCTTAGAGTTGAAGCAGGGTAATCAGATCGTCAGGGAATTTGAAGCTGAGTTCACAAGACTTCCTCGGTATGTACGTTATGGACAAGGCGATGAGAAGGCTATCATCCGGCGATTCCTGAGAGGCCTTAGACCAAAATTGAGGAGTCGGTTGCAAGTTGTGGAATTCACCAGTTTGTCTCATCTGATAGAGCGTGTTGTCAACGTGGAATAGGGAATCATCGACGAGCAAGAGGATATGCTGCAGATGGATCCAACTAAGTGGGAAGAAGATGCCAATGAGGCTCAGCCGGTTCCCCAACCATCTAACCGAGGGAAGTCCAACCAGCGAGGGAAGCAGAACAATCGAGGAAAGGGGAGAAGTACTAAGGGTGATCAGAGACCGCTGTCGGGAGGTTCGACTCGAGTGTGCTATCAGTGCGGAAAGAACAGGCACGTCAGGAAGGACTGCTACCAACTGAATTCGAGAGGACCTTCTGCTCCATCTTACATCACATGCTTCTCATGTGGACAGCAAGGACACTACGCCAGTGCATGTCCGAATAAGCACCCATCTTCTTATGGAAAGGGAAAGACCGTAGTCGGCTCAACATCGAACCTTCGCGAAGGAGAGCCACCCATGAAAAGGCAAGCCGCTGGCCGTGTGTATAACCTAGAGGTAGATAGGACCCCTAAACCTGCTGGCCCTTCCAAAGGCCCCATTTCAGGAATGTTGGGTTATGACTACTTGATGTGAATTGCATGATTGCTTGATTGTGTGATTTTGATTGTTTGCTTGAGTACATTGTTTTATTATGGTAAATTGTGATATCATTTAAGGAACATTGCATGTTGGTGGTAATCCCACACATGTACTGCTCGACTCGGGAGCCTCGTATAGTTTTGTGACTCCCGAGGTGGCTTCAAAGTTCAAGGGACCCTTTGTGGTGAAAAAGGTAAGTGTTTCTGTATTAGTCCCTGGAAACAAAATCCTTGAAGCTAGAAGTCAAATTTTAGGAGTACCCGTAGTCATTCAGGAGGAACTTTTATTGTCAGATCTATTAGTGGTACCCCTAGAGAACTATGAAGTAATCCTTGGGATGGATTGGTTGTCTGAGTATTATGCAAAGCTTGATTATGGTCGAGGAAGGATCACATTCGAAAGGGAAGGGCACCCTGTGTTAGCTTACTACGGCGACCAAGTAGGCTTATCCATCTACAAGTAGGCTTCGAGGTTTTCAGTAAATTGCTGTGATTTACTAAGTATAAACTGTGATTGTGTTGTGTGTTGATTTTTATGACTACGTGAATGAGTCTTGATATTTAGATGATATCATATATATTCACGTATAATAGTGTTGTGTTGAGAGGCGGTTCGACGTTTCCGGATGGATTGTGGTTAACGGCACCTTTGGGTGCTATGGGATAACCACGCAAGCACGGAGGTTACTGGGGTAGCTCCCTTGGCTGTGCATACACGACGGTGTATGAGTTCAATGGGGGAAATGAGATGTTATGTGCCTTTGTGGCTACAATTCCATGGGTTGTCCGGGGATGGACGATGGAACCGTAAGGCCTTTGTGATGAAAGTAAAATCCGGATTGCATTGCACGTAGATTGTGGAGGCAAAAACCCTTACAACTAAATTTTGTTAGGACTTTTAAGGGAATGGAAACTTCTAGGTACATATTGCAGAAAAGAGATCCAAATATAGTTTTTATTGCTGATCACGAAAAATTTTAGGATACAAGATTTGTTTGTGTGAAACCTATTGCTTTGTCTCAATTTTTATGTGTCCTCCTTTCGAATGCCCTCTCCTTCTTTTATAGGGTTCAGAATACACTGCACCCGCGTGGATATCGAAATCTTTCCTTTTTCTTCGTTGGACTTGTATTTCCTTTTTCTTCCTTGGGTGACTTCCATGTGACCTCATCTGTCGGTTCGGTCCAAATGACGTCTTCGCCTTGGCTTTATTCTTGAAAACGTTGCCTCGGCCCATGAAGGTGTCGTGTGCTTTTAGCTGCCTCGGCGAATGCTGTTTAGTTTGCCTCGCCGCATGCTGTTAGCTACCTCGGCGAATGATATAGTTATCCTTGGCGCATCTTAGCACGTGTGTGCCTGCTCACCTTGGCATGTGCGTGCTTGTTCACCTCGGCGGATTCTGTCCGCGTTGTCGGTGAGTGCACTCTGCCTCTGCGTGTAGGTGTTTGCTTGCCTCGGCCCAGATGGACGCTTATTTGCCTCGGCCCAAATCCATTTGCCTCGGCCCGCAGGGAAAAATGCCTCGACCCATGGGAAACATGCCTCGGCCAATGATGCTCTGGCCGTTGATCTTGCCATGGTAGAATTTGACCCCAACATAGATTGCTACTGTTTAACCTTGAGTGATTGCTTAGGTATTGAATGCTTCCGCATATTCATTTGATTGTGTGTGATTGTTATCATTTGGGATTGGGATGGGAACTGTTTATGCCTGTTAGTGGGACCTAGACTCACTAAGTAATCTTAGATTACTTATGACTATACTTGTTTTGCAGGTGAACCTAGCGGGTAGACTCACGGGAAGCACACTAAGGACTTAGGATAACCAGTGGTAGATTGTCTTTCCTTTTGTAAAAATTTGTGTTTAAGTTCGGATATGACTTGTTATGAGCTTAGACTCATGGCCGAAAGTAGGAATGTTTTAATGTGTGTTTTGAACCTAAGTATTATGTATGAACGTATTTTAAGCATATCTTAAGTTTCAAATGATACTAGTTTTGTCCGGATGACCCAACCCTCTAAGTTGATCAGGGGTTGGCAAGCCCTGGACCAACTTAGATGGGAAAGGACTCGTGGATAGTTTGACCCGGGGTGCTGGCTTTGTTTCAGCCACTTAGGTCCGACCATTCTCGAGTACGGGTTGTGTCATTTCTCGGTTGAATGGTTTCGACCTCTTATCTGGGGTGTTACAGTGCCACTGCTGAGTTGAGAACCGTCCAATCCCAGGTGCACAAGGCAACTAGTAAAGTCCTAGAGATCGACCGTGTCCTAGAAGAGGCACATAACACGCCGTTTACGGCTCGGATCACCAAGGCAAGGGTCTCCGACCCCAGAAAGATCAAAGTTCCGGTTTACGAAGGGACCACCGACCCAAAGGAGCATATAATGGCGTTCATCATAGCGATGGTCCGAGCCAATTTCAGGGAAAGAAAAAAAAGATGCTGGATTTTTTCTCCTGTTCGTGGAGCACCTCAAAGGCACAACTCTCCAATAATTTTCCAGACCAGAGCGGAATTCCATTGACGATTTCCACAACTGTCTGCCATTTTCCTTAAACATTATTCCATGTTTATGGATCGAAGAGCCTCTGACGCCGACCTCTGGACATTGACTCAAGGACCTACGGAGACGCTGCGAAGCTTCATGGGAAGATTCAAGGCGGTGATGTTAAAGGTCGAAAGCGTAAGTGACAAGGCAGCCCTACTCGCGTTAAAGAAGTCATTGTGGTACGAATCGGAGTTCCGAAAAAAAATCGCTTTGAACGCACCATCATCAATTCAGGACGTGCTACACCGAGCCTCAAATTTCATAGTTAACGAGGAAGAAATGAAGGTGTTATCTCAGAAATATGGAGTGGAAAAAACGACGAGCCGCTCCTTCCAAATTCCGAATCCACCACCTCATCGAAAGAACAATCCAGGAACTGGATATGTACACCATGAGAAACCCAACTTCGGAGGAGTCCATAACTATCTAGTGGGAACAGGCCGAGGCAAAGCTCCATGGAACACATGGACACGAAAACTGAGTTCTTACGACGAAAAGGCTTACTGCGAATATCATCACATGTACGGACAGTCAACTGCGAACTGCCGAACCGTGGAAATAAAGCTTGCCGCAAAACTAGTGGATGGAGAGTTCGGCAATGATGTCAGCCTTAAGGATTTTGAACGAGATGGCGAAAAAGATCAGCCTAAAAAGAAGAATAGAACGGTGATCGCCCCAAGCGAGAAAGGCGAATGACGAGACAACACAGTCAGGCTCTCGGAGGAGCATAAACATGAATAAGAGGCGTTGTGATGGTATGCATGATACAAGACAACTTCCAATCTCTTTCTCAATTGATACGAGCTTTTGATCTCGTAACCGGAGCCGTTGTGAACGTAAGAAAGAGATAAGAGGCAAAGCTTCCTCATAACCCTAGTCTCTCTTAGAGAATAAGGTTAATTGTTGGAACTTGATTTCTTATTCATCAATAAAGACCCTTATATAGGCCAAGATATAATCAACCATAAATCTAACGTAAAAAGAAAAACACCTTAAATCTAAACTAAAAAGGAAAACACATTAACCTTAATTCCAATGCAAAAAAGAAAAATACCAAAACTCTTAGAAAACCCATTAACCGTATCAGCTCAATACAAAGTTTTAGGCCCATTAAACCTTAATCCCAAGCCGACGATCATAATCGTAAACCCTAAGTATTAAAACACAACCCTAAATTCTAGTTAATTGTATCTATGCTAAGTGTCGTCGAAGAAAGAAAAGAGAACAGGAGAAAAAGATTAGACGTGAAGGGGAAGAAGCAAGAAACATCGGCGACAAAAGAGAAAGAGAAGAGAGAGAGATGAAGCTGGTCGTGAGTCTAGAGAGAGAAGGAGATGTGTCGTAAAGGACAAAGGGGAAACGAAGAGGGAGAAGTGGAGAAGATGATACAGAGGCAGAGAGGTAGAGAGGAGGCTACGGAGGTGACAACTACACCGGCAGTGGCTTGGCAACATCGGGGAGGTCACGGCAGAGGTTTTCCGTGTTGGGGAAGACGAAGCCGTGCTTAACAGTGAAGGAAGAGATGCACGTAAGTGCAACAGAGGCGACAGCGGGGAAATCCACAGTGGCAGAGGAGAAGAAGCACCGCGACGGCGTCTCTGTGACTCATGGTTGTGTTGCATGGTTGAGAGATAGAAGCCTCGATGGCCCCATGGTGGATACACGCACAGGGATAGCCACTGTGAAATGGTGAACCAATTGAAAGAGGAAACAAAGGAAATTTAGACAGATTGCAGAGGGCAACTTTGGAGCTTAACCGGCAGCGAATGGAGCATCAGATGTCTTCGCCATTGGTGGCACTATGACCGTGACGTTCCCAGCTTTACAACGGCGCCAAGAAGGACTACGGGTTCCACCTGAGTAGCCGTGTGGACTCTTTTCTTCTGGCCCAAGTAATCTAGGTCTGCACCGCGAGAAAGATGAACTCCGGTGAGAAATGTCAACTTGTGGTCCTGATTCCATTGTTTCAACCGAAGCAGCTGCCGGGGATGGTTACAGGGTTAAGCAACGCAGCCGCAGCACTTTCAGAGACTCCGGAAGCTTGGCTAAAGTGAGGTTTGGGATCTGTGGAAGCATAATACATATTTTCTTCTATTATATTACATGATTCATGACATTTAGACTTAGATATGATTGTTAGACATAGGTTATATGATGGTATGCATGATGATGTTTTGATGATATGATAAGATATAATATGCTATGATATAATGATGTATGGGATAAGAAAGGAAGAATAAAGCCACAAGGGCCGCGTTCTTACTGTATGTTGGTCTACAGTGGATCGACGGATTCATTGTAGCTCATGAACCGCTGACGAGCCCAGTATGGGAGTGATCTGTGCAACAAGGGCCAGCCTCCACGCATGAGGTTTAATTATGTCATCACAAGGATGGCTGAACCTAACATTGTTTGTATGTATTGCATAATAGCAAGAAGAATGACATGTGTGTTATAGCTTGGAAAATAAAACATGCTATATGTTTGCTAGTGTCTATGTTTATATGAATTAATGATTGTTTTATGGTAATAGAAATATGTTTTATGTTTTGGTGGGCAGAGATGATCTCCTCACTGAGTAAACCTGTTTTGCCCACCCCTTCTTTTTCTCCTTTTTAGGTTAGTAAAAGTTCTTAAGTTGCTGTTCAAGTTGTTGTACATTGGTGGATTTTCAATTAAAGAAAATGTTTTTGGCGCGGCCAAGCAGGTAACATGCTGTTCTAGCCTGTGTGGTAGGGACGGGTGTTACACATATATTTAAAAACTGCAACCCGCCACGGGCCAGCCTGCGAGGTTCAAAAGAAAATTGGACGCAGGCCTGCCCGTCTGACATCTCTAGCCATGAGACTCTTTTTATAGACTTGTTTTCCTTTCCCTTTGATTTTTTTCCTTTTTCTATATTTTGTTTTATTTTGGAAGGGGAAAATAGTGTTTTGATTTACTTAATCATAGGCACGAATTTTTACCATGATTTTGTTAGTCCCAAGGAAAAGCCAAGCTTTTGAATCTCGTCATAGTACTCCACTAGGTTTTACTAATTAATCAATGCATATGCAGTGGTTGAAAAACTACGTCGATCCTTTTCTCTCTGGCGGTTTTGCACATATATGCACATATGAGAATGAAAAATAAGAGTGCATGAGGTCTGAAAAGAGGTAAGAGTTATAGGTGGGGTACCAACTAAAAATGAGTTGGCTTTTCAGGATCAACAAAGAGTGGTAAAGAGAATAAGAAGTCATGAATATGTTATTGATTTCCCTGATCTAACACCTTTAATGAGAAAAATTAAGTTAGGTTAGTATTCTAATAGATTATATTCAAAATTAGATTCATTAAAATAAATGCAAGATGAAATTTTTTTGGAGGGAGTCTAGTCATGGGGTTTCTAAATCGTTTGTCCTAAAGATACCCTGCAACAATGGTCACTGAGTTGTGAAATCAAAGCATATATTTCTAGAAAAGTTCATAATTCCAAAATAAATTTTGACTCAGTAAAACGATTTAAGAAATTTAAAAGTCTCAAAACAATAAGAGAAAACACGAACAAACGTGTTAGTAAACGACACTCCCCCAAGACTTACTTCGCACCGTACCAGTGTGAAAGCAGATCAAATTAAGGGAGTATAAACCTAAAAGGAAAATAAAAATTTGAAATGGAAAGATGAAGAATAGAACGATGTTACCAGATTGGACAAATTTGTATGAAGTTCGGTTTTGGTTAATGGATTTAGGTGAAGATGAACCATCTCTTGATTTTGTTCGATCCAAGGATGAAGTGACTTGACTAAACTATTTTTAGGTTCTTTTAATCAGTGAAACTTCAATCCTCCTTTGTTGGTTCACCACGATTTGGTGTTTGGTCAAGATTTTGGTGATTTTGTTAACCAGATGAGGCGTATTGGACTAGAAGAGAAACCGTGAAGAATTCCTCGAACCAAATTGAAACTTTGGCGACCCAAATGACATTTTAAGTTTGAATGCTTTTGCTAGGACGGATTGGTCTATGGGTCGTGAGCATGCTATCGTGTATACCGTTGGTGAGGTACACTCGATTGATTGCAAAATTGGCTCGAAACATTGTCCTTTTTCTTAGAGAAAAGTGATTTTCTGTCCTTCTCCTACATTAACACGGTTTGGTGTCTCTTGTGTCTTCTCTTTTGCTGCAAATCTCCTTTGTATGGTTTGGATCCTTCTTAGATGATTTTCATTTGTGCGTCTACAAAAAATCGTCTTGATTCAAATCATGTAAAGTACAAAAGTTTCTTGCAAAAATACTTGAAATCACTTGGTAATGTCTTCCTGGATCTAGATCTTTCAATAATGAGTATCGAGTTCCAAGATTTCATAAGATAGCACATAAAAATGAACTAGATCATAATGATGAATTCAAATTGATTAAAACGGTATAATCTAAGTGAAAACAATGAGCAATTGATGGATACTTGTTAAGATGTGAAATTCAATTCAAAAGCCAAGTTATCTAACAAAAATTCTAAATTTAAAGTGCAAAAGTACATAAATAAATCAATAAATTTCATAAAAGTAAACAAATTAAATATAGTATAGAGATTAGAATTTGAAAATTTATGAAAATGCAAATTTCAAAATTATTTTGATTCATATGCTTTGTGAATTTTAATTTAAAAAATGTTTTTGAATGAATAAAAAAGAAAAAAACTTACCTTTGATGGATCCACGGGTGGGTGGGTCGGGTCACGGGTTGGATCGTTGTCGAGAAAATCTGGGTCGTGGATCCAAATTTTTTTCGACCATGGGTCGTGATAGAATCGACCATGGGTCGTGACAGACTCGACCATGGGTCATGACAAACTCGACTGGTGGGTCGAGTAAAACTAGACCATGGTACGTACCTGGGTCCAGGATAAGCAGCATCGGTCATGGGTTGACGAATGGCTCATCTCGATGCGTGTCTGGCCGATGGTGGGTCGACAAAATGTGTTCCACCGGTAACAGATATCAATCATGCGATCGTGGCCGATGCTGGGTTGAGAAGTTTCCATATGGGTCGAGAAACATATGTCAAAGTTAGATCGAGCATTGGTCACAGCTTCTCACCCGATGCTCGTGACAGATGTGGGTCACACTTGGTTCGACATACACCCGACCACATATTGTGTTTGGGTCGAGCATTTGTCGCGTTTCACGATAGATGCTCGTGATCGATGTGAAAAATGGGTAGTGGATTGTGGGTCGATGCATCGATCACAGTGGTATGATCCCGTAACCGGTGCATGGGCCAGTCATGATTTTTTTGCCGATGTCCGTGACCCGTGTGTTCGCTTTTCGCTGTTCTTCACCAAAAAAGCACATTTTGTATTTTTATAAAATTCTTGAAAATCATAAATAAATAATTAAGTCAATAAGCAAGATCTAAAATTAAAATAAAAATTAAAAACTTAAATAAAACTCCAATAAAATGCTTGTTTAAAATCTTTTTGCTTGACAACTTGTGCTTTTTAGGCTTGGGATGAGTCGTCTAAGGGTCTGCGGTTTCCCTTTAGCACGTGATATAGGTCTCCTAAACATGTCACCTTCATCATCTTTCACGTTTGAAGGCTCATCAAGAGTTTCATTTGCCAATTTTCTTTCTTGTCCGAAATAGTATAATGAATACGCTTTATGGGAAAACCAGGGGTGCGGCTAGGTAGAAGGTCTCCTCGTCGATGTTTGCGAGTGAAATCCTCCTATCGGGCCAATCAATGATTGCCATTGTTGTAGCCAAGAATGATCTCCAAGAATCAAAGGTACACTTGGCATATTGCTCATCTTTGCCAGTTCAAAGTCTATCGGGACAATGCAATCTCCAATCTTGAGGGGTAGAATTACGAATTTACCTTTTGGAGTGGTGGATGCACAGTCAGCAAGTCCTACCCTTATCCTAGATGGATGCATATTGTTGATGTCCATCAATTCCATAAGTGTTGTTCGATACAACCTTGGCTCGACAAAACATTGGCTCGACACAACACTTGCTCGACACAACCTTGGCTCGGCATAACTTTGGCTCGGTATAGATATACTTCAGTTTGTTGATATTGGCATCGGCGCAAAATTTCAACCTCGTCACAATCACTCCTTGAATCTGACGAGCCGGGGGGGGGGGGGGGGTAACTTCTGGGGTCAGTTTTCACCTTGACAAAAATCAACATAGAAATGACTGTGCTGGCCAAACTTCAGCATGGGCTGAGGCAAATATCAATGTGGGCCGACGCAAGTATCAGCATGGCCGAGGCAAATATCGGTGTGGGCCGAGGCAAACTTCAGCATGGGCTGAGGCAAAGATCACCATGGGCCGACGCCAAACCCACCTAGGCCGAGGCAAATTCTTCTCTTGCTGAGGCAAAACCCTTGCGGGCCGAAGCAATGTCTAAAAAGTCGGTTAAAAGGAAAAAGGCAAAAAGCAAAATCCGAGAGGAAAATGAACAAAACAAGTCATAGAAGAAAAAGAAATATGCAGATATCTTCGCTTAGGCGGTGGAGTCTCGCATCTATAAAAAGAGGAGGAGGCATTCGAAGAAGGGATACACAATTGGACATAGCAAAACACTTTACACTTTTCTTTAGCAAAATCTTGTATTCAAAAGCTTATCAAATCAGCAATAAAAATCATCTTTGGATCTCTGTTTCTGCAATTCATACTAGACGTTTTTGTTCCCTTAAAAGTCATAACCAAGTTTAGTTGTGCGAGTTTCAACTCCCACAAGTATGGTACTGCACATGATATTTATATGATTGCCATTTAAGAGTCAATGTGAAAGTGGATAAGAGGAATACAAAAGTGAAATGTTTTTGGTTAAGATATAGGAAGAAAGCTAAGAGACTAAAGAGTGGAAAATTGTAAAGAGAATAGAGAAAAGTCTATGTGTGTGTGGGGTTTTTGGAGATTATGTTAGGATATTGTTGATGTGGTTTCAAGTCTTACAATCAACTAAGGTTGTAGTTCCATATATGATCTCTTGGTTATGTAAGTTTATGTTCTGAGCCGTGGGACTGTAGATTGGGATCTGTTTCAGCTTATCGCACAAGTTATGCTTCTTATGTTCAGGAGGTATAGGGTTCAAGTTTGTTCTTCCTTGTACAGTGTTGCTCATATTATAGTTGGTGTGCGTTTCTTGTCTCAATTCTTTAAGGAACATGGATTGCATTGTGTCTTGAGCGTGCTCCTAGACATTTGCAAGGTTTATTGCTGGTGGTTCTTCTCCTTTGGATGTATGCTCTTTAGTAAGATCTGTTTCAACACTTTTTGACAAAGACAAGTGCATAATACTAGTGATGGATAAATTAGGGACCAGATTGTCTAAAGTATAACTTATCTTAGCCTTTGTTTGAACAATTGCTTGTTCTGGTTTTGCTTTTGGTTTGCACAATGTGTCTTGGCCGAGAACGTTCTTCTTCTCCAGGGCTTTTGGGATGTCACTCTTTTGGTCCAGAAAATAGGTAGGTGTGTGCTTTTGGTTTGACTCAAAGTCTGCTTGTTGGAGCAAGTCTCTTTGACTTTCTGGTGGCACTAGCCTTCTTGTCTCTTTGGTATTACGGTTTGACAATCTTCATGGGTATTGTGCTTTGGTTTCTTTTAAGTGAAGTCTAGGAACATACTTCCTGATCATGACCCATTTCATATTTTCCCAAGTGGTGATGGCTCCTTCTTGATATTTCCATCTTTCATATTTTTCTGGCCTCCACCATGAGTATGCATTCCTGGTGAGTTATTTGATGGCATAGGCTAGCCTTGCTTCCTTTGGAGTGGCATGGTATGAAAACCAGTCATCCATGTCTCTCTCCCATTCTAGATAGTGCTCTGGATAACTACTTCCAGCAAAATTATAAATTTGTGGCACAAAATAATCATAGTATCGTGACAGTTGTTGTTGCAGCCATGGTTTCTGTCTTCTAGTCCTCCTTAAACAGTCTGGTGGTTTAGGTTCGACATATTCAACTCCTGTTGCATCTCCAACCCAATTTCTTCTCTTTGCTGCTCGTTTCATGTAATACATCCTCCTATCGTTTGAAGTTGCGTTTGGATGGTGGCTAACATCTGAGCCATGCTGACTGGTGCTGCTGCTTCTCCCATCTCGTTATATTTATATCTTACGCAAACAATCAAACAGATCAAGTGCACAAGGAAATAACAAGTTTTCAAAAGAAACTGATAAGTAATGCAGAATAATGCTTGAACAGAATGGATCCAAACTAAAACAGATTATTATTATTATTGGTCTTTTCTTTATGAATGATTGCAAAAACAAAAATATAACAATATCAATACTTCTTTTTATGATTTTCTGATGATTTTAAAAACAGAATGGATGCAGCAAAACAGTGAATGCAACAGATCGCAAAATAAAAACAACTGAATGAATACAACAAGAACATAAACAACTTTTTATGGATTTTCAATTTTCTGAAACAAATAAACGAAATCAAATGAACTGAAGCAAATTTTTATGATTTTTCTTTTTCTGGGAAACAAACAAACGAAATCAAAAGAACATAAGCAAATTTTTATGGGTTTTTTTTTCTGGAAACTAAACAGAACACAAGCAAAGAACATAATCAAACAATTTATGAGATTTTTGTTTTAGGGTTTGAATCAACAAGCATAAGCAAATCAATGAAACAAAACATAAACAAAAATAATTTTTATAGGATTTTCGTTTAAGGGTTCTGAAACACAAAGCAACGACAAACTAACAGGACATAAGAAAAAAGTAGAAAACAGAAACATAACTAAATTTTTTTTTTTTTCTGGGTAAACGAAGAACACAAAACGAAAACAACAGAAACGAAAAAGGGGATAGATCCACTTGATTTGCAAGCCTAAGCTCTGATACTGTATGACGTAGGAACGTTGGTACATTTCTAACAGGATGGAGGGTGATGGTGAATCTCTAGCTGGCCGTACAACATTCTCTAGGACTCAATAGCAATGGTTTGATGAACTGAGCAGTAGCAGGTGGATTGATGGATGCAAAACAGAGAATGGAAGGCTCTATGATAAGTCTAAACACTCAAGCTTCAATGGAATCACACCAAGGAAGGAAGAGCAAGGGCAGCCCGCAGCTAGGGTTCTTCAAAGGAAGAAAGTTCTATCTTTTTATTAATAAAATGTGATTGTTACAAGCTGAGAAAGAAGTTTTATAAATAGCTCAGCAGCTTAGGGCTTCTCTTTGGCCAAAATTACAAATATGGAAAGGAATAATACTAATTTAAATTACACAAAATTAACTTAAAAATAAAAAGGAAAAATCCTGCAAAACCAGAAAAGTTCTAAAACAAAAAGAAAAAACTCCAAGTCTGGAAAAGAAAATTTCTGCCTCTTTTTTGCAGACTTGTAGCTCTTGTTGGGGCTCGAACTGAGGTGCTTTGGTGTTAAATACCACTGGGATACTCTGATTTACCTACACAAACTTGAAATAATTTAAAGATACCTTGTTTGCGTGTGAATTGGCCAGTTTTGAAGCTGGAGTGTTTTAGGCTGGTACTGGTCTATCCAACTTGAATTCTTTGATGCATTCTTCCTCTTGAAGTCCCTTGAAGTCAAAAGGGTTGAGATCTTCAAGTGTTCTCATGTGCTTATCTTCAGAATCCTCTTCTTGCCCCATTTGTTCTCTATTGGTAGATTGGCTTTTTCTCGAGATATCTTGAAGCTCTGATTTGATGTCAATGAGATTCTTGAAGTTATGATCTCTATTTCCTGCCAAGTAAACAAACTTACATTGTTTGGTTTGAGGTTGAGCTTCCTTGATGCTCAAACGTGCAAGGTCTTCCATGAGGCCTAAATAGGGTGCATATGAGCTTTCCAGATTGTTGTTACTGTATGCATCATCATCTTCATATTCAATTAAGCTTGTATTCAGGTCCTCATCAAAGAGTCGGCTAAGCTCAAAACTAACACTTAGCCATTTTTACTGTTGATCTTGGTTGGGTGAATTTCGACCCTAACAGTGAGCCCCCAGCTCGTTAGAGTTGTAGAGCAATTGTGACGAACTGACAAAGTTGCTACCAAGATCAACGTGCCGAGCCGAAACCGGGATGAGGTGACGGGTAACAACTCGATGGGGCCATAACATTTTTATGACGAGGCGATAAGTCAAGAAGCCTAGAAGGCGTAATATTGCAACTCGAGCTTTGATGACATTAGAAGGTGATTCAGCGATGATTCAGAGAAGAAGATGGCTCGGATTGGCGATCTCAAAGAAAATAGCTCGGCAAGATCTAAGGGAGTGTCACTGATCTCAGATAAATATGGCTCGCCAAGATTTAAATATCTCATACTATACGATATACGTCTAGTACTATGTTTTCGAGATGTTGCATCCAGAGATCGGTTGCTAGGTTTAGACAAAACATATTTAGCTATCTCACACTAACGATACATTTATCGCTATGTTTTTGAGACGTTGCGACCAGCCTGCGGTTGCTGGGTTTAGACGAAACATGTTTAGTTATCTTACACTAACGATATACGTTTAGTGTTATGTTTCCGAGATGTTGGGACCAGCGATTTGGTTACTGGGTTTAGATGTGTACTTCGGTTTACGTGCATGCTTTCCACTAACATACCCGCTCCGATAGTAAACATGAGTACTCGATATTTATATAGCGCGCTTAAATCCGTAGCGAATGTAGTAGTTAAAATCCATAAAGAATGTAGTAGTTCGTTGTTGTGGCCAGCAACAACGAGGATGATCAGAGTGACTGTTTTGATAAGACTTAGTACTTTATGAGATAGTGAATGCGTTGAAATGCCTGTTTCAGTAAGATTTTGAATCTACGAAAGATCGCATTATAACAATGGGAATATACGAGTATACGTACCCACTTCACCCCCTTTTTAAGGAGGGGGCAGCTGAACCCATCCTTAGATAAGTTAGCCCCCCAGCTCCTCAGAGTCAGAGATGATTGTGACAAGATGAAAGTAGTCATAAACGAGATCAATGTGCCGAGCCGAAAACTGATGTTGGCAAATCACCAAGTGGCGTGATGAGGTGTTTTGCCAAGAAAAGCACGACAAGATGTTTTGCCGAGGAGGCGTTTTGCCAAGGATAAGTTTTTGTCGAGGAAAGCATGATAAGGCAGCGAAATCTTGCAGCTCGGGCGGTTTTGTCATCAGACTTCAAAGGCAAAGTGAAGACACCTCGGAGATAACTTAGAGATGGTTCGGAGACGTGACAATGAGCTGAAGGAGAAGTTGGTGACAAGGACGGCCGAGTTTCGGATACGGATTGACGAAATCAGAGGGATCGCTGGCGTAACTCAAAAATAGCTCGGAGATGCTAGGAGAAGTTTGAGCACCGCAAAGTTTCGAATAAAGACGGATCGGAATTATGGCAAGGAGCCGAAGGGGAAGTTTGAAGATGTTGAGCACTGCAGAGCTCGCTCTCTGCAAGTGAGAGTCATTTTGCGAGAAAGCCCCCAAGCAGAAGAATGACGAGGCCGAGTCTTGCAGCTCGGGCAATATCTTAAGATGACGATGGTAAGCGGGTCGGCGATTTAAATGGGTTGGCGATGACCAAATGGCGAACGAGGCGTCGATTCGGCGAGGCAGCGATTCGGCAAGACGTCAGCTCGTGCAGAGAGGGCAATGAACGATGAACCAACAACGGTTGCAAGGAATTAGTCGACAACGATTCGGACCGACTATCTCAGTGTTGGCTCGGAGAAAATGGCTCGGCAAACACAAAAGGACCACCGAACAAAATACTGCTCACGAACGCTGAACTCCAGGAAAGACGGCTCGGGCCGAGATGGATGGGATGAAGACGGCTCATGCGACATGGGTCAGAACCAAGAATAGTTCGAACGAGATGAATCGGGATTGAGATGGCTCGGGAGAATATCGATCGGGCGAGATGGCTCGGAGACAAGGCAACACCGAGCTGACGGAGGTGGCGCTGAGGGGTCGTATTTGATGCCCAAGTGACGGCAGACAAGGTGAAGGCGAGGCGAACTAAACAAAGCAACACCGAGACGACGACGGTGAGAAAACAAGGCAAGCTGTGAGCTGAATAAGGAAAACGGTAAATAACGAGCCTAACAAGGCAACCAGCAAGCCAAACAAGGCGAACGGCTCATGCGGTGAATGAAGGCGAGACAAACACGGCGAGCCTAATGCGGCGAATGATGGCAAGCCGAACACGGCGAATGATGACAAGCCAAACATGGCGAACGACGGCAAGCCGAATGTGGCGAGTTGAATGCAGCGAGAGAAAGGATGAGCCGATGGTTCGGCAGAGATGGCAGCGAGAGAAAGGATGAGCCAAACATGGAGACGGTGGTGAACCAAACAAGGTGAGTGACATGCCAAGCTGAGACAAGGTGACACTACGCAACGAGCTGAGATGAGGGGATACGAAGCGGTGAGCTGAGACGCGGCACGCTGAGTTGTGGCGATGATGCAATGCGATGAGTTGAGATGCGGCACTGCGACAATGCGCTGAGCTGAGACAAAGTGACGATGCGAGGCGAAGATGTGGCGTGCTGAATTGAGGTGACGATGCAACATGGCGAGCTGAGATGAGGCACTGTGGCGATGCGTCGAGCTGATACGACGTGACGCACTAGGTTGAGATGAAACGGTGATGCAAGGCGAAGACGCGGCGCGCTAAGTTGAGGCGATGACGCGGCAAGCTGAGATGAGGTGCTGCGGTGATGCGCCGAGATGATACGAGGCATCGCGGTGACGCGCTAGGTTGAGATGAAGCGACGACGCGGTGCGCTGAGTTGTGGGGACGACACGATGTGGTGAGCTGAGACGCGGCGCTGCGACGACGTGGTGAGTTGAGACGCAGCGCTGCGATGATGCGCTGAGCTGCGACTACGATGCAGCGCTGTGACGATGACGCGATGTGGCGAGCTGAGATGAGGCACTGCGGTGACGCGCCGAGCTGATACGAGGCGATGCGGTGATGCGATAGGTTGAGAAGGACGATGCGAGACGAAGATGCGGCGCATTGAGTTGAGTGGCGACGTGATGCAGCGCGCTGAGTTGAGACGGCGATACGCCGAGCTAATACGAGGTGACACGGCGAGCTGAGACAGCTTCCGTCTATGCTGGTGGAGGATCTATGAGATTTTCTCGAGAGAAATCAACGTTGGTTCGTTGGTTATCTCTTCAGATCACGTGTATGATGGTTCTCTAGAGTAAGAAACTTTTGCTTCCCCACAGACGCCTCCAAATTGTGGGGGTCGAAACTCACACAACTAAATTTGATTATGACTTTTAAGGGAACCGAATCTTCCGGGCGAGAACCACAAGAACATAGATCGAAAGATGATTTTGTTAAGCTGTTTAGAAAAGCTTTCAAGATAACGAGAAAAGTGTAGAGAGAATAGCAAGTGTTAAGCTAGATAAAATTGCCCCCCTCCCGTCCTTTTGGGAGAGATACATGTTTATTTATACAAATCTGGGTCGGTTAGGATGAACCCTTAAATGATAAGGAAAACTCCCTAATTCTTCGCAAGTTTTCTTTATTCATCTTCATTCTTTTTTTTTCCTCGGATTCTTTTAAGTCAGTTGAACATCATGGGCTTCTTGCTTTGGCCCATCGAGTCTTGGAAATATCATCTCGACCCTCAATGGCCCGCCGCAGCTCGTCGTCGAAGCAGGCCAAAGTTCTACGGCTCATCGTGGAAGAAGGCCGAGGCTCTTGGTGCCTAGCCGAGCCCACAACTCGTCGGTTCGTCGGCTCTTTGCCAATTTGGTTTGTTGGCTCTTCGCCAATTTGGTGCGTCTGCTCTTCGCCACTTTGGTTCGTCGGTATTCCGGCTCTCTGCAGATTTGGCTAGGCACAAAATGTTTGGCTAGGCACAAAATATTCGGCTAGACACAGAATGTTCGGCTAGACACAGAATGTTCGGCTAGGCAGAGAATGTTTGGCTATGCAGAGAATGTTTAGCTATGCAGAGAATGTTCGGCTAGGCACACCAAGAGTCGGCTGGGCTCAAAACTGACACTTAGCCATTTTACCATTGATCTTGGTTGGGTGAATTTCGAACCCAACATTTGCCACGTATGATCATGGGGTTAGTGTTCATTGTTAGAACCGGTGGTGCTGGCAGAACCGGAGGTACAGGAGGGTCGATTGTGGGTGGTGGTGCAAGAGGCGGCAGAGCAGGGAGCTCAGTCCTATGACATGACAAAGGTGGAGCTGGCTTTGTTGCAACAGATTGTACTATAGGTGTTGGTACAACATATTGTATACCAGATTGTACAGCCGACAAGGGAAAGACTGTTTCGTCAAATATTACATGACGAGACAAGATGATCTTGTTGGTGCCAAGCTCAAGACATCGGTATCCTCGATGATCGATTGGGTATCCAAAAAAAACACAAGGCATGGAACGTAGAGCAAGTTTGTGGGATGAGGTTGATAGTAGATTTGGATAACACAGAGAGCCGAAAACACTAAGGTGTGTGTATGTGACAGGCTGTCTAAAGAGCTTGGTGTACGGTACCATGTTTTGGATGGCTGCAGATGTAAGCTTTTGAGTACGTGAGTAGCTGCGTGAAAATATTCAACCCAATAATGTGGTGGCATAGATGCTTGAGTGAGAAGGATACGAATCATATTGTTGATCGTACGAACCATTCTCTCTGCCTTACCGTTCTGTTGAGATGTGTGCGGGTAGGGCTGGGAAAATTACCCGATCCCGACCCGAAGTAGCCGGTTCGGATCGGGGTTGGTTCCTCTCAATTACCCAAATGGTTCTCATGTCTTGTTACTTTGGGTTTCGGTTTAGTTCGGTTCAGTTTGTCTCTTTAATCTTTATCTACATTTTTCAGTCTCTGATAATCTTTTATAACTGTATCTTTCTGTATACACATCTAGCTGAACCTGTACAAACCTCACTCAAGAAGGACAACATCAAGAGACATTTGTTGGGGTCAAAACCCACCCAGCTGCGATCAATGGAAAAATGGCTAAGTGTGGAAATACGAAGAATTGGACAAGGCTGGAATTGTGCCTAAGTCGTTTCTGTACGAGTCCACTTGGGCACGAGATAGGCCATTTCAACCAAGCTTTACTCCATTTCGGCAAAGAGAGGAGATACATCGGCAAAGCCTTATCTCCACTTAGGCAAGCTTTGTCTCCGCTTAGGTAAGCTTTGTCTCCATTTAGGCAAGCTTTGTCTCCACTTAGGCAAGCTTTGGCTCACATCGGCAAAACTTAACTCCATTTCGGCAAAGAGAGGAGAGACATCGGCAAAGCCTTATCTCCACTTAGGCAAGCCTTGTCTCCGCTTAGGCAAGCCTTGGCTCCACTTAGGCAAGCCTTGTCTCCACTTAGGCAAGCCTTGTCTCCACTTAGGGAAGCTTTGTCTCCGCCTAGGCAAGCCTTGTCTCCACTTAGGCAAGCTTTGGCTCACATCGGCAAAGCTCTGCTCTACTTCGGCAAAGAGGAGACTTCGGCAAGCATTGGAGACTTCGGCAAGCACGGAGACTTCGGCAAACACTGGAGACTTTGGCAAGAACTAGAGACTTCGGCAAGCACGGAGACTTCGGCAAGCATTGGAGACTTCGACAAGCATTGGAGACTTCGGCAAGCATTGGAGACTTTGGCAAGCATTGGAGACTTTGGGAAGGATGGATACTTCAACAAACACTAGAGACTTTGGCAAGCACTAGAGACTTTGGCAAGTACGGAGACTTCAGTAAAGCTTTACTCCATTTCGGCAAGCATTGGAGACTTCGGCAAGCACAGAGACTTTGGCAAACACTGGAGACTTCGACAAGCACTGGAGATTTCGTCAAGCACGGAGACTTCGGCAAGCATTGGAGACTTTGGCAAGCACTAGAGACTTCGGCAAGCTCGGAGACTTCGGCAAACACGGAGACTTCGGCAAACACTGGAGACTTCGGCAAGCACTGGAGACTTCGGCAAGCACGGAGACTTCGGCAAGCACGGAGACTTCGGCAAGCACAAAGACTTTGGCAAGCACGGAGACTTCGGCAAGCAAGGAGACTTCGGCAAACAATGGAGACTTCAGCAAGCACGAAGACTTCGGCAAGCACTGGCCACTTCGGCAAGCACGAAGACTTCGGCAAGCACGGAGCTGTCTAGCCGAAGTCAAATCCATACAGAGCTGTCTGGCCGAAGTCAAATCCATACAGAGCTGTCTAGCCGAAGTCAAAACCATACAAAATTGTCTGGCCAAAGTCAATTCCATACGAAACTATCTGGCCGAAATCAAAGCTGCCGAAGACAATCCTGGCCGAAATCAAAGCTGCCGAAGACAATCCTGGCCGAAGTTAATTCCATACGAAGCTGCCTGGCCGAAGTCAAGTCTATACGGAGCTGCCTGGCCGAAGTCATTTCTATATGAGGCTGGAAGACAAACGCGGCCGAAGTCATTTCTATACTAAGAAAAAAGCCCATATTCGGCCTACAATGATGCAAAGGCCCACGAAGTCAAGCCGACTTGCTAAAACGGAAATCCCGAAGGATTGAGAAGTTTTCCTAATCTCTTGGGGATTGACCTGGCCGACTGAAACTAGTATATATATCCATGTACATCTATTGAAAAAGGGATCCGCAATTTACTTAGCAAAAAACTCTAGACTTTTTTGCTCTCAAATTCTTGTACGAAAGCTTTTCGACACAGCTTAATAAAAATCATCTTTGCATCTCTCCGTTCGTGGTTCATCCGCAGAAATTTCATCCCTCTTAACAAACCTCCGACAAATTCTAATTGTGTTGATTTCGACTCCCACAATTTGGAGCTAGAAGGAGGGGGATTTGAAACTTTCTTACTCTAAGGAACCACCGCACGAACGATTCGAAGAAGATGACTAGCAAGAGACGAGCCGACGACCCGCAAGACGCGGGGATCGATGGATCTGGAGCTACGGATACACCAACGCCTGCAGTCATGGAGACGAGCCCAGAGGCCCTGACACAGATCAAGACGATGCTAGAGACGCTGCTCAAGAAGGTGGAGGAGCAGGACAAGCTAAACACAACGGTGACCGATAAGCTCGAAATCCTTGTGACGGCGAGCCGAGCCCGTGGTAGAGGCTCAGGAGTTGACCTAATGAGGCACCCTCTCGACGTCTCAATCCAACGGCCCTCGATTTCTCAACACCTCACCACGCGCCGAGAACCCAAGGCGGATTACTCCCTACAAACCAACCAACCACAACCGCTGAACTGAACGCGACACCGCAGGAGGCAAACACGCATACTATGGATGGAACGAATCCGGTGATCGACTTAGAGGACAACCCAAAAGGGGACACGACTTGGAACACCACCGCGAAGCCGAACTCGCGGGTGCAACCCAAGCTCGAATCGAACTAAGCGATACCAACCTCGGCCATGATCAGGACTTCACCAAGGAAGAGGAGAACATCCTCTGGGCCCAACGAGCCCAGATTAAAGAAGAGCGTAAAGCGATAATCTGAGCCCAGAAGGAGGAGATGGCCAAAATTCGAGCAGGCATGGAGCGAGCTGCCGCTGAGATGAAATTTGTTTGATCTCAGATGCATAGAGCTACCAGCAAGGCTCCCGAACTCGACCGAGTGCTTGAAGAAGCACAGAACACCCCATTCACGACTCGAATTACCAAGGCAAGGGTTTCCGATCCGGGGAAGTTGAAGATACCAGTTTACGAAGGAAAAATTGATCCAAAGGAGCACTTAACCGCCTTCGCGATAGCATGGGACGAGGAAACTTCAGAGAAGGGGAAGAAGACGCTGGTAAATGTCTCTTGTTCGTCGAGCATCTTAAAGGCCCAGCTCTCCAATGGTTCTCTAGGCTGGGAAGAAACTCGATCGACAGTTTCAATCAGCTGTCATCGGCATTCCTCAAACATTACGCTATATTCATGCAGTGCCGAACATCCGATGCGGATCTATGGACCATGGGACAAGGACAAAATGAGACTCTATGAATGTTTATCGAACGATTCAAGTCGGTACTGTCGAAAGTAGAAGGGATAAGTGACGAGGCTGCATTGCAAGCATTGAAGAAAGCCCTATGGTTCGACTCAGACTTCCAAAAGGAGATTGCACTCAACGCTCCAACCACGATCCATGATGCATTGCATCGAGCAATGGACTTCGCCTCCAACGAAGAAGAAGTGAAGATCCTAACCCAGAAGCACGAAAAGGCGAAGTCTACGACCTATCCTCCCTCTGCTCCGAACCCACCGAACAACAAAAAGGGCAACCAAGGTTCTGGATACGTCCAGCACGAAGGAGGTTGCAAGGGAGCCCATAGTTACCAAGTTGACTCATCAGGATATGGGCAAGGACAAGGCCAAGGCCGAGGAAGAGATACATGGAATAGCATGTGGACCAGGGGCCAAGGAACTTACGACGAAACGACTTATTGCGAGCATCACCATATCTTCGGACATTCGACTGCAAATTACCGTATTCTGGGCTTAAAACTCGCTGCAAAGTTGGCAGCTGGCAAACTCAAAGGTGATATTAGCCTCAAGGATTTTGACATGGATACCAACGCGAACCTCTCCGACCAGGTGAATGAAGACCTTCCTAAGCGAGGGAGGCAAGATGACGACACCCCACAAGCTGGGACAAGAAGAAGAATAAATATGATAATGGGCGGATCTCACTATTGCTCAGACACCGTCTCGTCGATTAAAACTTTTCAACGACGAGCCGACATCAGCATCAATTGGTCCGAGCCTTCTAAGTTCCCAAATGCCGTAATCACATTTAAAGAAAGGGAGACTACTGGAATCGACAAACCTCAGGATGACCCTCTCGTAATCGAGCTAATCATCAACGATTGCGATGTGGCCAGAGTGTGGGTAGACACGGGAAGCACGGTGGACATAATCTTCAAAGAGACTCTCAGAAAAATGAACATCGACCTATCCAAAGTAACTGCAACTCCAAAACAATTGACTGGATTCTCCGGAGAAACGACAATGACAATCGAAACAATCAAGCTACCTGTTCGGGCTGGAGAGATAACCAAAATCATGGAGTTTTTGGTGGCCGATCACCCAGCAATGTACAACGTCATTATGGGAACCCCTTGGTTAAATACGATGCACGCCGTGGCCTCAACATACCATATGTGCATAAAGTTCTCAACGCCTAATGGAATCCAAACCATTCGTGGAAATCAGAAGGAGTCCCGAATTTGTGTTATGGCCGAGCATAAGCTTAGATATCCCATAGCAGAGCTTAACACGAAGACGAAAGAAAAGAGAGCCAAGCTGGATCAGCAACCTAAGAACGAGCTATCAAAGCAAAGTTTTACGGATCACTGAGTCACTTCACACGAACTACGGGGCGGCTTGATCCCTACATAGGGTACGTAGGCAGCTCGTCTTCGGATGGGTTCAGCTGCCCCCCTCTTTAAAAAAAAGGAGAGTGGGTACGTATACTCGTATACTCCCACCTTCATAATAGGCGTTACGTCTACTTAATACAAGCTTTTCAAAACTAAGATCATCTTACCACATCCTTCACGGGTTACTAAAGCCTTAACAAAAATAGGCATCCCATTCGCATTCTTCACGGATTACTTAAAGTCCTAACTAAACAGGCACTTCATCTCACTCTCGTTGCTGCTGGCCACAACAACGAACTTTTACATCCTTTACGGATCTAACTATTACATCCTAGCGGATTAAAAGCACGCGCTATATAAATGTCTATGTCCATTATCGGAGCGGATATGCTTACGGTAGCATATCTGTAAACCGAAATGTCCATCTTAAATCCAACAAACAAATTGTTGTTTGCAACAGTACTAGATGTCCATTGTCGGAGCGGACACGTTTATGGTAACGTATCTGTAAACCAAAATGCTCATCAAAAACCCAACAAATGAATCGTTGGTCGCAACAGTACTACATGTCCATTGTCGGAGCGGATTTGCTTACGGTAGCGTATCCGTAAACCGAAATGTTCATCTTAAACCCAACAAAAAAATCGTTGGTTATAACAGTACTACATGTCCATTGTCGGAGCGGATATTCTTACGGTAGCGTATTTGTAAACTAAAATGTTCATCCTAAACCCAACAAACGAATTGTTGGTCGCAACAGTACTACGTGTCCATTGTCGGAGCGGATATGCTTACGGTAGTGTATCCGTAAACCGAAATGTTCATCTGATAACCCAATAAACAAATCATTGGTCGAAACACCTATGCTCATTATCGGAACGGATATGTTTACGTTAACATATCCGTGAATCGGAATGATCATCTTAAACCCAACAAACGAATCATTGGCATTAACGTTAACACAAGATATTGTGAAACAGATCGATCCTCTTTGGATAAAAAGCATTCAAGCAACGAGTTTCAACAACAAAGAAACAACACAACCAAAGCAAAAGCCACAAGGCAAACATAACAAGTCATCCATGCACCATGTCCAAATAAAGCCATCCATGCACCATGTCCAAATAACATCAAAGCATAAATAAAATGATTACTTGGGCAGATCCCCATCGTCATCATACCTTATCCCTTGAAGATACACCCTCATCTTCATCGGAGGATTCGGCCGTCATCTCGGATTCGGAGGCTTCATTCGAACCGAGCAAAGTCAAACCAAGCTTGCCCCTGTTGGATCCAGAGAATACGTGAATGCCGACATCCGCTGCTAACGCTTCAACGGACTCGTTGCCGAGCGCTACGTCGGTCGAGTCTTCAGGGATCGGTGAGACCACTAGGTCATTCCCCAATAAGGCAACCAACCTGTCAAACTCGTCATCGGCACCAGCGTACCTTGCTCTCCATCCCTGGAGTTTCTCAATTTCAGCATCCAAGGAAGGTGGTTCGTCACCGCGGAGCAGCGCAAGGAGTTCAAGGTTTCCGTCAACTTGGGCAAGATCGACCACGTTGTTTTTCGACGATCCGCCCAAGCTCTTAACCTTCTCCTTGGCTCGGTCCATTTTAGATTGAAACTTCTCAGCCATTCTGCGTATCACCCTCTTCTTAGCCCGTTCAACCTTCTTGTCGGCCATGGCCCTCTCCGAGCTTAACATCCGCTGAAGCTCGGCAACGTGAGCCTCCTGCTGGACCCGATAAGACTCCAAGTCCTCCTTCTGTTTCGACGCTATCTCCGTTGTAGCATCGCGCTCGTGCTCGGCTTCGTTAAGCTTCGTTCAAAGCTCTTCGGCCACTTTCCATGCACGCTCGGCTCTCCTCGCGTTCTTATGGATGTCCGCCTCATAACCAGACGTCATCTTGTTAATAGAGGCCACGAACTGAACATAAAGAAAAGGGAGATCAGGCATCGCATTTTCGACAAAGTAGGAGAAAAGAAGGTCAACGCAAACTATCTTAGTACCACGACGAGACATTTCGGCATATGGGTTGCTCCGGGATAGAGTATCGGGAGGAGGAAAGCAATCCCCCTTAGAGAGAATCTTGGAGAAGAGAGTGGCCGTGCCGACACGTCGTCACAAACCATTTCAGAAGCAAATGGCAGAGATACGGGCTCCAAAGGCAGCTCGTGCTTGGTTGCACTGCGAACCGATGCGTTACGCCTTTTTCGTCCAGGAGCATCATCCTTGTGAGGATCTTTCCCTTTGTCAGCCGTTGCCGAGGCACGCCTTCGGATTGGCCTCACCTGATCGGCATCCTCACTTGTGGCTGCAGCCTTGCCCTTTCTGCGATGAACCGGAGGCAAGTCCAATCGCCCAAGACCCAGCACAACCTCTATCACGATGGGGATCGACGGAGCCAGCGCAGACGGTTCTACAGATGAGTTACCCGAGGGAAAAGCAAGGGCAGCACTTAGCTGCTCAGCAGAAATCTCAGTTCGGCCGACCTCTGGCTGCTCCATCGCGGTGCAGTTTTCAGCTTTCATCCTTTCACGAACAGATGACCTTTTTCCCATGGCTCTCCTCGTACTGCTAGGAGAAGACGAAGGAGTTGAACTCGAAGAATAATATCCAAAGTATTACGCCAGGACCAGTCTATGCTTCCATAGATACTCAAGGATGACCCTTGGTATTGGAAACCACAGAAAGCACATGTAAAAACAACTCTTGTACAAGGTAAAACACCCTTTTTCAGTCTCATCGGCCCGGTCCGATGACGACGGAAGGATGAGTTCAATTTCTTCGGAAATGTTAAACGGTGCCTGAGGGTCTCCAAAGATTCAGCCGTGGAGAGAGTAGATCCTGGTGGATCAGGTGCCTCATGCTTGTATCCGCCCTTAGGAACTCGCCGCTTTGAAGAACACGCCCGAAGACTCGCATCTTGCCTCATCCTAACACAATCGGAATTCCAATTCTCCATTTCGACTTTTACGTTGAAAGGACTCTCCATTTCGTCCAGCAAAGGAAATCACTTCGGCGAAAAAGAGTTTCGGCCAAGCGCCACTTCGACAAAAGACTACTTCGGCAGAGAAGGGGTCTTCGGCAAAGGATGAAATCACTTCGGCCAACCAAGCAGTTTGGCCGAGAAGAGCTTTGCTTCGACACGGGCGACACTTCGGCAAGGAGAGATGCCGGCAAGGTCTACTTCGGCAGAGGAGACTTCGGCCCAAGAACAATGTCAGAGGAACAAAAACAACAACTCGAAATAAAAATTTTCAAAAAGAAGAGAGAAAAGGGAAGAGAGAAGTTACCTTGAGTTTTTGAGAAAATGAAGAAGTGAAGAGGAAGTGAGGAGAAGTGGAAGCATATATAGGCTCATAAAGCAAAAGATGATGTCATCATGCATTGAGAACCGGGCCAAACACAGTTGAATGAAGAAATTTCTACTGGAAATAAGATTATCAATCTGAAGACAGAAACCCTGGAAGATATCAAAAACAACGGACTCGGTGTCATGTCGACTCAGCTCGTACCAATCGACACGGCGCATTGATCCTAGCTTGGACTTCCTCTACCTCAGCACTATCATCATTGAAACTACCGAGCTGGGGGGCTAACTGTTGGGGTCAAAATCCACCCAGCTGCGATCAATGGGAAAATGGCTAAGTGTAGAAATACGAAGAATCGGACAAGGCTGGAATTGTGCCTAAGTCGTTTCTGTACGAGTCCGCTTGGGCACGAGATAGGCCATTCCAACCAAGCTTTACTCCATTTCGGCAAAGAGAGGAGAGACATCAGCAAAGCTTTATCTCCACTTAGGCAAGTTTTGTCTCCGCTTAGGCAAGCTTTGTCTCCACTTAGGCAAGCTTTGTCTCCACTTAGGCAAGCTTTGGCTCACACCGGCAAAGCTTTACTCCATTTCGGCAAAGAGAGGAGAGACATCGGCAAAGCCTAATCTCCACTTAGGCAAGCCTTGTCTCCGCTTAGGCAAGCCTTGGCTCCACTTAGGCAAGTCTTGTCTCCACTTAGGCAAGCCTTGTGTCCACTTAGGCAAGCCTTGTCTCCGCTTAGGCAAGCCTTGTCTCCACTTAGGCAAGCTTTGTCTCCGCTTAGGCAAGCCTTGTCTCCACTTAGGCAAGCCTTGTCTCCACTTAGGCAAGCTTTGGATCACATCGGCAAAGCTCTGCTCCACTTCGGCAAAGAGTAGACTTCGGCAAGCATTGGAGACTTTGGCAAGCACAGAGACTTCGGCAAACACTGGAGACTTCGGCAGGCACTAGAGAATTCGGCAAGCACGGAGACTTCGGCAAGCATTGGAGACTTCGGCAAGCATTGGAGACTTCGGCAAGCATTGGAGACTTCGGCAAGCATTGGAGACTTCGGCAAGCACGGAGACTTCGACAAACACTGGAGACTTCGGTAAGAACTAGAGACTTCGGCAAGCACAGAGACTTCGGCAAAGCTTTACTCCATTTCGGCAAGCATTGGAGACTTCGGCAAGCATTGGAGACTTCGGCAAGCACGGAGACTTCGGCAAACACTGGAGACTTCGGCAAGAACTGGAGATTTTGGCAAGCATGGAGACTTCGGCAAGCACGAAGACTTCGGCAAACACGGAGACTTCGGCAAACACTGGAGACTTCGGCAAGCACTGGAGACTTCGGCAAGCACGGAGACTTCGGCAAGCACGGAAACTTCGGCAAGCACGGAGACTTCGTTAAGCACGGAGACTTCGGCAAGCACGGAGACTTCGGCAAGCACAGAGACTTCGGCCAACACTGGAGACTTCGGCAAGAACGGAGACTTCGGCAAGCACGGAAACTTCGGCAAGCACGGAGACTTCGTTAAGCACGGAGACTTCGGCAAGCACGAAGACTTCGGCAAACACGGAGACTTCGGCAAACACGGAGACTTCGGCAAACACTAGAGACTTTGGCAAGCACTGGAGACTTCGGCAAGCACGGAGACTTCGGCAAGCACGGAGACTTCGGCAACCACGGAAACTTTGGCAAGCACGAAGACTTCGTTCAGCACGGAGACTTCGGCAAGCACGGAGACTTCGGCAAGCACAGAGACTTCGGCCAACACTGGAGACTTCGGCAAGCACGGAGACTTCGGCAAGCACTGGCCACTTCGGCAAGCACGGAGACTTCGGCAAGCACGGAGACTTCGACAAGCACGGAGCTGTCTGGCCGAAGTCAAATCCATACGGAGCTGTCTGGCCGAAGTCAAAACCATACGAAACTGTCAGGCCGAAGTCAATTCCATACGAAACTATCTGGCCAAAGTCAAAGCTGCCGAAGACAATCCTGGCTGAAGTCAATTCCATACGAAGCTGCCTGGCCGAAGTCAAGTCTATACAGAACTGCCTGGCCGAAGTCATTTCTATATGAGGCTGGAAGATAACGCGGCCGAAGTCATTTCTATACTTAGACAACAAGCCCATCTTCGGCCTACAACGATGCAAAGGCCCAGAAGTCAAGCCGACTTGCTAAAACAGAAATCCCGAAGGATTGGGAAGTTTTCCTAATCTCTTTGGGATTGACCTGGCCGACTGAAACTAGTATATATATCCATGTACATCTCTTGAAAAAGAGATCCGCAATTTACTTAGCAAAAAACCCTAGACTTTTTTGCTCTCAAATTCTTGTACGAAAGCTTTTCGACACAGCTTAATAAAAACCATCTTTGGATCTCTCCGTTTGTGGTTCATCTGCAGAATCCCTCTTAACAAACCTCTGACAAATTCTAATTGTGTTAATTTCGACTCCCACAACATTGTACAGATGTATGTGAAGAGGAAGGCAGCTCTGAAGGTATGGTTCTTAGCTAACAAGCAGAAAGTCTCTCTGACAACAGACATTTGGGTGGCTCAGACAACAAGTCATGATTTTAGATTAGTTTCTTATCTTTCTTTGTGAGTTCTTACTATTTTCTTATTATCTAATGTTCTTTATTAATATTCTTATTCACATGTGCAAGTTATATGGTCATAACTGCGCATTACATTGATGCATCTTGGAGGTTGAAAAAACTGATCATAGGGTTTAAGTACATCATAGATCACAAAGGTAAGACAATCTCAGATGTTCTGATTGAGTGTTTAGCTGATTGGGGAATAGAAAAGTCTTCTGTATAACCGTAGACAATGCAACAGCTAATAGCAATGCTTTGAAGAAGTTTCATTGTCATTTCTGATTTTTTACATATGAGATGTACTGCTCATATCATTAACTTGATTGTGAGGGATGGATTGGCTGAAGTAGGTCCTAATGTGACTGCCATCCATAATGCTATCTCATACGTAAGATCTTCTACTAATAGGTTAAAGGCATTTGAGCTTAAGGTAGATTATGGGAAAATCACAAGGGGTAGCTTGCCATTAGATATTAAAACTAGGTGGAATTTGACATACCTGATGTTGACAAGGGCAAGTTTAGGGTAGCAGTCGACAAGATGAAGTTAGAAGATAAGTTATATAATGACTTCTTTTTGGAGATTGATAATGGAGCAAAAAGGGTTGGACCCCCTGAGTATACAGACTGGAATGCTGTCGAAATGTTGACATGGTTCCTTATCATTTTGTACGACTCAACCTTGGTAGTCTCAGCTTATACTTCTCTTAATTCATACAAATGCTATGGTGATTGTCACCATAGCCACAAATCTGGTAGCACTGTCTAAGAGTATTGATTTTGAGTTGAAGTCAAAGGCTACTGAGATGTTAAAGAAGTTTGATAATATTGGGATGGCTTGAAGACCATAAACAAGATGTTGATAATAGCCACTGTATTTGATCCTAAGAAGAAGATGCAGTTTGCTCAAATGTGTTTTGATGAGCTCTATGGAAAAGACACATTAGAGTCTAAAGAGATGTATGAGTTAGTGTCTAGCTTTCTGCGTAGTATGTTCAGTGAATACAATGAAAGGTATGGGAAAGGATCGGATGTGCATATTAGTTTTCAGTCCACTCAATCATCTCATTCTACTCAAGAGCAGTCAATAGAAAGAATGGATTTGGTAGATGGTGAGTTTGGTTATCAGAGGATTGATTTGAGGTACAAGGAAATGCTAAATGAGTTAGGAGTTAAGGACACAAAGGATAAGTTAGAATCATATATGAAAGAAAGTGTTGAGAATCCAGATTTGATGAGAGGAATGGAGTATGATATACTATCTTGGTGGAAGCTTAACAGTTCCAAGTATCCAGTTTTAGCAGAGATTGCCAAGGATGTTCTTGAAATGCAAGTGTCTTTTAGCACTAGTGGTAGGATCTTGGACCCATATAGGAATTGTCTAACTCACTATATGATTGAGGTTTTGATGTATATTGATCAGTGGATGAAACAATAGATTAGTTATGAATCAAAAGTGCTAACAAATGTACAAATACTTGCTGAAATTGAAGCTTTGGATCAGCTTGAAAGAGGTATGTTTCATCTCTTATAATTTATGCTAATTACTTATTCAATGTTTAAGTTTAACAATTTCTTATCTGTTTGTATGTATTTTGCAGTGTTTGAAGACATCAACATTATTGAGGAAAGCTAAATCACTTTGAGTCTCAGATACAATGTAACAATCTGATTGTATTTCCTTACTTGATATTAGTGTTTTGATAAAAGTTTGCTTACTTCTCCTAGGATTGTTGTTTGATACTTTATGTCACAGGAACTAAGAGACGATGGTTTGTTCCAAAGTTGCTGGCTGGTTATAAATTGTTCGACACAACTTGGTCTTTATTTTATAGATATTTTATTTTCAATTTGAATTTCTACTCTATTTTATGGACATTTTGGTTTAAGTTTGAACTTGTTCTTAATTATGAATGCAAGAATGTACTTGTTTTTAGGCTTATTCGTTGGTTTTGAATCTGATATATAAGAAGTAAGAACATATTTTCACAATTTCACTTGATTTTCTTTACACTAGGGACTTAGTGAATTTTGCAGGTACGTTAGTACTTCGGTTCAGATTCGGGCATTTATACCCGAAGTTATTGAAAATACCTGATCTGAACCTGATCTGATGTGTATTCGGGTAAAGATAAAATCCCACACATAGTACTAGAACCAAACCGAACCCGAAGGGATCCGAACCGAACCCAGCCCAAAAAAACCTGAATGGGACTTGTATGCCTGGTACCCGAACGGGTGTGGGAGTCGAAACTCGCACAACCAAAACTTGTAAAGAGATTTAGGGATTCGACAAACTTCTATGTAAAGAAACCAAGAAACCGAGATCCAAAGATGGAGATTTTATTCAAGCTGTTTCGAAAGCTGTTTGTAAAGTAATAAGCGTTTAGCTAGGTCAATTTTTGGATCCTCTTTTCAAAGAGGTACATTGTCTATTTATACGCAAATAAGTCGGCTAGGCCTTTTTCCTAAAGGTATTTAGAAAACTTCCTTTCTCTGGCTCGGATGTGGGCTTCTTTCTTAAGCTCGTCATCTTGGCCCACCAATCTCTCATGGCTCGTTTCCTCGACCCAATAAAATATGGGGCTCGTTGCTTCGCTGTATCATCGGTGAGCTGGCTCGTCGTTTGTCTCGCCTGCTTATCCCAATTCCGAGCCATATAGTTGGTTCGTCGTCCAACTTCCCTTGATGCCGAGCCAGGAAGTTGGTCTGCCAACATGTTGGCTCGTCGCCGTTCGTTGGTTTACCAACATGTTGCCGAGCCAGGTTTGGCTCGTCTCCTGCTTTTTCCACTACCTAGCCAAGATGTTGGCTCGTCATCGTTTCTTCATGCTGCCGAGCCAACAGGGGTGTTGGCTCGTCACTCCTTTCTTCTTGCTGCCTAGCCAAGATGTTGGCTCGTCACTCTTTCCTTCGTGTCGCCTAGACAAGATGTTGGCTCGTCTCCGTTTCTTCCTCCTGCCGAGCCAACATGAGTGTTGGCTCGTCATTCCTTCCTGCTGCCTAGCCAAGATGTTGGCTCGTCTCCATTTCTTCCTGCTGCCGAGCCAACAGGAGTGTTGGCTCGTCACTCCTTCCTGCTGCCTAGCCAAGATGTTGGCTCGTCTCCATTTCTTTCTACTGCCGAGCCAACAGGAGTGTTGGCTCGTCACTCCTTCCTGCTGCCTAGCCAAGATGTTGGCTCGTCTCCATTTCTTCCTGCTGCCGAGCCAATAGGAGTGTTGGCTCGTCACTCCTTCCTGCTACCTAGCCAAGATGTTGGCTCGTCTCCATTTCTTCCTGCTGCCGAGCCAACAGGAGTGTTGGCTCGTCACTCCTTCCTGCTGCCTAGCCAAGATGTTGGCTCGTCTCCATTTCTTCCTACTGCCGAGCCAAGTTTGGCTCGTCTCCTTCTTCTTCCACTGCCTAGCCAAGATGTTGGCTCGTCACTCCTTCCTGTTGCCGAACCAAGTTTGGCTCGTCGCCTAGGCATCTCCTCCATACTTAGTATTTTCAGCAGTTGATCTTGATGGGGTGAAAACTGACCCCAACAGTTAGTCCCCCAGCTCGGCAGTATTACTGGTGATAGTGCCGAGGTGAAGAGTCAGGATCGAGATCAACGTTCTTTAGGTTGCCGAGCCAAATCTGTAGTGAAGTTGTCATCTGGGCATGGAAACATGCCGAGCCAAACTGATAATGTTACCGAGGTGTTTTATTTCCGAGCCAACACCGGAGCATCATGTCGCCGAGGCAACTCCTTGTCGTACTGTCAATTCCATCTTGTCAATTGCATTGCCGAGCCACTTTGGCTCGTGATTAATTCAACTTTTGTCATGCTGCCGAGCCAACTTATCACTCACATGACCAAGCTATTTGGCTCGTCGTCGTGTTGTAATGCTTAGACTGCCATTCTGCCGAGCCATCCTTTCCTGATGTGTCGCCGAACCATCCCAATAAGTCTAATTCGTCTTTGGCTCGTCAGAAATATTGGCTCGAAGTATCTCTGTTCATAATTACAACTTTGTTGGGAACTGCAATCGTTTTCGCGTGTTTCCGAGGCCGCGTGGCGTCACGCGCTATATTTTTATGCGCCTTTATATTCAGATCCTTGTTTCGCTCCTCATAACTCACTTCTCCTCATTTCCGCAAAAACAGGTAGCTCTCTTCTCTCTCCTCTTTTCTCTCTTTTTATTCAAGTTGTTGGCTAGGTTTTTATCTACTTTTTCCCTTCCGCCGCCAACTCTTTGAGTTTTCCGATCCATCCTCAAGCGTGGCTCGGCGAGCCTTTGTATTTTCCGATCCATCTTCAAACTCATACGGCGGGTGTTTGAATTTTCCGATCCACCATCATCTGGGTCGCGTTGCAGCTTTGATCTTCTCCGCCTCCGAGCCGAAATTACTCGTGTCGAGTGTGTCTCCGAGCCAAGATTTTTTCCAAATTTTTGCTAAGTATTCAGTTTGATTCCGAGCCAAATTCCTCGATCTCATATCGCCGAGCCTAAATCCTCAATGTCTCATATTGCCGAGCTGGAAGATTCTGTGGGTTCGGCAAATTCTGCCTCGCTGCTTGGACGCAAGATGGTGTTGTCCCCCAAGTTTCCGAGCCAGCTGAACCTAGTTCCCCGCAGGGTCAACTGCAGATTGTTGTCCCATCTCTGATAGATGAAGCATTTGATGCCGAGGCGGATACCGAAGCAGCTCTGGTACAAAAGGCTCTCGAAGAGTTTAAAGCCGAACCAGAAGAATACGTCATTGACGAGGCAGAGAAAATACGGTTGGAGAGATTGTTCGCGAGCCACCAGGCTAGCACATCGGCGAGGCGAAAGCCTAAAAGAAAAGCTCCTAAGAGACGACCTGACCCACCTGGTTCGTCCTTATGTACTGCCGAGTCCTTGGAGGCATTAAGGCATCGATTCCACATTTCCGAAGACGTCGAACTGGTTGTTCCTGCTCTAACTGACCGAGCTGAATCTCTGCCGCCTGGGTATTTCACTCTCTATGAGAGTTTCTTCTACGGTTGTCTGCTCTGGTTTCCGATCCCTAGCTTGATCGTTCGCTTTCTATACAAGCACGGGTTAGCGCCGAGCCAAATTACACCTCGTGGGATGCGTCACCTAGTTGGGATTCTGGTTCGGAGCTACGAGTGTGACGTGACTGTTCGCATCTCCCACCTTCGGCAGTTTCTTGAGTTCCGAAAGATCAAGAACTCCCGAGCCTATTATATTTCCAACAAGAAGCAGAGGAAGATAATCGAAGGCTTCCGAAGCAAAGATGGAGATTGGGGGAACTACTTTTTCTTTGTTCCTATCAACGATGCTACGGTCGAAGCCGAAAGCATCCATTACGTAAAAACGGAGTGGGGAACCATTGGTGGGCGAGCCGTAGACTTTTCAGGAGATTTGCTAATGTTTTACTTCGTAGCGAGCTGACCACTGATTTCTCTTCTTTGTTTTTGTTTTTGCAGTTCGGCAGATTCTCCCACGTTACCCAGAAGACACGCTCACGCTTCGGAGCACACTTGCTGAGAGAAGGTGCCATTGGGAAAAGCACTTTTCCCTGAAAAGAGTCGAAAAAGCCCGAGCCACTTTCGCCGGTGTTGAAGTTTCTGACAGCTCAGAATCTGAATCTCCAGAGCGAAGTCCTCCAAGAAGAAGAAGTATGGGAAAAAGGTTGACCATCCGTGACAAACAGGCTCTGAAGGAAAAAGAGGCGGCTGCCCGAGCTGATGAAACAACTAAACCATCTGAACAAGATGCCGAACCGGTTGCCGAGGTGCTTGGCCGAACCGTTCCTGAAGTGGATGCACGTCTTCCCTCCGAGCCGCCAGCCTTGGACGCCGAAGCAAGGGATGCGGTTTCCGCTATTGTTCCTGTCGCTAGGCCTTCTGGCTCGGCGTTCGTTCAACACAAAGATGATGGGAAGAAACGAGCTGCCTCTGAGCCAGATAAAGAGAAAACCAAGGAAAAACAGAAGAGAAAGCGCCAAAGGCATACCGATCCAATTCCTGCCGAGCCAAGGCCGGCGTCTCTTGGACAAGAAGGATCCGCGCCGATTTGTAACGATGCCGAGGCTTCAGCGACTCTCTTCTCGCAGGTTCGCTGCTCGGGAGACAGACTACCGCCTGTCGATGTCCTTTCTCATGGCGATTTGTACACGGACATGTCGCTCCGAGGCACCAAGGTATTTTGCAGATTCAATGTTTTACCAAGAAAAAGAACAAAACCTTAAGCGCTGATTGTTTCTTCTTATGGCCAGTTCGTTGCCTCCATAAACAAGATCGTCGCCGCCTTCGAGCAAGACGTGCGAAAGGACAGGCGCCAAATCGAGGATGCTCAAAAGGACGTGTCTTTCCTCCGAAGCAGAGTTGCCGAGCTGGAAGGCAAACATGCTGACGAGCTGGCGACTGCTGCAGCTCGGATCGAAGCTCTCGAGAAAGATAAGGCGTTCCTCAAGGAAGAGTGGAACAAAGCCGGCGATTTGGCAATGAGGATAGACCGCTCCAAGCAGAAAAAGGCCGCTGAAATTGAATCCTTGAAGAGGCAACTCACTGCCGTAAATGCTTTGCACGAGGCAGAAGTGAGGAAGGCGCAGAAAGCAGCGAGGCGAGAGGTGTCCGAGAGATTCCAGGAGCGGCTTGCTAAGATTGAGACAAAAATTGGCGAGCTGAGAGAAGCGAAAGAGAAAGAGCTCGATCTGGCCCAGGTTGACAGTAATCTTCAGTTGCTCGAAATTCTGCAGAGAGAGGACGCGCCTGCCCTTGACTCCGAGGTGGTGAAACTAACGGGCTGGAGAGCTGATCTGGCCGAGGCAGCTGATGAGTCCGAGAAGATTGAGGCCGAGCTGAAGAAAGATCTGACGCTTTCTCCTGTTTCTTCAGAGTCCACGGGCACTCTCTTGGGGAGCGAACCAGTGGAGAACGCGGCGGCGAAGGTTGGAGTTGCAGATTTTTCCGGCTCGAACGTTGGTACGCCTGGGATTGCTTCTCTCGCTGCTGAGAAAATTTCCGAGCCAGCTCTTCTCGAATGACCTTTTTCTCTGTTTCCTTAATTTAAACGCCCGTCTTTTATTCGGTATTGCCGAGAACGAGTGCCTGGATGGCTTTATCCACTTTTTGTAGTGACCGCGTGTTTGTAAGCGTAACTCTTCGTTTAATTTCTGTTTATGTTTTTTGCTTAAGTAATCTCTCACTTGTGTTCTGATATGATATTGCGAACCATCTTCGTTTAGTAAAAGTATGGTTGTCTTTGCATTTGATTGCTTTGTTGTCAGTTTAGGGTTTGCGGTGTTCCGGCTTACATTCCCGTTCCTTTTGACAGAGAAGCATGTTTAAAATCTCATACTAACTTTTTAGTTTTAGTATTATGTTTCTGAGATGTTGGTGACCAGTGTACCAAGAGGTGTTTACTGGGTTTCAGAGTTTAGTTTGAGTGTTAAGACTTGCGAGTTTTCGACTTACGAGTCCCTCTCAAAGATAAACTTGTAAGAATATCGTCCAGGATATACCTTTCGGATATTAGATTAGGATATACCCAACCGGAATTTGTATAGCGCGCTTTTATACCCGTAAGAGGGTGTTGAGAACCCTATCTTATATAGAGATAGTGGTTAAAATCCATAAAGGATGTGGTTGTCCGTCTGTTGTGGCCAGCAACAGACGAGGTGATGAATATCCATGAAGGATGTAATGTTGTGAATCGTGTAGACTAAGTCGAAGCAAGTTGTGTTTGAAAGAGTTTAAACTGTTGTTTGAAAAGTGTGATGCGAGGTATTGGAGTATACCTGTATACGTACCCACTCCCCCCCCTTTTTTTAAGGAGGGGGACAACTGAACCCATCCGAAGACGAGCTGCCTACGTACCCTTTTCAGGGATCAAGTCGTCCCGTAGTTCATATGAAGTGATTTAGTGGTAATACCTCTTTAGGTGCATTGCGTTCCAAGACCTTGGTACCGGAATATCAGACATGTTTGAGAGCTCGTATACTCCTGGTCGAACTACCTTGGTGATTTTGTAGGGTCCTTCCCAGTTCGCTCCTAGTTTGCCAGCATTTGTTTCGGCTGTGTTCTGAAAAACTTTGCGGAGAACCAGATCACCTTCTTTGAACTTGCGACTTCTGACGTTGGTGTTGTAATACTTAGCTGCTGCCTGTTGATAATTCTGAATCCGAACCAGTGCCTGATCCCTTCGTTCGTTAACCAAGTCCAACTCATCGAGTAGCATGAGGTGATTCAGTCCTTCCTGTCCAGAAAGAAGTCTGCGGCGGACTCCAGGGAATTGGACCTCGGCTGGGATGACACATTCGGTACCATGGACAAGAGCAAAGGGTGTTTCTCCAGTGGCACGTCGCGGAGTGGTTCGGTGCGACCATAATACTCCTTCGAGTTCATCTGCCCAGCGTCCCTTCTTTGCATCAAGGCGTTTCTTCAATCCATCCAGGATGGTCTTGTTTACTGCCTCTGCTTGTCCATTCCCTTGTGGGTAGCGTGGCGTAGACTTGCTGAGTCGAATCTTCCATTTTTCGCAGAAGGCTTCAAACCTTGTAGAGATAAATTGCGAGCCGTTGTCCGTAACAATTTCGTAGGGAACTCCATGTCGGCATAAGATATTTTTCCAGACGAAATTTTCGACTTGGGCATCCTTTATGTTGGCGTAAGAATCTGCTTCTACCCATTTTGAGAAGTAATCTGTCAAAACCAGCAAGAACCTCTTTTGTTTGGACCTATGCAGAGGCCCGACGATGTCCATTGACCAGCGCATGAAAGGGTAGGGCGCTGAGATTGATGATAGCAGCTCTGTAGGTTGATGAATCATTGGGGCATGTCGTTGGCATTTTTCGCACCTGGCAGAGAACTTTTCACAGTCCTTCACCATCGTTGGCCAATAGTATCCATGACGCTTGATCTTGATCGCCAAGGCTCTTCCACCGGAGTGATTGCCACACGAGCCACTATGGACCTCTTCCATGATGTTTCTTGCTTCGGCACCTTCGACGCAAGCCATCAGTGGTCCTGAGAATCTCCACTTGAAGACGTTTCCATCTAAGAGAACATATCGAGCAGCTTGAGCTCTGAGTTTTCTAGCAGCCCACTTATCTGATGGTGTCTCGCCGTCCATGATGTATACGCGAATTGCTCCCATCCATTCTTTGTCGCATCCGTAGTCCATTTCTGTTTGTTGTGGGTCTTCCTCCATGTCCGCTACTTCATTTCGGCCGGAGGCTCCGTTTCAGGTTCTTCCCCTATTTCAATTGCCTTGTCTTCCAATGGTGGCGTCAGGTTCTGGTCATCCGGATTGGCGGTGTCGGTGCTGCCCTTTTCTGCAAGGCTTGGCCCAGATATTCCTCCGGCTCGAACAGCTGTTTGAGAGCGAGTGACCGCGTTCACGGTGTCAGATAGGCTGATACTTGGTTTTTTGATGAATTCCACTGGGATTATTCTTTTCAAGTCCGGATCGGAGGTGGATGCGAGTGCTGCTAGCGCGTCTGCCGAAGTATTTTCCCCGCGTGGTATCCGTGTTAATGTGAATTCTTCGAACTGTGCAGCCAGTCCTTTGACAATCTTTAGATAAGCTTCCATTCGGTCGTCTCTGGCTGTGTACTCGCCGCTAACTTGGTTGACCACCAGCTGTGAATCGCAGTAGGCTTGGACGTGCGAAACCTTGAGTCCAAGGGCAAGTCTCATTCCAGCTATCAAAGCTTCATATTCTGCCTCGTTATTAGATGCACGAAAACCCAGGCGGAATGACTGCTCGAGGATTTGCCTGTTGGAGAGGTTAACCGTATTCCCACTCCGGATCCTTGTTTTGATGATGATCCATCCGCGTGAAGCCTCCATATTGTGCTCGGAGCCGGCTCTTCTATCACTTCCTCTGGGAGTTCTATCAAGAAGTCGGCTAGGACTTGAGATTTGGCGCAGGTTCTGCTTCGATATTCGATGTCATATTCGCTCAGCTCTATTGCCCACTTTGCCAATCTCCCGGACTGGCTAGGGCTATGCAAGATGGATCGCAGTGGGAAGGTAGTCAAAACTACAATCGAATGTGACTGGAAGTATGGTCTCAGTTTTCGAGCGGACATTACCACAGACAATGCCAGCTTTTCCATCTGTGGATACCATGTTTCAGCGTCGGTGAGAGTTTGACTAACATAAAAAATTGGCTTCTGCTCGCTGCGCTCTTCCCTGATGAGTACACCACTTACCGCCGTGGCCGAAATGGCCGTGTATAGAAACAGTGGCTCGCCTTCTACCGGTTTCGTAAGTACTGGAGGGCTGGCTAGGTACTCTTTCAGTTGTTGAAACGCCTGCTCGCATTTTTCTGTCCATTCAAACTTCTTGTTCCCACGTAGCGTATCGTAGAAAGGAAAACATTTATCAGTTGACCGAGAGATGAAACGATTCAGCGCGGCGACCTGTCCAGTTAACCTCTGGACTTCGGGTTTTGTCTTCGGCGACGCCATCCGTACGAGCGCATCAATCTGCTTCGGATTGGCTTCAATTCCACGGTGGGTGACCAGATATCCAAGAAATTCTCCAGACGTGACCGCGAATCTGCACTTGGTTGGGTTCAGCTTCATGTTATGCAGATTCAGTTGCTTGAAACATTCTTCCAGGTGAGCTACGTGATCCTTCTCCTCTAAAGACTTCACCAGCATGTCGTCTATGTAAACTTCCATTGTCTTCCCCAGTTGGCCAGCGAACGTTCGGTTTACTAATCGCTGGTAGGTGGCTCCAGCATTTTTTAGGCCGAACGGCATGACTTTGTAGCAGTATATCCCGCGGTCTGTGATGAACGCCGTCTTCTCTTGATCGTCTGGGTTCATTAGGATTTGGTTGTATCCGGAGAAGGCATCCATAAATGAAAGGAGTTTGTTGCCTGCTGTCGCTTCCACCAATCGATCAATATGCGGCAGCGGAAAGCTGTCTTTGGGGCAGGCTTTGTTCAAGTCGGTGAAATCCACGCATACACGCCATTTCCCATTTTTCTTCTTAACCACCACAGGGTTAGCGAGCCAGTCTAGATACTTTGCTTCGACTATTGATCCCACACGTAGTAATCGTTCCACCTCGTCATTCACTGCTCGTGCTCTGTCCGGACCAAGTTTTCGCCTTTTCTGTTTGACGGGTTTAAAGGTTGGGTCCACGTGCAGCTCGTGGCACGTTACGTTGATGCTGATGCCGGGCATATCTTCAGCTTCCCATGCGAAGGTGTGGAGGTTCTTTTTAAGGAAAGAAACCAGCTCTCCCCTTATTGGATCTTTCAGCTCGGCCCCTATTTCGATACAGCGTTCTGGGTGATTGCCATCTATGTTCACCGAGACGACGGGGTCGCAAGTTGGTTTGCTTTCCCTCTCGCGATCCTCCGTGATCTGTAATTGCTATAAGAGTTTGGCCAACTCCTTCTCGGGTTCCCTGTCCGTCTTCATCTTCTTTCTCCTGGTGGTGGTTTCTCTGACGGGGTTCCTAAGTTTGTGTTCGGCTAGAGAACATATGCGGGATTCTTTTTGGTTTCCCCAAATTGTTTTGATTCCCCCAGGGGTCGGAAATTTGATGCAGAGGTGATAGGTCGACGGTACAGCTCGCATCGAGTTTATCCATGGCGTGCCCATGATCACATTGTAGATCGCAAGATGATCTGCAACCGAAAACTCCACTATCTTGGTTATCTGTTCAGCTTGGACAGGGAGTTTTATTGTTCCAAGGGTCATGGTCGTCTCTCCCGAGAATCCAGTTAAAGGCTTCGGCTCGGCTGTGATTTTATCCAGGTCTATGTTCATCCTTCTGAGAGTCTCCCGGAAGATCACATCTACGGAGCTTCCTGTGTCTATGAGAACTCGGGCGACATCGCAATCATCAACGATCAATTCTATCACGAGGGGGTCATTATGTGGTCGGTCGATGCCGGTGGTCTCCCTTTCTTCGAATGAGATAACGTCGTTGGGAAGTTTGGAGGGTGCTGACCAATTTACACTCGCATCGGCTCGCCGCTGGAAAGCTTTGATTGAAGACACCGTATCCGAACAGTATTGTGATCCGCCCATTATCATATTTATTCTTCTTCGAGAACCTGACTGCGTTGCCTCGTCATCTCGTCTTCCTCGCTTGGGCGTATCAACATTTTGACTTATCTGGTTCGGCTGATCTTTTTCGCCTTCTTGCTCGAAGTCCTTTAAGCTGACTGCGCTACCGAGTTCCCGGCTACCAGCTTTGCCGCGAGCTTCATTCCCAAGGTTCGGCAATTGGCAGTTGAATGACCGTGCATATGATGAAATTCGCAGTAAGCTTTTTCGTCGTACGAACTTTGACTCCGTGTCCAGGTGTTCCAGGATGTTTTACCTCGGCTCGTTCCCACCTGGTAGTTATGGGCTCCTCCAAAATTAGGTCTCCCATGATGTACATACCCGTTTCCTTGAATACTCTTCTTATGAGGAGGTTGGCTTGGCATTTGGAAAGAACGGTTCGTCGCTTTGGCGGGTCCATACTTCTGAGACAAAACCTTCATCTCTTCTTCGTTGACTATGAAATCTGAGGCTCGGTGCAGTGCGTCCTGGATTGATATTGGTGTGTTCAGAGCAATCTCTTTTCGGAATTCGGATTCGTACCACAGAGCCCTTTTTAAAGCGAGCACAGCGGCTTTGTCACTGACGTTTTCAACTTTTGACATCACTGCTTTAAATCTCCCTATGAAGCTTCGCAATGTCTCCGTAGGCCCTTGAGTCAATGTCCATAGGTCGGCATCTGAGGCTCCTCGATCCATAAACATGGAGTAGTGCTTCAAGAAGGCGGCTGATAGCTGCTGGAAATCATCAATGGAGTTCCGCTCTAATCTTGAAAACCATTGGAGGGCTGCACCCTTTAGATGTTCCACAAATACCAAGCAGAAACCGGCATCTCTTTCCTTTTCTCTAAAATTGGCTCGGCCCATTGCTATGATAAACGCCGTTATGTGTTCTTTTGGGTCGGTTGTCCCTTCGTAGACTGGGACTTTGATATTTCCTAGGTCAGAGACCCTTGCCTTGGTAATTCGGGCTGTAAACGGTGTATTGTGCGCTTCTTCCAATACGCGGTCAATCTCTGGGACTTTACTGGTTGCCTTGTGCACCTGGGATCGGACGGCTTTCATCTCAGCAGTGGCTCGAATCAATGAGGCTCGGATTTCGTCCAACTCTTCACTCTGGGCTCGGCTCGTCGTTCTTGGTTCATCAACAAACTGCGCTCGTTGGACCCAGAGGAGATTTTCCTCTTCCTCTGCCGAATTCCTGGCTCGGTTTAGGTTAATATTGCCTTCGCTGGCTCGGGGTTCTGTTGTTGCTGGTGCGAATCCCTCGTCGGCAAGATTTTCTACGTTGTGGTCTCCTTCTTCGTCAAGGACGATTGCTGTAGCCGATCCAACGTTGGTGCGTAAGTCACATCCATCACTGGTTCCTCTTGCGCCTCGGGTCAGCCGGGGTAGCTCGGTGATATTTGATCTTGTCACGCGGGCGCCTGCTCGTTTGTTGGATGTGACGGTGGTAATCCCCCAAAGTCCTTAGTGCGTCGCGCGGTGTTGAAAAATCCAGGGCCGTCGGGTTTAGGCCAAGCCGCCTGGTTATTCCGCTAACAGGTGGGTTCATAGTTGAGCCGACTCCTCCAGATCGTATGTTTCTGGCTCGGCTATCGGTTACTAGTGACTCAATTCTCTCTGTTAGCGAGCTGTTCAGCTTGTCTTGCTCCTCGGCCTTCTTCAGCAACGCGGTCATCATGTTCTTCAATTCTGTTAGAGTTTCTGTGGTGCCATCCGTGTTCGCTGGAGGCAGATTGGTTCCTGTCCTAGGAGGATCGACGCCGGTGTTGCTCGCATCGTCACCGCTTCGGTCTCCGTCGGTAGTCATCGCTTCAGATCTCGTAATAAGTGGTTCTAAGGTGTCAGAAAGTTTGAGTGAAACTCCCCACAGACGGCGCCGAATTGTGGGAGTCGAAACTCGCACAACCAAAACTTGTAAAGAGATTTAGGGATTCGACAAACTTCTATGTAAAGAAACCAAGAAACCGAGATCCAAAGATGGAGATTTTATTCAAGCTGTTTCGAAAGCTGTTTGTAAAGTAATAAGCGTTTAGCTAGGTCAATTTTCGGATCCTCTTTTCAAAGAGGTACATTGTCTATTTATATGCAAATAAGTCGGCTAGGCCTTTTTCCTAAAGGTATTTAGAAAACTTCCTTTCTCTGGCTCGGATGTGGGCTTCTTTCTTAAGCTCGTCATCTTTGCCCACCAATCTCTCATGGCTCGTTTCCTCGACCCAATAAAATATGGGGCTCGTTGCTTCGCTGTATCATCGGTGAGCTCGCTCGTCGTTTGTCTCGCCTGCTTATCCCAATTCCGAGCCATATAGTTGGTTCGTCGTCCGACTTCCCTTGATGCCGAGCCAGGAAGTTGGTCTGCCAACATGTTGGCTCGTCGCCGTTCGTTGGTTTACCAACATGTTGCCGAGCCAGGTTTGGCTCGTCTCCTGCTTTTTCCACTACCTAGCCAAGATGTTGGCTCGTCATCGTTTCTTCATGCTGCCGAGCCAACAGGGGTGTTGGCTCGTCACTCCTTTCTTCTTGCTGCCTCGCCAAGATGTTGGCTCGTCACTGTTTCCTTCGTGTCGCCTAGACAAGATGTTGGCTCGTCTCCGTTTCTTCCTGCTGCCGAGTCAACAGGAGTGTTGGCTCGTCATTCCTTCCTGCTGCCTAGCCAAGATGTTGGCTCGTCTCCATTTCTTCCTGCTGCCGAGCCAACAGGAGTGTTGGCTCGTCACTCCTTCCTGCTGCCTAGCCAAGATGTTGGCTCGTCTCCATTTCTTCCTGCTGCCGAGCCAACAGGAGTGTTGGCTCGTCACTCCTTCCTGCTGCCTAGCCAAGATGTTGGCTCGTCTCCATTTCTTCCTGCTGCCGAGCCAACAGGAGTGTTGGCTCGTCACTCCTTCCTGCTGCCTAGCCAAGATGTTGGCTCGTCTCCATTTCTTCCTGCTGCCGAGCCAACAGGAGTGTTGGCTCGTCACTCCTTCCTGCTGCCTAGCCAAGATGTTGGCTCGTCTCCATTTCTTCCTGCTGCCGAGCCAAGTTTGGCTCGTGTCCTTCTTCTTCCACTGCCTAGCCAAGATATTGGCTCGTCACTCCTTCCTGTTGCCGAACCAAGTTTGGCTCGTCGCCTAGGCATCTCCTCCATACTTAGTATTTTCAGCAGTTGATCTTGATGGGGTGAAAACTGACCCCAACAACGGGTACCCGAACGCCCACCCCTATGTACGGGCAAGAGATACGTAGCGTTGTGCCGGTTAATGCCAAGTATTCACGGAGAAGCTTGTTGTTGTATTCACCGCCGTTATCACACTGTAGATACTTTATTTCGGTACCGAAGTGAGTACGAACATACGCTGCAAGGTGAACATATTTCCCAAGAATATAACATTTGCGAGAAAGTGGGTATACCTAGACAAATTGACTATAGTCATCAAGAAAAATGACATAATATTTAAAACCACTAATGCTGGGAATAAGAGATGTCCAAATATCATAATGGATAATCTCAAAAAGTTTAAAAACAACCGAGGACGAAGACATAAATGGCAGTCTAACATGTTTTCCCAATTGACATGCTTAACACAAATTTGTCACGTCTTATTAAAACCAATAACACCATAAGAAGCAAGAGAGGAGATGATAGATTTTCTTGGATGGCCAAGATGCCAGTGCCACAACGTGTGAGTAGAGGTTATATTGGTGAGAGCAAGCGGAGCATAGGATGGTGGATGTGTTGTGACCGAGTAAAGCGGACTGGGACTATTGCAGCAAAAGTGTATGGACCGTGTGAGTAGATCCTTTACACAGAAACCAAATGGATCAAGCTCAATGGTACAGTTGTTGTTAGTGACAAAACGGCGGACCGAAACAAAACTTTTTATCATAGAGGGACACACAAGAACATTGCAAAGGCCAAGAGGACGGTTTGGTAAGTTTGATGGGATGATGATGTGACCAATGGTGGTGGTGCGAGCAAAAGACCCATTATCGACAGTTATAGTTGGTTGATTACTTTTATTAAAAAGGGAACGTAGCATATGTTGGGGTCGGATTTCACCCTTAAGATCAACAGTTAAAAAGATGACTAAGTATTGGAATGGATCGAACCATAGGAACCGAACCAACCCATCAAGCAACAAATATGACCCATGGCCTTAACGCCAACCAATCTGTGGGCTTCAACGATGGGCCAATCCATATGCTCAGCGATGGGCTGATCTGTAGCCTTCAACGATGGGCCGATCAATACGCTCAGCAATGGGCCGATCCGTAGCCTTTGACGATGGGTGGATCCATATGCTCAGCGATGGGCCGATCTGTGGGCTTCAACGATGGGCCATCCATATTCTTAGTGATAGGCCGATCCGTAGCCTTCAATGATGGGCCGATCATTATGCTCAGCGATGGGCCGATCCGTAGCCTTCGACAATGGGCCGATCCATGGGCTTCAATGATGGGCCAATCCATATGCTCAGTGATGGGCAGATCTGTAGCCTTCGATAATGGGCCAATCCGTGGGCTTCAACGATGGGCTGATCCATATACTTAACGATGGGCCGATCCATGGGCTTCAACGCTGGGCCGATCCATAGGTTCCAGCGATGGGCCGATCCGTAGGTTCCAGCGATGGGCCGATCCGTAGGTTCCAGCGATGGGCCGATCCGTAGGTTCCAGCGATGGGCCGATCCATGGGCTTCTGGACATGGGCCGATCCGCAGTATTCGGTATAGGCCGATCCATGAGGCAAAGACACGAACGAAGCCAAAGGCCCATAAAGATACAACCGACCTACAAAAAAGGAATATCCCGAAAGATTAGGAATTTTTTCTTTTCACTTTGGGGATAGCCCTAACCGACCTAAACTTGTATATATACTCATGTACATCCTCTAAAAGAGGGATCCGCAATTTACTTAGCAAAACCCTAGATTTTTTGCTCTCAGACTCTTGTACGAAAAGCTTTTCGAAACAGCTTAATAAAACCATCTTTGGATCTTCGTTTTGTGGTTTATACACAGAAAATTCAGTTTCCCTTAACAAACCCTCGACAATTCAATTTTGCTAGTTTTAACTCCCACAATTTGGCGCCGTTTGAGGGGACTTTGAATTTTTTTTTCACCAGAAACCACCGCAAAACCGATTCGAAGAAGATGACTGGCGACGGAGACATCAACGTAAATGATCCGAAAGATACCAGAGCCGACCTCCCAGGAACACGAGAGAATCCACCGCTAGCCAATGCGACAATCCCAAGATGAGCGCTTTTGGAGATGAAGAACATGCTGGAAACGCTGCTCAAAAAGGCGGAGGAGCATGATAAGCTAAAGAGCACGATGACGGACAAGTTGGAAATTCTGCCGATGGAGAGCCAAACCAGAAGAATGCGAGCCGGCAGTGTAGGCTCAGGCCTACATCCGATCGGGAGAGCAGCAAGATGTCTCAACCTCCACCCAACGACTCTCGATTTCTCGACACCTGTCGGTGCACCAAGGACCCAAGGAGGATTGCCGCCTCTGCATCAGACAGTCGTAACCACCAAACTGAACGAACGAACGCTAGAAGCAAACATACAGACCGCAAATGGGTCAGCCCCGGTGATCGACCTGTAGGAAAATCTCGAAGGGGAGCATAATGCGGAAAACCCTGGTGATCCCAAGCCTGCAGCCGAAGGACGAGCCCGAGCTGAGCAAAGAGGGATCGACCTCGAACATGACAAGGAATTCATCGAAGAAGAAGAGAACGTTCTTTGGGTACGGCAGTTGGAAGCAGCGGAGGCCCGGAAAGCGGCATCACGAACCCAAAAAAGATTGATGGACGAGATCTGAGCTTCTCTGAGCCAGACAGCTGCCGACCTAAAAGTTGTCCGATCCCAGATGCACAAAGCCACCAGCAATGCCCCCGAGATCGATCGAGTGCTCGAGGGAGCGCAAAACACGCCATTCACCACCCGGATCACCAGGACAAAAGTTTCCAATCCAGGAAAAATAAGGGTGCCAACGTACGAAGGGAAAACCGACCCAAAGGAGCATATCACCGCCTTCATCATAGCAATGGGCCGTGCCAATTTCAAGGAGGATGTGACAGATGTCGGCCAGTGTCTCCTGTTCGTGGAACATCTCAAAGGACCAACCCTCCAGTGGTTCTCCCGGCTTGAAAGGAATTCTATCGATAATTTTAAACAATTTTCTGTGGCATTCTTGAAACATTATGTCATATTCATGGAGCGCCAAAAATCGGACGCCGATCTATGGACCATGGGCCAAGGACAGAGCGAAACTTTACGAAGTTTCATCGAACGATTTAAAACGGTGCTATCAAAAGTAAAAGGCATAAGTGACGAAGCCGCTCCTCAAGCTTTGAAAAAAGCACTATGGTTCGATTCGGATTTTCGAAAAGAAATTGCCTTGAATGCACCGCACCCTCAACGATCCAAGATGCTCTGCATCGTGCCACGGATTTTGCAACTAACGAGGAGGAGATGAAAATTTTGCCTCAAAAGTATGGAGGCGCGAAGACGACGAGCCGATCCCTTCAAGCTCTTGATCCACCAAACTACAAAAAGAATAACCAAGGGTCCTGATATGTTCATCACGAGGGACCTAACTTTGAAGGCGCCCATAACTATCAAGTAGGAGCAGGCAAAGACAATGATCCATGCAACACTTGTGACGAAGAAGCCTACTGCGAACTCCATCACATCTACAGGCACCCTACAGCCAACTGTCGAGTGCTAGGTTCTAGACTCACGGCAAAGCTAGCGGCCGGCAAACTCGGAGGCAACATAAGCATCAAAGACTTCGAGTTAGAACAATGCCCAAACAGAACCTACAAATGACGAGCCCCCTAAGCGCGGAAGGAGGGATGATGAACCAACACAAGCTGGGACAAGAATAAGAATAAACATGATAATGGGTGGATCTCATTACTGCTCATATAGAGTCTCATCGATTAAAGCTTTTCAACGATGAGCCGACGTCAGCGTCAATTGGTCCAAGCCTTCTAAGTTCCCAAATGCCGTAATCACATTTGAAGAAAGGGAAACTACCAGAATCGACAAACCTCAGATGACCCTCTCGTAATCGAGCTAATCATCAACGATTGTGATGTGGCCAGAGTGTTGGTAGACACGGGAAGCACGGTGGACATAATATTCAAAGAGACTCTCAGAAGAATGAACGTCGACCTATCTGAAGTAATGGCAACTCCAAAACCATTGACTGGATTCTCCGTAGAAACGACAATGACAATCAGAACAATCAAGCTACCTGTTTGGGCTGGAGAAATAACCAAAATCGTGGAATTTTTGGTGGCCGATCACCAGGCAATCTACAACGTCATTATGGGAACCCTTTGGTCAAATACGATGCGCACCGTGGCCTCAACAAACTACATGTGCATAAAGTTCTGAACGCCTAATGGAATTAAAAACCATTCATGGAAATCAAAAGGAGTCCCGAATTTGTGTTATGGCCGAGCATAAGATCAGGAATCCCATAGCAGAACTTAACACGAAGATGAAGGAGAAAAAAGCCAAGCCAAACCAGCAACCTAAGAACGAGCTATCTAACTTTAATTCGACTGGGAGTGTATGAGCTCGCTAACATGGTCGGCATTCCAATACCAAGACTATGTAACGCAATCCACCTCAAGAAGCACTATCTTTAAGTAACTTCACATGAACTATGGAGCGGCTTGATCCCTGCAAAGGGTACGTAGGCAGCTCATCTTTGGATGTGTTCAGCTGCCCCCCTCTTCAAAAGGGAGGGGGGTGGATACATATACTCGTATACTCCCATCTTTATAATAGACTCCACGTCTACTTAATGCAAGCTTTTCGAAGCTAAGATCTTCAAATCACATCCTTTACGGATTACTAAAGCCTTAACAAAAACAGGCATCTCATTCACATCCTTTACGGATTACTCAAAGTCTTAACTAAACTGACATCTCATCTCACTATCGTTGCTGCTGGCCACAACAACGGACTACTACATCCTTTATGGATCTAACTATTACATCCTAGCGGATTAAAAGCTCGCTATATAAATTTTTATATCCATTTTCAGAGTGGATATGCTTACAGTAGCATATCCATAAACCAAAATGTCCATCTTAAACCCAACAATTAAATCGTTGGTCGAAACATCTATGTTCATTGTCGGAGCGGATATGTTTAGGGTAAAATATTCGTAAACCAAAATTTTTATCCTAAACCCGACAGACAATTCGTTGGTCTAAATATCTTTAAACGAAAGACTATGGATACCCAAAATGGCTAGTTGCTTGACTTAGGTATTTTAGTCTTTACAAGCAGAGTTTAAAATGATCGAGAGCATTCAGAAGCGCTCGATAGAGCCGACTGCAAAGCAAACACCTCACATGAAAACTAAAGCCTTTCTCATATTCATTAAACCATCCCGTACCAGACAAATATTGCCTTGAGTACGAGGCCAAAATGGTAAATGCACTAAGTCAAAAGAACGACAATGGATAAAGCCATCCAGGGACCGCATCTAATCAAGTTCGAAAGCGAAAAACATAGAGGTTACAAACGGCGGAAAGATCTAAGAAGTAGCTGCCTCGGCCCGTGTCTCCCCATCCGGGTCAGTGACCAGAGCAGCTTCAGGCAAGGTTTCTCGGGGCTGCTCAACTTCTCCATCCTCGAATGCCATGCCTGCTTTTTCGATATGCTCTTCAGCAACCTTCTCGACTGAGAGCTCAGTGGTCTCCTCAAAAAACAGTTCGTTGACCTTCTTAGGGGAGGGATCGGCAATCTTTTCAGCTGAGGGTTCGGTGGCATTTTTCATCGATGGTTCGCCATCACTCAACTCCATAGATGTTGGGTCCTCTGATGTCTTCTTAGAACTTAGCTCAGCTATGCCCGAGGTTCCTCTATTCAAACCTGTCATATCACGAACCCCAATACTTCCAGCAGCCATCACAACCAGCTCACTTCGGCAGATCGGTGGCAACGGAGAAACTCTCAAATCCTCTTTCAGATGGTCGACAAGCTTGGCAAATACCTCATAAGCACCTTCGAGTCCTTCCTTTTGCTCAGTAAGCTGCATGATATCGTCTTCCAGGGTTGGTGGTTCCACACTTTGAAGCATCCTGATGAATTGAAGATTGATTTTGACTTACGCCAAGTCCAGTGTTGGGGTCGGTTTTCACCCCACCGAGATCAACTGCTAGAAAAGCCAAGTATATATGTTGTGACGAGCCAAACACTAGCTCGGCATCACAGAGAAACATCGACGAGCTATAACCCCTGGCTCGGCGTCAGGGAGAGAGCGATAAACCGCAACCCTTGGCTCGGCATCGGGAGGAAATTTTGACAAACCAACAAATCGCGACGAGCCAACATGTTGGCAGACCAACAAACGGTGACGAGCCAACATATTGGCGAACCAACACATGGTGACGAGCCAACATGTTGGCGAACCAAAACCCTTGGTTCGGCAGCAAGGAGAAGCGGTGACGAGCCAACATGTTGGCGAACCAACAAATGGTGACGAGCCAACATGTTGGCGAACCAACAAACGGTGATGACCAACATGTTGGCAAACCAAAGCCAATGGCTCGGCATCAAGGACGAACTTACGAGCCAAAGGCCAAGGTGAAGAACCAAATACTTGGCTCGGCGTCAGGGAGAAATGATGACGAGCCAAACATCTTTATGGTGCGCCAAGATAGCGGTGACGAACCAAACATCTTGGCGACAAACCAAACACTTGGTGGCGCACCAACATCTTGTTGACCCGAGGCAACGAGCAGCAAGAGGTTGGTGGGCTAAGTTAGCAGGTCAAAGCAAGAAGCCTACACCCGAGCTGACTTAGGAAAATCAGAGAAGAGAGGAAATCCTGAAGAATCAGGAAGTTTTCCTTATTCGTTTAGGAAGAGACTTAGCCGACTTATTTGTGTATAAGTAGACAATGTACCTCTTGGAAAAGGGGATCCGCAATTTTACCTAGCAAAATAGTTGTTATTTTCTCTGCAATAGCTTTCTAAAACAGCTAGAATAAAATCATTATCTTTAGATCTCTGTTCTTGGCTTCTTTTCATAGAAGTTTGTCGAATCCCTAAATTTTCCTAACCAAGTTTAGTTGTGCGAGTTTCGACTCCCACAATTTGGCACCGTCTGTGGGGATTCTCAAGCTTTCTGACGCCTAAGAACCACCGAATACGAGATCTAAAACAATGACTACCGACGGAGATCGAAGCGAAGATGATTCAAGCAACACTGGCATCGATCTGCCTAGAACGAGAATCAATACACCGCCGGCAAACACGGAAGGTGCTTCGGAAACGCTAACAGAGTTGAAAAACATAATGACCACGTTGCTGAAGAAAGCAGAGGAGTAAGACAAGCTGAATAGCTCATTGACGGAAAGAATTGAGACGTTGACAACAGAGAGCCGAGCCAGAAACACATGACTCAGAGGCATGGGTTTGACACTGAATCCACCCGTAAGCAAAATTACTAGACGACTTGGCTTAAACCCAACATCCCTAGATTTCTCAACACCACGTGACGCACCAAGGAATTTGGGAGGACTGCCACCACCACATCCCACCAACGAGCAAACACCCGTGGAACTAGATCAAATATCACCTAGCCACCTCGATTGATCCGAGGAGCAAGAGGAACCAGCGATGGATACTCGCAAGTATTTGTATTGGGCACTTTGTTGTCAGTTTAGGGTTTGCAGTGTTCCGACTTATATTCCCGTTCTTTTGACGATGAAACATATTTAAAATCTCATACTAACTGGTAGGTTTAGTATCATGTTTCGGAGATGTTTACGACCAGTGTACCAAGAGGTGTTTACTGGGTTTAAGAGTTTTCTTTGTGTTTTAAGACTTGCGAGTTTTTGACTTACGGGTCCCTCTCGAAGATAAACTTGTAAAAATATCGTTCAGGATATACCTTACGGATATTATACCAGGATATACCCAATCAGAATTTGTATAGCACGCTTTTATACCCGTGAGAGGGTGTTTGAGAACCCTATCCCGTATAGATATAGTGTTTTAAAATCCGTAAAAGATGTGGTAGTGCATCTGTTGTGGCCAGCAATAGACGAGGTGATAGGATATCCGTGAAGGATGTAAAGTTTGTGACTTGCATAGGTCGATTGACACAAGTTTGTGTTTGAAATAGTTTGAAGTTATTCTCTCTGAAAAGTGTAATGCGAGATATGGGAGTATACATCTATACGTACCCACTCCCCCTTTTTTAAGGAGGGGGACAACTGAACCCATCCAAAGACGAGCTGCCTACGTACCCTTTTCAGGGATCAAATTGTCCCGTAGTTCATGCGAAGTGACTTAGTGGTAATACCTCTTTAGGTGCATTGCATTCCAGGACCTTGGTATCGGAATGTCAGACATGTTTGGGAGCTCGTACACTTCTGGTCGGACTGTTTTGGTGATTTTGTAGGGTCCTTCCCAGTTTGCTCCTAGTTTGCCAGCGTTTGTTTCGGCCGTGTTCTGAAAGACTTTGCGGAGGACTAGATCACCTTCTTTGAACTTGCGACTCCTGACGTCGGTGTTGTAATACTTAGCCGTTGCCTGTTGGTAATTTTGAATCCGAACCAACGCTTGGTCTCGTCGTTCGTTGATCAAGTCCAACTCATCGAGTAACATGAGGTGATTCAGCCCCTCCTGCCCTAAAAGAAGTCTGCGGCGGACTCCGGGAAATTGGACTTCAGCTGGGATGACACATTCTGCACCGTAGACAAAGGGGAAGGAGTTTCACAGATTGCTCGTCGCGGAGTTGTCCTGTGTGACCATAGCACCCCTTCAAGTTCATCTGCCCAGCATCCCTTCTTTGCATCAAGGCGCTTTTTTAAGCCGTCCAGGATAGTCTTGTTCACTGCTTCTGCTTGTCTGTTCCTTTGTGGATAGCGTGGCGTAGACTTGCTGAGTCGTATCTTCCATTTTTCACAGAAAACTTCAAACTTTGTGGAGATAAATTGAGAACCGTTGTCGGTGACAATTTCGTATGGAACTCCATGTCGGTATAAGATATTTTTCCAGACAAAGTTTTCGACTTGGGCATCCTTTATGTTGGCGTAAGAATCTGTCTCGACCCATTTGGAGAAGTAATCTGTTAAAACTAGCAGAAACCTCTTCTGCTTGGACCTATGTAGAGGCCCGACAATATCCATTGACCAGCGCATGAAAGGGTAGGGCGCTGAGATTGACGACAGCAACTCCGTGGGTTGGTGAATCATTGGGGCATGTCGTTGGCATTTTTCGCACCTGGCGGAGAACTTTTCGCAGTCCTTCCCCATAGTCGGCCAATCGTAACCATGACGCTTGATCTTGATTGCCAAAGCTCTTCCGCCGGAGTGGTTGCCACACGAGCCGCTGTGGACCTCTGTCATGATTTTTCTAGCTTCGGCGCCTTCGACACAGGCCATCAGTGGTCCTGAGAATCTCTACTTGAAGACATTTCCGTTTAATAGAACGTATCGAGCGGCTTGAGCTCTGAGTTTTCGAGCGGCCCACTTATCTGATGGTACTTTGCCGTCCATGATGTAAACGCGAATTGCTCCCATCCATTCTTTGTCTCATATGTAGTCTGTTTTCGTCGATTGTGGATCTTCCTCCATCTCGACTGCTTCTCCTTTGGACAGAGGATCTGCTTTGGGCTCTTCCTCTATCTCGATTGTCTCGTCTTCCGCCGAAGGTGACATGTTTTGGTCTTCCACTAAGGTGGTGGAATCAGCACCCCCGGATGTATCTTCGGCCTGGTTGGCTGTTTGGGAGCAGGTGATTGCATTTACGGAATCAGAGAGGTTGATGCTTGGATGTTTGATGAATTCCACTGGGATTATCCTTTTCAGGTCTGGATCGGAGGTGGATGCGAGTGCTACTAGTGCATCTGCCGAAGTGTTTTTTCCGCGTGGTATCCGTGTTAATGTTAACTCTTCGAACCGTGCAGCAAGTTCTTTGACTATCTTTAGATAAGCTTCCATACGGTTGTCTCTGGCTGTGTACACGCCGCTGACTTGGTTGACCACCAGTTGCGAATCACAGTAGGCCTGGACATGTGAAACCTTGAGTCCAAGAGCGAGTCTCATTCCTACGATCAAAGCTTCATACTCTGCTTCGTTATTGGATGCGCGAAAACCCAAGCGGAATGACTGTTCAAGAATTTTGCCTGTTGGAGAGGTTAACGTTATTCCTACTCCAGATCCTTGTTTCGATGATGACCCATCTGCGTGGAGCTTCCATAGTGGGCTCGGAGCTGGCTCATCTATCACTTCATCTGGGAGTTCTATCAGAAAATTTGCAAGGACTTGAGATTTTGCGCAGGTTCGGCTCCGATACTCGATGTCGTATTCGCTCAACTCTATTGCCCACTTCGCCAATCTCCCAGATTGGCTAGGGCTATGCAGGATGGATCGCAGGGGGAAGGTAGTCAAAACCACAATTGAATGTGGACTTCGCATTTTTTTTTGGTGACGCCATTTGTAGGAGCGCATCAATCTGCTTCGGATTGGCTTCGATTCCACGGTGAGTGACCAGGTATCCTAGGAACTCTCCAGATGTCACCGCAAATCTGCACTTGGTTAGGTTGAGCTTCATGTTATGCCGATTCAGTTGCTCGAAACATTCTTCTAAATGGGCTACATGGTCCTTTTCTTCCAAAGATTTTACCAGCATGTCATCTATGTAAACTTCCATCGTCTTTCCGAGTTGGTCGGCGAACATTCGGTTGACCAACCGCTAGTAAGTTACTCTGGCATTTTTGAGCCCGAACGGCATCATTTTGTAACAATATATTACTCGGTCTGTAATGAATGCTGTCTTCTCTTGATCATCTGGATTCATTAGGATCTGGTTGTATCCGGAGAAAGCATCCATAAACGAAAGGAGTTTGTTGCCCGTTGTGGCTTCTACTAATCGATCGATATGTGGAAGCGGGAAGCTATCCATTGGGCAGGCCTTGTTCAGGTCGGTGAAATCCACGCATACACGCCACTTCCCATTCTTCTTCTTGACCACTACTGGGTTAGCGACCCAGTCAGGGTATTTCTGTTTGAATGGTTTGAAGGTCGGGTCTACGTTTAGCTCGTGGCATGTCACGTTGATGCTGATACTGGGCATGTCTTCTGCTTCCCATGCGAAGGTATTTACGTTCTTCTTAAGAAAAGAAATCAGCTCTCCCCTTATTGAATCTTTCAGCTCGGCCCCTATCTCTACGCAGCGCTCTGGGTGATTGCCATCAATGTTCACTGAAACAACGGGGTCGCAAGTGGGTTTGCCCTTCCTCTCACGATCCTCCGCAATCTGTAGTTGATATAAGAGTTTTGCCAACTCCTTCTCGGGTTCCCTATCAGTCTTCATCTTCTTTCTCTTGGTAGTGGTCTCTGTGACGGGGTTCCTGAGTTTGTGCTCGGCTAGGAAACAAATGCGGGACTCCTTTTGGTTTCCCCAAATTGTTTGGACTCCTCCGGGGTCGGAAATTTGATGCAGAGGTGGTAGGTCGATGGTATGGCTCGCATGGAGTTTATCCAGGGTGTACCCATAATCACATTGTAGATCGCAGGATGATCTGCAACTGAAAACTCCACTATCTTGGTTACTTCTTCAGCTCGGACAGGAAGTTTTATTGTTCCAAGGGTCATGGTTATTTCTCCTGAGAATTCAGTTAAAGGCTTCGGCGCGGCTGTGATTTTGGACAGGTATATGTTCATCCTTCTAAGAGTTTCCCGGAAGATCACATCTACAGAGCTTCTCGTGTCTATCAGGACTCGGGAGGATCATCGTTTTGATTTTTCTGGTTCGGCTGATCCTTTTCACATTCTCGCTTGAAGTCCTTCAGGCTAACAGCATTACCGAGTTCTCCGGCTACTAGCTTCGCTGCAAGCTTCATTGACCGTGCATGTGATGATACTCGCAATAAGCTTTTTTGTCGTACGAACTCTGATTTCGTGTCCACGTATTCCATGGTGTTTTGCCTCGGCCTGCTCCCACCTGGTAGTTGTGGGCTCTTCCGAAATTAGGTTTCTCGTGGTGCACGTATCCGTTTCCTTGAGCATTCTTCTTATGAGGCGGTTGGTTCGGTGTTTGGAAGGAACGGTTCATCGTTTTGGCTGCTCCATACTTCTGAGACAAAACCTTCATCTCTTCTTCGTTGACTATGAAATCCGAGGCTTGGTGCAACGCGTCTTGGATTGATAGTGGCGCGTTCAAGGCTATTTGTTTTCGGAACTCTGATTCGTACCACAGTGCCCCTTTTTAGTGCAAGCACGGCGGCTTTATCGCTTACGCCCTCGACCTTCGACATCACTGCTTTGAATCTTCCCATGAAACTTCATAATGTCTCCGTAAGTCCTTGAGTCAATGTCCAGAGATCGGCATCAGAGGCTCCTCGATCCATAAACATGGAGTAATGCTTCAGAAAAGCGGCAGACAGCTGCTGGAAATCGTCAATGGAGTTCCACTCTAGTCTGCAAAACCATTGGAGGGCTGCACCCATTAGATGCTCCACAAACAGGAGGCAAAAATCGGCGTCTCTCTCCCTTTCTCTGAAATTTGCTCGGCCCATTGCTATGATAAACGCTGTTATGTGTTCTTTTGGGTCGGTTGTCCCTTCGTAAACTGGAACTTTGATCTTTCCTGGGTCTGAAATTCTTGCCTTGGTAATCCGGGCTGTAAACGGTGTATTGTGTGCCTCTTCCAGTACGCGGTCAATCTCCAGGACTTTACTGGTTGCCTTGTGAACTTGGGATCTGACGGCTTTCATCTCAGCAGTGGCATGGTTCATGGTTCATGGTTTGTCAGCGTATTGCGCCTGTTGGACCCACATGAGATTTTCTTCTTCCTCTGCTAGATTTCTGGCTCGGTTTAGGTTAGTATCACCTTCGCTGGCTTGGGTTCCCGTCATTGCTGGTTCGAATCCTTCGTCAATGAGATTTTCTGCGTTGTGGTCTCCTTCGTCGAGAATGATTGCTGCAGCCGACCCAGCGTCGGTGCGTAGGTCATGTCCACCGCTGGCTTCCCTTGCTCCTCGGATCAGTTGAGGTAGCTCGGTGATATTTGATCTTGTCGCCGCAGGTGTTTGCTCGTTATTTGGATGTGGCAGTGGCAGTCCTCCCAAAGTCCTTGGTGCGTCATGTGGTGTTGAAAAATCCAGAGTTGTTGGGTTTAAGCCGAGTCATCTGGTGATTCCACTGACGGGTGGATTCAGTGTCGAACCCATGCCTCCGAGTCGTGTGTTTCTGGCTCGGCTCTCCGTTGCTAGCGTCTTAATTCTCTCCGTTAATGAGTTATTCAGCTTGTCTTGCTCCTCTGCCTTCTTCAGCAACGTGGTCATCATGTTCTTCAATTCTGTTAGTGTTTCCGAAGTGCCTTCCGTGTTTTCCGGGGGCGGGTTGGTTCTCGTTCCAGGAAGGTCGATGCCAGTGTTGCTTGCATCATCGCCGCTTCGATCTCCGTCGGTAGTCATTGTTTCAGATCTCGTATTCGGTGGTTCTTAGGTGTTAGAAAGTTTGAGAATCCCCACAGACGGCACCAAATTGTGGGAGTCGAAACTCGCACAACTAAATTTGGTAAGGGAAATTTAGGGACTCCACAAACTTCTATGAAAAGAAACCAAGAACAAAGATCCAAAGATGGTTTTTATTATTCAAACTGTTTTGAAAGCTGTTGCAAAGAATAACAAGTGTTTAGCTAGGTCAATTTTCGGATCCCCTTTTCAAAGAGGTACATTATCTATTTATACACGAATAAGTCGACTAGACCTTTTTCTAAATGAGAAAGCAAAACTTCCTTATCCTTCGGGATTTTCCTTTCCTCTCTGACTTGTCTAAGTCGGTTTAGGTGTGGGCTTCTTACTTTGACATGCTAAATCGGCCCACCAGTCTTTTGTAGCTTGTCTCCTCGGCCAAACAAGATATTGGCTTGCTGCTTTGCTGGATCCGTGTTTAGCCCATCACCTGTTGTTGATGACATTTTAGCGTGCCACCGTTAGTTCGTTCGCCAACATGTTGGCTCGTCACCGTTTGTTGGTTTGCCAACATGTTGGCTCATAATCGTTTGTTGGTTTGCCAACATGTTGGCTCATCACCATTTGTTGGTTTGCCAACATGCTGGCTCGTCACCGTTTGTTGGTTTACCAACATGTTGGCTCGTTGGTTGATGCCGAGCCACAGAGTTTGGCTCGTCGCCACTCCTCCTTGATGCCTAGCCAATCGTTGGCTCGTCACTTACTTCTTCCTGATGCCGAGCAAGGTGTTGGCTCATCATTTTTCTTCATACCTAGCCAAATGTTGGCTCGTCGACTACTTCTTCATGATGCCTAGCCAAACGTTGGCTCGTCGCTTACTTCTTCATGCCTAGCGAAACGTTGGCTCGTCACTTACTTCTTCATGATGCCTAGCCAAACGTTGGCTCGTCGCTTACTTCTTACTTCTTAATACCTAGCCAAACGTTGGCTCGTCACTTACTTCTTCATGATGCCTAGCCAAACTTTGGCTTGTCCCTTACTTCTTCATGCCTAGCCAAACGTTGGCTCGTCACTTACTTTTTCCTGATGCCGAGCCAAGTGTTGGCTCGTCATTTTTTCTTCATACCTAGCCAAACGTTGGCTCGTTACCTAGCCAAATGTTGGCTTGTTGCCTACTTCTTCATAATGCCTAGCCAAACATTGGCTCGTTACTTCTTGTCTCTGTCGCCGAGCCGTGTTTTGCTCGTCTACTTCCTGCCTCTGTCCCCCAGCAATTATTTGCCTCGTCTCCTTCCTGGCTCTGTCGCCGAGCCAATGTTTGGCTCGTTTCCATTTGGCTAGGTTTTCGCCCTGATTGGCTAGGTCTAACACCCATACTTAGCGCTTTTAACTGTTGATCTTGATGGGGTGAAAAACAACCCCAACAGTCAACCAAGTCAGTGGCGAGTATACAGCCAGAGACGACCGAATCGAAGCTTATATGAAGATCGTTAAGGAGCTGGCTGCACAGTTTGAAGAGTTCACATTAACACGGATACCACGCGGGGAAAATAATTCGGCAGATGCGCTAGCAGCACTCGCATCCACCTCCGATCCAGACCTGAAAATGATAATCCAGTGGAATTCATCAAACACCCAAGCATCAACATCTCCAACACCGTGAACGCAGTCAACCGCTCCCAAACAGCCAACCAGGCCGAAGATACATCAGGGAGAAATCTGGGAAAAGAAGGCAACTTTAATGCCACCACTGTAGAGGAAGATCAGCACGTGTCACTTTCGTCGGACGATGACACAATCAAATTAGTGGAAGAACCCAAAACACATCCTCCGCCCGAAAATGATGCAGTCGAGATGGATGAAGATGCAAAACCAACAGAAACGGATTACGGGTGCGATAAAGAATGGATGGGGGCCATTCGCATATACATCATGGATGGCGAGATACCATCGGATAAATGGGCTGCCCGAAAACTCAGAGCTGAGGCTAAATACCATCGGATAAATGGGCTGCCCATTAGACGGAAACGTCTTCAAGTGGAGATTTTCAGGGCCACTAATGGCCTGTCTCAAAGGCATCGAAGCTAGAAAAGTCATGGAGGAAGTCCACAGCAGATCATGCGGCAACAATTATGGAGGACGAGCCCTGGAAATCAAGATCAAGCACCACGGTTACTATTGGCCAACTATGGTGAAGGACTGCGAGAAGTTCTCTGCTAGGTGTGAAAATTTCCAGTGACATGCCCCGATGATCCACCAACCGACGGAGCTGCTATCATCGATCTCAGCTCCCTACCCCTTCATGCGCTGGTCAATGGATATTGTCGGACCTCTACATAAATCTAAGCAAAAGAGATTTTTGTTGGTCTTGACAGATTACTTCTCCAAGTGGGTCGAGGCAGATTATTACGCTAACATAAAAGATGCCCAAGTCGAGCATTTCATTTGGAAAAATATTTATGCCAACATGGAGTTCCATACGAAATTGTCACCGACAACGGCTCACAATTTATGTCTACAAGGTTTGAAGCTTTCTGTGAAAAATGGAAAATACGACTCAGCAAGTCTACACCACGCTATCCACAAGGGAATGGACAAGCAGAAGCAGTGAACAAGACCATCCTGGATGGCCTGAAAAGGCGCCTGGATGCCAAAAAGGGACGCTGGACAGATGAACTTGAAGGAGTGTTATGGTCACACAAGACAATCCTGCGATAAGCAACCGGTGAAACACCTTTTGCCCTTGTCTATGGTGAGGAATGTGTCATTCTAGCTGAAGTGAAATTTCCCGGAGTCTGTCGCAGACTTCTTTCAGGGCAGGAGGAGCTCAATCATGTCATGCTACTTGATGAATTGGATTTGGTCAACGAACGACGAGTCCAAGCGCTGGTTTGGATTCAAAATTATCAGCAGTCAGCGGCTAAATATTACAACACAAGTGTCAGGAGCCGCAAGTTCAAAGACGGCGATTTGGTTCTCCGCAAAGTTTTTCAGAACATAGCCGAACCAAACGCTGGCAAGCTAGGAGCCAACTGGGAAGGACCTTACAAAATCACCAAAACGATCCGACCAGGAGTGTACGAGCTCGCGAACATGTCAGATGCTCCAATACCCAGATCTTGCAACGCAATGCATCTAAAGAAGTACTATCACTAATTCCTTCGCATGAACTATGGGACGGCTTGATCCCTGCGAAGGGTACGTAGGCAGCTCGTCTTCGGATGAGTTCAGCTGTCCCCCTCCTTAAAAAAGGGGGGAGTGGGTACGTATACGTGTATACTCCCATGTCTTGGAAAATGCGACCTTTCGCATCACACTTCAAACTTATTCAAAACACAAACTTCTGTCACTCGACCTACGCAAGTCACAAACTTTAGATCCTTCACGGATACTCTATCACCTCCTTTGTTGCTGGCCACAACAAATGAACAATCACATCTTTTACGGATTTTAACCACTATCTCTATACGGGATAGGGTTCTCAAATACCCTCTCACGGGTATAGTAGCGCGCTATATAAATTTTGACTGGGTATATCCTGGTCTAATATCTGAAAGGTATACCTGAATGAAATTCTTACAAGTTTACCTTCGAGAGGGACCCGTAACTCAAAAGATCGCAAGTCTTAAAACTCAATGTAAACTCTTTAACCCAGTAAACACCTCTTGGTACACTGGTCATGAACTTCTCTGAAGCATAGTACTAAACCTACCGGTTAGTATGAGATTCTAAATATGTTTCATTGTCAAAAATCATGGGAATGTAAGTCGGAACACCGCAAGCCCTAAACTGACAACAAAACACTCAATACAGAGACAGCCATACTTTTTCTAAACAAGATGGTTCGCAACATATGACGTCGAAATGCAGCAAAATAAATACGCAAACGAGAACATAAGCAATAAATCCGACAAAGATAAAAGGTGTTACGCCAATGGGCGGCAACTATTACAAAAAAACTTAGCAGTGATAAAAAAAAGAGTGGATAAATCCATCCAGGCATTTGTTCCCAAATACTAAACAAAAAAGCGTTCGGAGTCAACGAAGCGTTAAGAGATCAGTTGGGAGGGTCCAGCTCGGCGGTCGTTTCCACCTCGGCAGTCATTTCATGGGCGAGATTGGAAACTCCACGCATGCCGACATTAGAGCCTGCAAAATCTGCAACTCCGACCTTCGCTGCTATATTCTCCACTGGCTCGCTCCCCTCGAATTCATCAGCCACGTCGGCCAAATCAGCTCTCCACCTTGTCAGCTTCGTCACCTCGAAGTCAAGAGCAGGCGCATCCTCGTTCTACAGAATCTCAAGCAACTGAAGATTGCTGTCAACCTGGGCTAGATCAAGCTCCTTCTCCTTCACCGCCTTCAGCTCATCCATGCTCTTCTCGATCTTGGCAAGCCATTCCTGAAACTTCCCCGATGTCTCTCACATCGCTGCTTTCTGGGCCTTTTAAACATTTGCCTCATGCAAAGCATTGGCAGCGTTGAGCTGTCTTTTCAGGGATTCGATTTCGGCGGTCTTTTTCTGCTTAGAAAGGTCCAACCTCATAGCCAGATCACCCGCCTTGTTCCACTCCACCTTGAGAAAAGCTTTTTCCTTCTCAAGAACTTTAATCTGGGCAGAAGCAGTTGCTAGCTCGGCAGCATGTTTACTCTCCAGCTCGGCAACCTTGTCCTTGAAGAAAGATGCATCTTTTTGGGCATCTTCGACTCGGCGTCTGTCCTTTCTCACATCTTTTTCGAAGGCAGCAACGATTTTGTTGATAGACGCGACGAACTGATCAAAGGGAGAAATAGTCAGTACTTAGTCTTTCTACCCAGCAAAATATACAATCTAAAAATATACCTTCGTGCCTCGAAGAGACATATCAGTGTACTGGTCGCCATGAGATACCACATAAAGAGGCGGCAGTCTGTCCCCTGAACAGCGAACCTGCGAGAAGAGAGACGCTGAGGCTGCCCCGTCATTACAGATCGGCTCGGATCCTTCATGCCTAAATGACGTTAGCACCAGCTCGGTAGAAGTTGGGTCGGCAGGCTTATGGCGTTTCCTTTTTTCTTGATTTTCTTTGGCCTTCTCCTTGTCAGGTTCGGAGACGGGGCATTTGCCAGAGGTCAGTTTCTTACCTCCTTTTTGCTGAGATATTGCCGAGCTAGAAGGCCTAGCAACTAGAACAAGAGCTGAAACCACTTCCCTGGCCTCGGCATCAAGAGTTGGAGGCTCGGGTATAGTTTGACGCTCTGTCCCGGCGTCAATCTCACCAGTCATCTCAGGATTTGCCTAGGTGACTTGTTCAGCCCCATCAGCAGCTCGGCTAGCTGCCTCCCTTTCTTTCTTCTCCTTTGAAGCCTGTTTATCGCGGATCGTCAGTCTTTTTCCCATGGTTTTTCTTGGAAGATTTTATGATGGAGATTCATATTCCGAGCTGTCAGATACTTCAACACCGGCAAAGATGGCTCGGGCTTTCTCAACTCTCCTTAGGGAAAAATGATTTTCCCAATGGCACTTTCTGGCAGCAAGCATTTTCCGAAGTGTGAGCATATCTTTCGGGTAACGTGGGAGAATCTGCCGAACTGTAAAAACAAAGAAGAAAATATTGGTGAGCTCACCACAAAATAAAACCTTAGCAAATCTTCTGAAAAGTCTACGGCTCGCCCACCAATAGTTCCCCACTCCGCCTTGACGTAATGGACGCTTTCGGCTTCCACCGTAGCATTGTTAATAGGAACAAAGAACAAATAATTCCCCAAGTCACTGGCTTTGCTTCGGAAGCCTTCGATGATCTTTCTCTGCTTCTTATTAGAAATATAGTAGGCTTTGGAGTTTTTGATCTTTCAAAATTCGAGGAACTGCCGAAGATGGGAGATGCGAACGTTACATCACACTCGTAACTCCGAACCAGAATCCCAACCAAGTGACGCATCCCTCGAGGAGTAATTTGGCTCGGCGCTAACCCATGTTTGGACAAAAAATGGATGATCAAGCCGGGGATTGGAAACCAAAGCAGACATTGGTAAAAGAAACTCTCGTAGAGAGTGAAATCCCCAGGCGGCGGAGATTCGGCTCGGTCTGTTGAGGCAGGAACAACCAAATCAACATCCTCTGAAATATTGAATCGATGTCTCAATGTCTCCAAGGATTCAGTGGTGCAGAAAGATGAACCAGGTGGGTCAGGTCATCTCTTAGGAGTTTTCCTCTTAGGTTTTTGCCTAGTCGATGTGCTAGCTTGGTGGCTCGCAAACAGTCTCTCCAACCGCACCTTTTCCACCTCGTCAAGAATGTATTCTTCTGGCTCGGCTTTGATTTATTTAAGAGCCTTCTGTATCAAAATTGCCTCAGCATCCGCCTCGGCATCGAAAGCTTCGTCAACCAAAGTTGGGATATCAATCTGCAGCCCACCCGGCGGAGAACTAGTTTTGACTGGTTTGGAAACTTGAGGAGTTAAAACCATCTTACGACCAAGCAACGAAGCAGAATTTGCAGAACCAATAGAATCTTCTAGCTCGGCGGTATAAGACATCAGAGTTTTTGGTTCGGGAAAACGCTTTCAGAAAATGGAAAGATCTTGGCTCGGAAACACACTTGAAAATTATTTTTAAGAATTTCGGCTCGGAGACGCGGAAGATCAAGGCAGCAGCGCATATGAAGTTGGATCAGAAAATGTGAGAAGTCACCAGTTGATCTTTAAGATGGATCGGATAATTTAAAGGATCCCCGAGCCACTGGCAATGTGGGCCTCACGCTTTGCCTTGCCCGACACCAATCGCATAATCCACCGATCCAATTCCGTACGACCTTTCTTTTCTAAGTACAACTCAGATTAGAGATTGCTGACAATCCTGGAAGCCCTCTCCATCTCCTCGGAACGCTTGCATTTCCCAAGAAGAGTTGATATATCTTACTAAGTATGGAAGCTTTCAAAGCGAATCAGTGCGTTTAGGCATACCGATCCGTAGAAACAGATAGGCACCATTCCAACATAAACGGATAGGCACACATCGCAAAACGGATCGGTACACATCGCAAAACGGTCGGCCGCTCATCATACAATGAAATCAACCTCTCCATCAATGAATCGTCACACATATAACACCACAGATCGGCGTGTCTATCAATGGGATACACAAATGTTGATCTTAACTTTGACTCTCTTTACCTCAGCACTCTCATCACTGATACTGCAGAGCTGGGGGGCTAACTGTTGGGGTCGGATTTCACTCTCAAGACCAATAGTTAAAAAGATGACTAAGTATTGGAATGGATCGAACCATAGGAACTGAACCAACCCACCAAGAAACAAAGATGACCCATGGGCCTTAACACCAACCAATATGTGGGCTTCAACGATGGGCCGATCCATATGCTCATCAATGGGCCGATCCGTAGTCTTCAACGATGGGCCAATCCATATGCTCAGCAATGGGCCGATCGGTAGCCTTTGATGATGGGCCGATCCATATGCTCAGTGATGCACCGATCCGTAGCCTTCAATGATGGGCCGATCCATATGCTCAGCGATGGGCCGATCCGTAGCCTTCGACAATGGACCAATCTGTGGGCTTCAACGATGGGTCGATCCATATGCTCAGCGATGGGCAGATCCTTAGCCTTTGACAATGGGCCGATCCGTGGGCTTCAACGATGGGCCGATCCATATACTCAGCGAAGGGCCGATCCGTAGGTTTCAGCGATGGGCCGATTCATGGGCCTCAGCACATGGGCCGATCCGTAGTCTTTGGTATAGGCCGATCCATGAGGCAAAGACATTCCTGACACTTTAGGGCTGATCTTTATCACTTTGGGGATAGCCATAACCGACTTAAACTTGTATATATAATCATGTACATCCTCTAAAAGAGGGATCCGCAATTTACTTAGCAAAAACCTAGACTTTTTGCTCTCAGACTCTTGTACGAAAAGTTTTTCGAAACAGCTTAATAAAACCATCTTTGGATCTTCGTTTTGTGGTTTATACGCAGAAGTTTCAGTTTTCCTTAACCAACCCTCGACAAATTCAATTGTGCTAATTTTGACTCCCACTGCGTACCTGGCTGAGATGTGATGTGGTTGTTGGTGCCCGTATTCATACCACGACGAGTCGGATGGATCTTGAAGACTCATGGTGCTGAAGACATGAGCCATCTGTGAGCGTCGCGACGTTTGGGCCGTACGAGGTTGGAGAAGGATATGGTCCGAGGATACTAGCCGATGATGAAGAAGTGTACGCACGAGGAGGAACCTGCTGGTGTTGATGATATGAGGGCATGCCATAAGGTGCAGGGGCTCCATACGGGTATAGAAGAGGCCACATATGGTACGATGGAAGGTATTGTTAGGCCTGGCCATTCGGGTTCGGATCGGGTAATTCGGGTTTACAGGTTTAGGGATATAAAACCCATTCGGGTATTAAAAAATTTCGAGACGGGTTCGGTTCGAGTTTTGTCGTGTTCGGGTCGGGTTCGGATACCCGCTCATACCCGAATTTTTTTGGGTTTGGGTTTGGGTATTTTCGGATTTTTTACCCGAAATACTCGGTATTACCAAGTCAAAGGAGTATGAAAACTTAAATTTTTCGGGTATTTTCGGGTACTCAATCGGGTTTTTTTACCCGAAATACTCATAATTATCCGAAATACCCGATATTACCAAATCGAAAAGGTATATAAGTCTATGTTTTTTGGGTATGTTTGGGTACTTTTCGGGTATTGCCCGAACCGAACCCGAACCCGAAGTACTCACCAACTGAGATTCAATCGGGTATTAAGATAGAATTGAACCTTGTTTTTCAGGTCGGGTTCGGATTTTGGGTCCGGGTTTTTTGCCCAGGCATAGGTACGGTGATGCTTGTTGTTGGTACCACTGTGGTTGCGTAGAGTTTTGTGGCCAGTAGTGGTTATTGTTGTTGCGTCCTTGTCCACGGCATGATTGTAGCGTCCACCACGGTCAGAGTTGTTGCGATAGCTACGGCCCTAGTTGTTGTTGTTGTGGTATTATTGTTGTTGCTGATGCAATGGCTGATGTAGTTGTTGATGTAGTTGGTCTTGTGGTGGATCCGAGGAAGAAAAGAGCACGTTAGGAGAGGATGAATTATGTGTCTGTCCTGGAGAGATCTGAACGTGCTTCCTAAGACGATCTTCCTCCATGAGTAACATCGACCGAGCTTCATAGTAGAGTGGAACGGCGTCTTGTGCATGATGATATAGACAATATTGTCAAAACTTCTCGGAGAGATCGTTCAACATGTGCATGACCAAAGCACTCTCAGGAATCGGTGAATCAATGTTGGAGAGAAGATCTGATAGGATTTTCAATTTCTGACAATAATCATGAATACCCAAGTCATTGATTACCAATGTTTGTAGATTATTTTTTAGTTGGAGAGCACGACCTTCCATATTGTCACGAAATAGGTTTTTGATGGAGAGCCACAGTTCGCGTGCAGAGCACTTTTTCTTTAGGACTGAGTCAAGAAGGGATTCAGATGGTGTCGTATATCCACATCTTGACAAGTCCATCGCGTTCTTTCCACTTGGAGGCATCAGCTTCGGTAGGGCTAGACGTGCCATCGAGATTTCCTAAAACACCAAAGCAAAGACATTGCATCTGAAAGAGCTCGCGCTAGAGGTCATAGTTGAGTTTATCCATGTTAAGCACGATAGGGACATATGCTCTGATATGAGCGATACTCCAGAGCTTATCGCTATTCTTAGAGGCAACAGTCTCCTTAGTCATCATGTTTTAAAGAGAAGATTCTGACAGGAGAAGAAGAAGAGTGAAAGAACGAGAGAAGTGAGAAGATGAAGAACAAAGTTTTAGCTAATGAAGAAGAAGAAAACAGCGAAGGTTGGATCAAGTCTAGCGGCCGAATTTAGGGTTTTTGGGGTTTGCTAGGGTTAGCTCTGATACCATGTAAGATTATAAATCTCCGTGGAGAGTTATGTTATTAACATAAGCCTTTATATAGGTGTGGGAGTCGAAACTCGTACAACTAAATTTTGTAAGGAAATTTAGGGGTACGAAAAACTTCTATGAAAAGAAACCAAGAACAGAGATCCAAAGATGGTGATTTTATTCAAGCCGTTTACAAAGCTGTTTGCAGAGAAAGTAACAAGTGTTTTTCTAGGTAAAGTTGCGGATCTCTTTTTCGAAGGGGTACATGTCTATTTTTACAAAAATAAGTCGGCTGGGCCTCTTCCTAAAAGATAAGGGAAAACTTCCTTATTCTTTGAGATCTTCTTTTTTCTCTGGTCTTTCTATTGTTGCTTTGCCGGGTCACCGGAGATCCGGCTCGTCGTCTCTCCACCAAGTGTTTGGCTTGTCACCGTTTGTTGGTTCGCCAACATGTTGGCTCGTAACCGTTTTTTGGTTTGCCAACATGTTGGCTAATCACCGTTTGTTGGCGCACCACCAAGTGTTTGGCTCGCTACCAAGTGTTTGGCTCGCCACCAAGTGTTTGGCTTGTCACCAAGTGTTTGGCTCGTCACCAAGTGTTTGGCTCGTCACCAAGTGTTTTGGCTCGTCACCAAGTGTTTGGCTCGTCACCAAGTGTTTGGCTCTTCACGAAGGGTTTGGTTCGCCTACATGTTGGTTCGTCACCGTTCGTTGGTTTGCCAACATGTTGGCTCATCACCGTGGTGGGAATACTTGCTGAGGCGTTTGTTACCGAACCATCACTGGCATGTCATGTCACCGAACCAGCACCGGTATGTCATGTCGCCGAGCCAACACTGGCATGTCGTGTCGTCGAGCCATCTTGCTTGTGTTACCGAGCTGTTTTGGCTCGTAATGTCACTGAGCCATCTTGCTTATGTTACCGAGCTGTTCGTGATGTCGCCGAGCCAACTTATTTAGACATGCTGCCGAGCCATCTTCTCACCGAGCATGTCGGCTCATCCCAGCTACTCCTTGATGCAGGACCAGGGGTTACGGCTCGTCATCTGACCAGAAACCTGTGCTTATTTGGCTAGGCTTTCTTCCATTTGGCTAGGCTTTCTTCCATTTGGCTAGGCCTAACACCCATACTTAGTATTTTTAACCGTTGATCTCGATGGGGTGGAAACCGACCCCAACAGTTAGCCCCCCAACTCGGTAGTATTATTGATAATAGTAACGAGGTGAAGAGTCAAGATCGAGATCAACATTCTTTGGGTTACGGAGCCAAACTGATAGTGTTACTGAAGCTGTATCTTTGAACCGGATGACATTTCAAGAAGCTATCTTTGGCAGTCACGCGGTCGAGGCATGCTTTCTTGGCTCGGCATCCTGCTTGATTGATTTTTTTTGTTACTGAGCCATACTAGCATGTCATGTCACTTGTGCGACCGAGCTGTTTTGGGCTCGTGATGCCGCTGAGTAGATTAGATTGCCGATCCATCTTCTTTTGACATGTTGTCGAGCTAACTTGTCACTTGTGTGACCGATCTATTTTGCCGAAATTGGATTTGTTTTCGGCTCGGTAAGTAATATTGGCTCAATTGTCGGAACGCTTATCGCAACCATAACTTTATTGGGAATCGTAAACATTTTTGCATATTTTCGAGGTCACGTGGTGTCACGTGGTGTGCTTTTAGGTGTCTATATATTCAGATCCTTGTCTCACTCTTCATAACTCACTTCTCCAAAAATCCATAAAAAGGTAGCTCTCTTTTCTCACCTCTTTTCTCTCTTTTTGTTTAAGTTTTCGGCTAGGTCTTTATCACTTCTTCTCTTTCGCCGCCGAGCCTTTGAATTTTCCGACCTGTCTTCAAACGTGGCTCGGCGGTTCTTTCAATTATCCGGTCTATCTTCAACTTCGTCCGGCGACTCCTTACATTTTCTGATCCATCATCATCTGAATCACGCTGCTGCCCTGATCTCCCGCGTCTTCGAGCCAAAATTAGAGTTTCTCTAATTTCTTCTAAGTATCAGTGTATTCTCGAGCCAAAATCTTCGATGTCTCACAACGCCGAGCTGGAGGATTCTGTGGATTCGGCAAACTCTGCCTCATTGCTTGGACGCAAGATGGTGTTGACTCAGCAGGTTACCGAGCCAGTCAAACCTAGTTTCCCGCTGGGTCGGCTTCAGATTCACATCCCGTCTTCAGTTGACGATGCTTTTGATGCTGAGGTGGAAGCCGAGGCAATTTTGATACAGAGAGCTCTTGAAGAAATCAAAGCCGAACCAGAAGAATACGATCTTGACGAGGCAGAAAAGGTAAGGTTGGAGAGACTGTTTGTGAGCCACCAAGCTAGCACATCGACGACGAAAAAACCTAAGAGGAAAACTCCCAAGAGACGACCTGACCCACCTAGTTCGTCTTTGTGCACCGCTGAGTCCCTGGAAGTGTTGAGGCATTGATTCAATATCTCAGAAGATGTTGATCTAGTTGTTCCTGCCTCAACAGACCGAGCCGAATCTCCACCGCCTGGGTATTTCCCTCTCTATAAGAGCTTCTTTTACCAATGTCTGCTTTCGTTTCCAATTCCCGGATTGATCATCCGTTTCTGTCCAAACATGGGTTGGCGCCCAGCCAAATTACTCCTCGAGGGATGCATCATTTGGTTGGGATTCTGGTTCGGAGCTACGAGTGTGATTTGACCGTTCGCATCTCCCATCTTCGGCAGTTCCTAGAATTTCGAAAGATCAAAAACTCCAAAGCCTATTATATTTCTAATAAGAAGCAGAGAAAGATCATCGAAGGCTTCCGAAGCAAAGACAATGACTGGGGGAATTATTTTTTCTTTGTTCCTATTAACGATGCTACGGTGGAAGCCGAAAGCGTCCATTATGTCAAGGCGGAGTGGGGAACTATTGGTGGGCGAGCTGTGGACTTTTCAGGAGATTTGCTAAGGTTTTAATTTGTGGCGAGCTGACCAACATTTTTTTTTTTTTTGCAGTTCGGCAGATTCTCCCTCGTTACCCAGAAGATACGCTCACGCTTCGGAACACGCTCGCTGCCAGAAAGTACCACTGGGAAAATCATTTTTCCCTAAGGAGAGTTGAAAAAGCCCGAGCCATCTTTGCTGGTTGAAGTATCTGACAGCTCAGAATCCGACTCTCCATCTCAAAATCCAACAGAAAAAACTATGGGAAAAAGACTGGCGATTCGCGATAAGCAAGCTTTGAAGGAGAAGAAAGAAAAGGAAGCTGCCAGCCGAGCCGCTGATGTTGTTGAATGAGTCGCTGAGCCAAATCCTAAAATGATTGGTGAGATCGACGCCGGGACAGAGCGTCAAACTTTTTCCGAGCCACCAACTCTAGATGCCGAAGCTAGGGAATTGGCTTCAGCACTTGTTTATGTTGCCAGACCTTCTAGCTTGGTGATATCCCAGCACAAAGATGGCAGAAAGAGACGTGCTGCCGTCGAGCCTTACAAGGAAAAAACCAAAGAAAAACAAGAAAAAAAGAAAGGCCAAAAGCCTATCGACCCAAACTCTGCCGAGCTAATGCCAGCGTCATTCAGACAAGAAGGATCCGAGCCGATCTGTAATGACGGGGAAGCCTCAGCGACTCTCTTCTCGCAGGTTCGCTGCTCAGGAGATAGACTGCCGCCACTTGATGTGCTATCTCATGGCAACCTATATACTGATATGTCTCTCCGAGGCACCAAGGTACGTTTGTAGATTGCATATTTCACTAAGCAAAAAGACTAAGTACTGATGATTTCTTCCTATGATTAGTTCGTCGCGTCTATCAACAAAATTTTTGCTGCTTTCGAGAAAAATGTGCGAAAGAACAGGCGCCGGTTCGAAGATGCTCGCAAGGACGCATCCTTTTTCAAGAAAAAGGTTGCCGAGCTGGAGGGCAGACACGCTGACAAGCTGGCGACTGCTTCAGCTCAGATCGAGGCTCATGAGAAGGAAAAGGCGTTTCTCAAGGAAGAGTGGAATAAGGCAGGTGACTTGGCAATGAGGTTGACCGCTCTAAGCAGAAAAAAGCTGCTGAAATTGAATCCTTGAAAAGACAACGCACCGCTGTTAATGCTTTATACGAGGCTAATGTTAAAAAGGCCCAGAAATCAGCGAGGCGAGAGATGTCAGGGAAGTTTCGGGAACGGCTTGCCAAGATCGAGAAGATCATTGAGGAGCTGAAGCAGGGAAGGAGAAGGAGCTTGATCTAGCCCAGGTCGACAGCAACCTTCAGTTGCTTGAGATTCTATAGAAAGAGGACGCGCCTGCTCTTGACTCCGAGGTGGTGAAGCTGACAGGGCGGAGAGCTGACTTGGCTGACGCGGCTGATGAGTTTGAGAGGATTGAGGTCGAGCTGAAGAAAGATCTGATGCTTTCGCCGGTTTCCTCCGACTCTGTAGGCACTCTCCTTGGTGGTGAACCAACGGAGAATGCGGCAGCGACAGTCGGGATCACAGACTTTGCAGGCTCGAATGTCGGCACACCCGGAGTTGCGGATCTTGTCAAAGACACGACTGCCGAGCTGGATCCTCCCAACTGATCTCTCTCTCTGTTTCTTTAATTCGAAACTTTTCTAAGGTATTTTGAACATAAGTGCCTGGACGGCTTTATCCACGCGGCTTTTGTATGTTACCGCTAAGTTTTTGTAATGATTGCCAGTGTTGGTGTGACATCTTTTATCTTTGTCGAATTTATTTGCTTATTATTATTTTTTTTTGTTGGTGCATTCATTTTGTTGTTTTTGGTTGTGATATGCCGTGAACCACCGTATTAGGAAACGCATGGTTGTTTTTGTTTTAAGTGCTCTGTTTGTCAGTTTAGGATTTGCGGTGTTCCGACTTATATTCCCGTTTTTTTTACGATGAAACATGTTTTAAAATCTCATACTAACTGGTGAGTTTAGTATTATGCTTCAGAGATGTTTATGACCAGTGTACCAAGAGGTGTTTACCAGGTTTTAAGAATTTATTTCGAGTTTTAAGACTTGCGAGTTTTCGGCTTATGGGTCCCTCTCGAAGGTAAACTTGTGAGAATATCATTATGGATATACCTTTCAGATATTATACCAGGATATACCCAGTCAGAATTTGTATTGCGCATTTCTATACCCGTGAGAGGGTGTTTGAGAACCCTATCCCGTATAGAGATAATGGTTAAAATCCGTAAAGGATGTGGTTGTTCATCTGTTATGGCCAGCAACAGACGACTTGATAGAATATCCGTGAAGGATGTAAAGTTTGTGTCTTGCGTAGGTCAAGTGACACGAGTTTGAAAAAGTTTGAAATTGTTCTCTTTTGAGAAGTGTCATGCGAAAGATCGTGTTTCCGAGACATGGGAGTATACATGTATATGTACCCACTCCCCCCCCCCTTTTTAAGAAGGAGGACAGCTTAACCCATCCGAAGATGAGCTGCCTATGTACCCTTTGCAGGGATCAAGCCGTCCCGTAGTTCATGCTAAATGTCTTAGTGGTAATACCTCTTTAGGTGCATTGCGTTCCAGGATCTTGGTATCAGAACTTCAGACATGTTTACGATCTCGTACACTCCTGGTCGGACTGTCTTGGTGATTTTGTAAGGTCCTTCCCAGTTTGCTCCTAGTTTGCCAGCGTTTGTTTTGGCTGTGTTCTGAAAAACTTTGCGGATAACCATATCACCTTCTTTGAACTTGCGACTTCTGACGTTGGTGTTGTAATACTTAGCCGTTGTCTGCTGGTAATTTTCAATCCGAACCAGCGCTTGGTCTTCTCGCTCGTTGACCAAGTCCAACTCGTCGAGTAACATGAGGTGATTCAGTCCCTTCTGCCCTGAAAGAAGTCTGCGGCGGACTCCAGGAATTTGTACTTCAGTTGGGATGACACATTCTGCACCGTAGACAAGGGTGAATGGTGTTTCACCGGTGGCCCGCCGCGGAGTGGTTCGTTGTGACAATAAAACTCCTTCGAGTTCATCCGCCTAGCGTCCCTTTTTGCATCAAGGCATTTTTTCAGGCCATCCAGGATAGTCTTGTTCACTGCTTCTGCTTGTCCATTCCCTTGTGGATAGCGTGGCGTAGACTTGTTGAGTCGTATCTTCCATTTTTCACAGAAAGCTTCAAACCTTGTAGAGATAAATGTTGGAGTCAGTTTTCACCTCGTCGAGATCAACTGCTGATAAGAATAAGTATAGAGAAAAGGCTAGCCAAGCAAGCACAAACTCTTGGCTCGGTAGCAAGGAGTGACGACGAGCCAACATCTTGGCTAGGCAGTGGAGGAAGCAGGAGACGAGCCAACACTTGGCTCGGTAGCAAGGAGTGACGATGAGCCAACATCTTGGCTAGGCAGCAAGGAGAAAGAAGTGACGAGCCAACATCTTGGTTCGGCGGCATGGAGAAAGAAGTGACGAGCCAACATCTTGGCTAGGCAGCAAGGAGAAAGAAGTGACGAGCCAACATCTTGGTTCGGCAGCATGGAGAAAGAAGTGACGAGCCAACATCTTCGCTCGGCAGCAAGGAGAAAGGAGTGACGAGCCAACATCTTGGCTCGGCAGCATGAAGAAACAATGACGAGCCAACATCTTGGCTAGGCAATGGAAGAAGTAGGAGACGAGCCGAACCTGGCTCAGCAACATGTTGGCAAACCAACGAACGGTGACGAGCCAACATGTTGGCAAACCAACGAACGGTGACGAGCCAACATGTTGGCAAACCAACGAACGGTGACGAGCCAACATGTTGGCAGACCAACTTCCTGGCTCGGTATCAAGGGAAGTCAGGCGACGAGCCAACTACCTGGCTCGAAATTGGGATAAGCAGGCGAGACAAACGACGAGCCAGCTCGCCAATGACCCAGCGAAGCAAAGAACCCAATATTTTATTGGGTCGAGGCAATGAGCCATAAGAGATTGGTGGGCCAAGATGACGAGCCTAAGAAAGAAGCCCACATCCGAGCCAGAGAAAAGAAGTTTTCCAAATACCTTTAGGAAACAGGCCTAGCCGACTTACTTTGTGTATAAATAGACGACGTGCCTCTCTGAAAGAAGGGATCCGAAAATTGACCTAGAAAAATACTTGTTATTCTTTGCAACAGCTTTCAAAACAGCTAAGATAATAAAAACCATCTTTGGACCTCTGTTCTTGGTTCCTTTACATAGAAGTTTGTCGAATCCCTAAATTCTCCTTACAAGTTTTTGGTTGTGCGAGTTTCGACTCCCACAATTTGGCGCCGTCTGTGGGGATTCTCAAACTTTCTGACACCTTAGAACCACTTAATACGAGATCTGAAGCGATGACTACCGACGGAGACCGAAGCGGTGACGATGCGAGTAACACCGGCGTCGATCCTCGCAACACCGGCGTCGATCCTCCTAGGACAGGAACCAATCTGCCTCCAGCGAACATGGAAGGCACCATAGAAACTTTAACAGAATTGAAGAACATGATGACCGCGTTGCTGAAGAAGGCCGAGGAGCAAGACAAGCTGAATAGCTCGCTAACAGAGAGAATTGAGTCACTAGTAACCGATAGCCAAGCCAGGAACATACGATCTGGAGGAGTCGGCTCAACTATGAACCCACCTGTTAGCGGAATAACCAGGCGGCTTGGCCTAAACCCGACGGCCCTGGATTTTTCAACACCATGCGACGCACCAAGGACTTTGGGAGGATTACCACCGCCACATCCAACAAACGAGCAGGCACCCGCGGTGACAAGATCAAATATCACCGAGCTACCTCGGCTGACCCAAGGTGCAAGAGGAACCAGGGATGGATATGACCTACGCACCGACGTTGGATCGGGTACAACAATCACTCTTGACGAAGAAGGAGACTACAATGCAGAGAATCTTGCTGACGAGGGGTTCGCACCAGAAATTCGGCAGAGGAAGAGGAAAATCTCCTCTGGGTCCAACGAGCACAGTTTGCTGATGAACCAAGAACGACGAGCCGTGCCCAGAGGGAAGAGTTGGACGAAATCCGAGCCTCATTGATTCGAGCCACTGCTGAGATGAAAGCCGTCCGATCCCAGGTGCACAAGGCAACCAGTAAAGTCCCAGAGATTGACCGCGTATTGGAAGAAGCGCACAATACACCGTTTACAGCCCAAATTACCAAGGCAAGGGTCTCCGACCCAGGAAAGATCAAAGTCCCAGTCTACAAAGGGACAACCGACCCAAAGGAACACATAACGGCGTTTATCATAGCAATGGGCCGAGCCAATTTTAGAGAAAAGGAGAGAGATACCGGTTTCTGCTTGGTATTTGTGGAACATCTAAAGGGTGCAGCCCTCCAATGGTTTTCAAGATTAGAGCGGAACTCCATTGATGATTTCCAGCAGCTATCTGCCGCCTTCTTGAAGCATTATTCCATGTTTATGGATCGAGGAGCCTCAGATGCCGACCTATGGACATTGACTCAAGGGCCTACGGAGACATTGCGAAGCTTCATAGGGAGATTTAAAGCAGTGATGTCAAAAGTTGAAGACGTCAGTGACAAGGCCGCCGTGCTCGCTTTAAAAAGGGCTCTGTGGTACGAATCCGAATTCCGAAAAGAGATTGCTCTGAACACACCACTATCAATCCAGGACGCACTGCACCGAGCCTCAGATTTCATAGTCAACGAAGAAGAGATGAAGGTTTTGTCTCAGAAGTATGGAGCCGCCAAAGCGACGAACCGTTCTTTCCAAATGCCGAGCCAACCTCCTCATAAGAAGAGTATTCAAGGGAACGGGTATGTACACCATGAGAAACCTAATTTTGGAGGAGCCCACAACTACCAGGTGGGAACGAGCCGAGGCAAAACACCCTGGAACACCTGGACACGGAGTCAAAGTTCGTACGACGAAAAAGCTTACTGCGAATTTCATCACATGCACGGTCATTCAACTGCCAATTGCCGAACCTTGGGAATGAAGCTTGCGGCAAAGCTGGTAGCCGGAGAACTCGGTAGTGCAGTCAGCTTAAAGGACTTCGAGCAAGAAGGCGAAAAAGATCAGCCGAACCAGATAAGTCAAAATGATGATACACCCAAGCGAGGAAGACGAGATGACGAGGCAACGCAGTCAGGTTCTCGAAGAAGAATAAATATGATAATGGGTGGATCACAATACTGTTCGGACACGGTGTCTTCAATCAAAGCTTTCCAGCGGCGAGCCGATGCGGGTGTAAACTGGTCAGCACCCTCCAAACTTCCCAACGATGTTATCTCGTTCGAAGAAAGGGAAACCACCGGCATCGACCGACCACATAATGACCCCCTCGTGATAGAATTGATCGTTGATGATTGCGACATCGCCCGAGTTCTCATAGACACAGGAAGCTCCGTAGATGTGATCTTCCGGGAGACTCTCAGAAGGATGAACATAGACCTGGACAAAATCACAGCCGCGCCGAAGCCTTTAACTGGATTCTCGGGAGAGACGACCATGACCCTTGGAACAATAAAACTCCCTGTCCGAGCTGAGCAGGTAACCAAGATAGTGGAGTTTTCGGTTGCAGATCATCCTGCGATCTACAATGTGATCATGGGCACACCCTGGATAAACTCGATGCGAGCTGTACCATTGACCTATCACCTCTGCATCAAATTTCCGACCCCTGGGGGAATCAAAACAATTTGGGGAAACCAAAAGGAATCCCGCATATGTTTCCTAGCCGAACACAAACTTAGGAACCCCGTCAGAGAAACCACCACCAGGATAAAGAAGATGAAGACTGACAGGTAACCCGAGAAGGAGTTGGCAAACTCTTATAGCAATTACAGATCACGGAGGATCGCGAGAGGGGAAGCAAACCAACTTGCGACCCCGTCATCTCGGTGAACATAGATGGCAATCACCCAGAACGCTGTGTCAAAATAGGGGCCGAGCTGAAAGATCCAATAAGGGGAGAGCTGATTTCTTTCCTTAAAAAGAACCTACACACCTTCGCATGGGAAGCTGACGATATGCTCGGCATCAGCATCAACGTAACGTGCCACGAGCTGCACGTGGACCCAACCTTTAAACCCGTCAAACAGAAAAGGCAAGAACTTGGTCTGGACAGAGCACAAGCAGTGAATGACGAGGTGGAACGATTACTACGTGTGGGATCAATAGTCGAAGCAAAGTATCCAGACTGGCTCGCTAACCCTGTGGTGGTTAAGAAGAAAAATGGGAAATGGCGTGTATGCGTGGATTTCACCGACTTGAACAAAGCCTGTCCCAAAGACAGCTTTCCACTGCCGCATATTGATCGATTGGTGGAAGCGACAGCAGGCAACAAACTCCTTTCATTTATGGACGCCTTCTCCGGATACAACCAAATCCTAATGAACCCGAACGATCAAGAGAAGACGGCATTCATCATAGACCGTGGGATATACTGCTACAAAGTCATGCCGTTCGGTCTCAAAAATGCTGGAGCCACCTACCAGCGATTAGTAAACTGAATGTTTGCTGGCCAACTGGGGAAGACAATGGAAGTTTACATAGACGACATGCTGGTGAAGTCCTTAGAGGAGGAGGATCACGTAGCTCACCTGGAAGAATGTTTCAAGCAACTGAATCTGCATAACATGAAGCTGCACCCAACCAAGTGCAGATTCGCGGTCACGTCTGGAGAATTCCTTGGATATCTGGTCACCCACCGTGGAATTGAAGCCAATCCGAAGCAGATTGATGCGCTCGTACGGATGGCGTCACCGAAGACAAAATGCGAAGTCCAGAGGCTAACTGGACGGGTCGCCGCGCTGAATCGTTTCATCTCTCGGTCAACTGATAAATGTTTGCCTTTCTACGATACGCTACGTGGGAACAAGAAGTTTGAATGGACAGAAAAATGCGAACAGGCATTTCAACAGCTGAAAGAGTACCTAGCCAGCCCTCCAGTACTTACGAGACCGGTAGAAGGCGAGCCACTATTTCTATACACGGCCATTTCGGCCACAGCGGTAAGTGGTGTACTCATCAGGGAAGAGCGCAGCGAGCAGAAGCCAATTTTCTATGTTAGTCAAACTCTCACCGACGCTGAAACACGGTATCCACAGATGGAGAAGCTGACATTGTCTGTGATAATGTCCGCTCGAAAAATGAGACCATACTTCCAGTCACATTCGATTGTAGTTTTGACTACCTTCTCACTGCGATCCGTCTTGCATAGCCCTAGCCAGTCTGGGAGATTGGCAAAGTGGGCAATAGAGCTGAGCGAATATGACATCCAATATCGAAGCAGAACTTGCGCCAAATCTCAAGTCCTAGCCGACTTTTTGATAGAACTCCCAGAAGAAGTGATAGAGGAGCCGGCTCCGAGCACAATATGGAGGCTTCACACGGATGGATCATCATCAAAACAAGGATCCGGAGTGGGGATACGGTTAACCTCTCCAACAGGCGAAATCCTCGAGCAGTCATTCCGCCTGGGTTTTCGCGCATCCAATAACGAAGCAGAATATGAAGCCTTGATAGCTGGAATGAGACTGGCTCTTGGACTCAAGGTTTCGCACATCCACGCCTACTGCGATTCACAGCTGGTGGTCAACCAAGTTAGCGGCGAGTACACAGCCAGAGAGGACCGGATGGAAGCTTATCTAAAGATTGTCAAAGGACTGGCTGCACAGTTCGAAGAGTTCACATTAACACGGATACCACGCGGGGAAAACACTTCGGCAGACGCGCTTGCAGCACTCGCATCCACCTCCGATCCGGATTTCAAAAGAATAATCCCAGTGGAATTCATCAAAAACCCAAGTATCAGCCTCTATGGCACTGTGAACGCGGTCACTCGCTCTCAAATAGCCGTTCGAGCCGAAGGAATATCTGGGCCAAGTCTTGCAGAAAAGGGCAGCACCGACACCACCAATCTAGATGACCAGAACATGACATCATCGGTGGAGGACAAGGTAATTGAGATAGAGGAAGAACCTGAAACTGCGTCTCCGGCCGAAGGTAAAGTAGTGGACATGGAGGAAGATCCACAACAAACAGAAATGGACTACGGATGCGACAAATAATGGATGGGAGCAATTCGCGTATACATCATGGACGGCGAGACACCATCAGATAAGTGGGCTGCTAGAAAACTCAGAGCTCAAGCTGCTCGGTATGTTCTCCTAGATGGAAACGTCTTCAAGTGGAGATTCTCAGGACCACTGATGGCCTGCGTCGAAGGCGTCGAAGCGAGAAACATCATGGAAGAGGTCCATAGTGGCTCGTGTGGCAATCACTCTGGCGGAAGAGCCTTGGCGATCAAGATCAAGCGTCATGGCTACTATTGGCCAACGATGGTGAAGGACTGTGAAAAGTTCTCTGCCAGGTGCGAAAAATGCCAACGACATGCCCCAATGATTCATCAACCTACGGAGCTGCTATCATCAATCTCAGCGCCCTACCCTTTCATGCGCTGGTCAATGGACATCGTCGGGCCTCTGCATAGGTCCAAACAAAAGAGGTTCTTGCTGGTTTTGACAGATTACTTCTCAAAATGGGTAGAAGCAGATTCTTACGCCAACATAAAGGATGCCCAAGTCAAAAATTTTGTCTGGAAAAATATCTTATGCCGACATGGCATTCCTTATGAAATTGTTACGGACAACGGCTCGCAATTTATCTCAACAAGGTTTGAAACCTTCTACGAAAAATGGAAGATACGACTCAGCAAGTCTACGCCACGCTACCCACAAGGGAATGGACAAGCAGAGGCAGTAAACAAGACCATCCTGGATGGATTGAAAAAACGCCTTGATGCAAAGAAGGGACGCTGGGCAGATGAACTCGAAGGAGTATTATGGTCGCACCGCACCACTCCGCGACGTGCCACTGGAGAAACACCCTTTGCTCTTGTCCATGGTACCGAATGCGTCATCCCAGCTGAAGTCCAATGTCTTGGCATCCGCCGCAGACTTCTTTCTGGACAGGAAGGACTGAACCACCTCATGCTACTCAATGAGTTGGACTTGGTTAACGAACGAAGAGATCAGGCACTGGTTCGGATTCAAAATTATCGACAGGCAGCAGCCAAGTATTACAACACTAACGTCAGAAGTCGCAAGTTCAAAGAAGGTGATCTGGTTCTCCGCAAGGTTTTTCAGAACACAGCCGAAACAAACGCTGGCAAACTAGGAGTAAACTGGGAAGGACCCTACAAGATCACCAAGGCAGTTCGACCAGGAGTATACGAGCTCTCAAACATGTTTGATGTTCCGATACCAAGATCTTGGAACGCAATGCATCTAAGGAGGTATTACAACTAAATCACTTCACATGAACTACGGGACAACGAGATCCCTGAAAAGGGTACGTAGGCAGCTCGTCTTCGGACGAGTTCAGTTGTCCCCCTCCTCAAAAAAGAGGGGGGGGGGGGGAGTGGGTACGTATACATGTATACTCCCACACCTCGCATCATTCTTTAAAGGTAATAACTTCAAATTTTTCCTAAGTAAACTCGTGTCACTTAGTCTACACAAGTTACATCTTTACATCCTTCATGGATATTCATCACCTCGTCCGTTGCTGGCCACAACAGACGGACAACCACATCCTTTATGGATTTTAACCATTATCTCTATACGGGATTAAAGGTTCTCAACACCCTCTTACGGGTATGAAAGCGCGCTATACAAATTTCAATTGGGTATATCCTAATCTAATATCCCAAAGGTATATCCTGGATGATATTCTTACAAGTTTATCTTTGAGAGGGACCCGTAAGCCGAAAATTTGCAAGTCTTAACACTCAAACTAAACTTTAAAACCTAGTAAACACCTCTTGGTACACAGGTCATAAACATCTCGGAAACATAATACTAGACCTAAAAAGTTAGTATGAGATTTTAAACATGCTTCACTGTCGAAAGAACGGGGATATAAGCCGGAATAACGCAAACCCTAAAACTGACACCAAAGGGACTAACCATATCCTTTACTAAACAAAGATGGTTCGTAATATCACATCAAAAAGACAAACGAGAACATGGATAGATATTTTCAGCAAAAGTCTAGGATTACTTGAGCAAAACATAAATAGAAAAATCCAAACAGAGTTACGCTTACAAACAAGCAATCACTACAAGAAGGTGGATAAAGCCATCCAGGCACTTGGTTCTCAACAATACCAAAGAAAAGGTAAAGTTCTTGGGCTATAGAAAAAGAGAAGGATCATTGACGAAGCTCCGGCTCGAAAGGCTTCTCAGCGGCTAGATCGGCAATCCCCGGAGTGCCAACGTTCGAACCTGCAAAATCTACAACTCCGGCTGTTGCCGCCGTATTCTCCGTTGGCTCGGTTCCCAGGAGAATGCCTGTGGATTCTGAGGAAACGGGTGAGAGCATCAGGTCTTTCTTCAGCTCGGCCTCAATCTTCTCGAACTCATCCGCCGCGTCGGCCAAGTCAGCTCTCCATCCTGTCAGCTTCGACACCTCGGAGTCGAGAGCAGGTGCATCCTCTTTCTGCAGAATCTCAAGAAGCTGAAGATTGCTGTCAACTTGGGCCAAATCAAGCTCTTTCTCCTTTGCCGCTTTCAGCTCGTCAATGCTTTTCTCGATCTTAACAAGCCGCTCCTGAAACTTCCCCGACATCTCACGCCTCGCTGCTTTTTGGGCTTTTTGACGTTTGCCTCACGCAAAGCATTGACGGCTTTGAGCTGTCTCTTCAGGGACTCGATTTCAGCAGCTTTCTTCTGCTTAGAACGATCCAATCTCATGGCCAAATCGCCTATTTTGCCCCACTCATCTTTGAGGTACGCCCTCTCTTTCTCAAGAGCGTCAATCCGGGCTGAAGCAGCGGCCAGTTCTGCTGCGTGTTTCCCCTCCAGCTCGGTGACCTTCTCCTGAAAGAAAGTCGCATCCTTGCGGGCATCTTCGACCCGGCGTCTGTCTTTTCGCATGTCGTGTTCGAAGGCTGCGACGATCTTGTTGATGGATGCCATGAACTGATCGAAGAAAGGAAAAGGTCAGTACTTAGTCATTTCTTTTTGTTATTCCCTGAAATGAACGGTCTCCAAACATACCTTGGTGCCGCGGAGCGACATATCGGCATATAAATCACCATGAGAGAGCACGTCGAGAGGCGGTAGCCTATCCCCCGAACAACGTACTTGTGAGAAGAGCCTCGTCATTGCACACCGGCACAGATCCCTCTTGCCTAAACAACGTCGGCAACGGCTCGGTAGTGGTTGGATCGACAGGCTTTTGGCATTTTCTTTTCTCCTGCTTCTCCCGAGTTTTCTCCTTGTCCGGTTCGGAGCATTTACCGGAAGTCTTTTTCTCTCCCATTCGGTGTTGAGATATCGCCGAGCTAGAAGGCCTGGCTGCCGGGACAATAGCTGAAACCACCTCCCTGGTCTCGACTTCAGTAGTTGGAGGCTCGGCAAGAGTTTGAGGCTCTATTCCTGTTTCAATTTCACCAACCTTTTCAGCAGTTGGCTCGGTGGCTTGCTCAATTGCTGCAGTTGCCTCGTTGGCTCGGCTAGCTGCCTCCCTTTCTTCCTTCTCCTTCAGAGCCTGCTTATCACGGATCGTCAATCTTTTTCCCATGCTTTTTCTTGGAGGACTTGGCAATGAAGATTCAGACGCCGAGCTGTCAGATACTTCAACACCGGCGAAAGTGGCTCGGGCTTTTTCGACTCTTTTTAGGGAAAAATGTTTTTCCCAATGACACCTTCTCTCAGCAAGTGTGTTCCGAAGCGTGAGCGTGTCTTCTGGGTAACGTGGGAGAATCTGCCAAACTGCAAAAACAGAGAAGAGGCATCAGTGGTCAGCTCGCTACAAAGAAAAACATTAGCAAATCTCCTGAAAAGTCTATGGCTCGCCCACCAATGGTTCCCCACTCCGTTTTTACATAATGGAGGCTCTCGGCTTCGACCGTAGCATCGTTGATAGGAACAAAGAAAAAATAGTTCCCCCAATCTCCATCTTTGCTTCGGAAGCCTTCGATAATCTTCCTTTGCTTCTTGTTGGAAATATAGTAGGCTCGGGAGTTCTTAATCTTTCGGAACTCAAGAAACTGCCGAAGGTGGGAGATGCGAACAGTCACGTCACACTCATAGCTCCGAACCAGAATCCCAACTAGGTGACGCATCCCACGAGGCGTAATTTGGCTCGGCGCTAATCCATGCTTGTATAGAAAGCGAACGATCAAGCTAGGGATCGGAAACCAGAGCAAACAACCGTAGAAGAAACTCTCATAGAGAGTGAAATACCCAGGTGGCAGAGATTCGGCTCGGTCAGTTGGAGCAGGGACAACCAGTTCGACATCTTCTGAAATATGAAATCGATGCCTCAGTGCCTCCAAGGATTCAGCGGTGCACAAAGTCGAACCAGGTGGGTCAGGTCGTCTCTTGGGCATTTTCCTTTTGGGTTTTCGCCTCGTCGACGTACTGGCTTGATGGCTCGCAAACAATCTTTCCAAGCATATTTTTTCCGCCTCGTCAATAACGTACTCCGTCGGCTCGGCCTTGAATTCTGCAAGGGCTCTCTGAATCAAAGCTGCCTCGGCATCCGCCTCTGCATCAAATGCTTCGTCTATCAGAGATGGGACAACAACCTGCAGTTGACCCTGCGGAGAACTAGGCTCGGCTGGCTCGGAAATCTCTGGAGATAAAACCATCTTGCGACCCAGCAGTGAAGCAGAAGTTGCCGAACCAATAGAATCTTCCAGTTCGGTGATATGAGACATCGATTTTTCTGGCTCGGGGTAAAGCTGATACTTAGAAAGAGTGAAGAGATTTTTGGCTCGGAAATAGAAGATCAAGGAGAATAACTCGATCCGGATGAAGATGGATCGGAAAATTCAAATACTCGCCGGACGCGTTTGAAGATGGATTGGAAAATGTAAGGAGACGCCGAGCCACGTTTGAAGATGGATCGGAAAAATCAATAGTGGCGGCGGCGGAACAGAAGAACCGATGAAAACCTAGCCAACTACTTAAAACAAAAAAGAGAGAAAAGAGGAGAGAGAAGAGAGCTACCTGATTTTTCGGAAATGAAGAGAAGTGAGTTATGAGGAGAGACAAAGACTTGAATATAAAGAAGCATGAAATTACAGCGCGTGATGCCACGCAGCCTCGGGAACATGCGAAACGCTTACAGTTCCCAATAAAGTTGCAATCATGAATGGAGATACTTCAAGCAAACGTTACTGCCAAGCCAAAAAACGAATCACTTATTGGGATGGTTCGGCAGTATATCAGAAGAATATGGCTCGGCGGAACGGCAGTCTAAGCGATACGAAAAGATGACGAGCCAAAGTGGCTCGGTCGTACGAATAATAAGCGGGCTCGGCAGCATGACAAAGGTGTCGGTTCAGCAGAAAACAAATATATCACAGGCCAAAGTGGCTTGGCAGCGCGATTGAAAATGAATCAGCAGCACGTCAAGGAGTTGGCTCGGCGACAAGATACTCCAGTGTTGGCTCGGCATGTGTCAATGCCCGGATGACAACTTCACCAAAAATCTGGCTCGGTAGCCCAAAGATAGTTGATCTCGATCTTGACTTCTCACCTCGTCACTATTATTAATAATACTACCGAGCTGGGGGGCTAACTGTTGGGGTCAGTTTTCACCTCGTCGAGATCAACTGCTGATAAGAATAAGTATGGAGAAAAGGCTAGCCAAGCAAGCACAAACTCTTGGCTCGGTAGCAAGGAGTGATGACGAGCCAACATCTTGGCTAGGCAATGGAGGAAGCAGGAGACGAGCCAACACTTGGCTCGGTAGCAAGGAGTGACGACGAGCCAACATCTTGGCTAGGCAGCAAGGAGAAAGAAGTGACGAGCCAACATCTTGGTTCGGCGGCATGGAGAAAGAAGTGACGAGCCAACATCTTGGCTAGGCAGCAAGGAGAAAGAAGTGACGAGCCAACATCTTGGTTCGACAGCATGGAGAAAGAAGTGACGAGCCAACATCTTGGCTCGACAGCAAGGAGAAAGGAGTGACGAGCCAACATCTTGGCTCGGCAGCATGAAGAAACAATGACGAGCCAACATCTTGGCTAGGCAATGGAAGAAGTTGGAGACGAGCCGAACCTGGCTCAGCAACATGTTGGCAAACCAACGAACGGTGACGAGCCAACATGTTGGCAAACCAACGAACGGTGACGAGCCAACATGTTGGCAAACCAACGAACGGTGATGAGCCAACATGTTGGCAGACCAACTTCCTGGCTCGGTATCAAGGGAAGTCAGGCAACGAGCCAACTACCTGGCTCGGAATTGGGATAAGCAGGCGAGACAAACGACGAGCCAGCTCGCCAATGACCCAGTGAAGCAAAGAGCCCAATATTTTATTGGGTCGAGACAACGAGCCATAAGAGATTGGTGGGCCAAGATGACGAGCCTAAGAAAGAAGCCCACATCCGAGCTAGAGAAAATAAGTTTTTCAAATACCTTTAGGAAACAGGCCTAGCCGACTTATTTTGTGTATAAATAGACGACGTGCCTCTCTGAAAGAAGGGATCCGAAAATTGACCTAGAAAAATACTTGTTATTCTTTGCAACAGCTTTCAAAACAGCTAAGATAATAAAAACCATCTTTGGACCTCTATTCTTGGTTCCTTTACATAGAAGTTTGTCGAATCCCTAAATTCTCCTTACAAGTTTTTGGTTGTGCGAGTTTCGACTCCCACAATAACTGTGAGCCGTTGTCGGTGACAATTTCGTATGGAACTCCATGTCGGCATAACATATTTTTCCAGACGAAGTGCTCGACTTGGGCATCCTTTATGTTGGCATAAGAATCTGCCTCGATCCATTTGGAGAAGTAATCCGTCAAGACTAACAGAAATCTCTTTTGCTTAGATTTATGTAGAGGTCCGACAATATCTATTGATCAGCGCATGAAGGGGTATGGGGCTGAGATCGACGATAGCAACTTCGTTGGTTGGTGGATCATCGGGGCATGTCGCTGGCATTTTTCACACCTAGCGGAGAACTTCTCGCAGTCCTTCACCATAGTTGGCCAATAGTAACCGTGGCGCTTGATCTTAATTGCCAGGACTCGTCCTCGAGAATGGTTTCCGCACGATCCGTTGTGAATTTCTTCCATGATTTTTCTAGGCTCGATGCCTTTGACACAGGCCATTAGTGGCCCTGAGAATCTCCACTTGAAGACGTTTCCGTCTAATAGGACGTATCGAGTAGCCTGAGCTCTGAGTTTTGGAGCAGCCTATTTATCTGATGGTACCTCGCCATCCATGATGTATACGCGGATTGCCCCCATCCATTCTTTGTCGCATCCGTAATCTGTTTCCGTGAGTTGTCGGTCTTCCTCCATTTCGACTACTTCACCTTCGGTCGGAGGATCTGTTTTGGGCTCTTCCTCTATCTCGATTGTCTCATCTTCCGCCGAAGGTGATGCATTTCGGTCTTCCTCTATAGTGGTGGAACCAACACCCCCGGATGTATCTTCGGCATGGTTGGCTGTTTGGGAGCAGGTGATCGCGTTCACGGAATTAGAGAGGTTAATGCTTGGATGTTTGATGAATTCTACTGGGATTATCCTTTTCAGGTCTGGATCGGAGGTGGATGTGAGTGCTGCTAGCGCGTCTGCCGAAGCATTTCCTCGCATGGTATCCGCGTTAATGTGAACTCTTCAAACTATGCAGCCATCGCCTTAACGATATACAGATAAGCTTCCATTCGGTCGTCTCTAGCTGTATACTCGCCATTGACTTGGTTGACAACCAGCTGCGAATCACAGGAAGCCTGAATATGGGAAACCTTGAGTCCACGAGCGAGTCTAAATCCTGTGATCAAAACTTCGTACTCTGCTTCATTATTGGATGCGCGAAAACCCAAGCGGAATGACTGTTCGAGGATTTCGCCTGTCGGGGAGGTCAAACGTATTCCTACCCCGGACCCTTGTTTTGACGATGACCCATTGGCATGGAGCTTCCATACTAGGTTCGGGGCTGGCTCTTCTATCATTTCTTCTGGGAGTTCTATCAGAAAATCTGCAAGGACTTGAGATTTCGCGCAGGTTCGGCTACGATACTCGATGTCGTACTCGCTTAGCTCTATTTCCCATTTCGCCAATCTCCCAGACTGGCTAGGACTATGTAGGATGGATCACAGGGGGAAGGTAGTCAAAACCACAATTGAATGCGATTGGAAGTATGGTCTCAGCTTCTGGGCGGACATTATCACAGACAATGCCAGCTTCTCCATCTATAGATACCGGGTTTCAGCGTCGGTGAGAGTTTGGCTGACATAGAAAATAGGTTTCTGCTTGCTGCGCTCTTCCCGGATGAGTACTCCGCTTACTGTTGTTGCTGAAACGGCCGTATATAGAAAAAGTGGCTCGCCTTGCACCGGTTTCGTAAGTACTGGAGGGTTGGGTAGGTACTCTTTTAGCTGTTGAAACGCCTGTTCGCACTTTCTGTCCATTCAAACTTTTTGTTGCCGCGCAGTGTATTGTAGAAAGGCAAGCTTTTATCGGTTGATCGGGAGATAAATCGATTCAATGCAGCGACCCGTCCTGTTAGCCTCTAGACTTCGCGTTTTGTTTTCGACGATGCCATTTGTATGAGCGCATCAATCTGCTTTGGGTTGGCTTCAATTCCGCGATGAGTGGCCGGATATCCAAGGAACTCTCCGGATGTCACCGCAAATCTGCACTTGGTTGGATTAAGCTTCATGTTATGCAGATTCAGTTCCTCGAAACATTCTTCCAAATGAGCTACGTGATCCTTTTCATCCAAGGACTTCACCAGCATGTCGTCTATGTAAACTTCCATCGTCTTCCCGAGTTGGTCGGCAAATATTCGGTTCACCAATCGCTGGTAAGTTGCTCCGACATTTTTGAGCCCGAATGGCATTACTTTGTAGCAATATGTTCCGCGGTCCGTGATGAACGCTGTTTTCTCTTGATTGTCTGGGTTCATCAGGATCTGGTTATATCCGGAAAAATCATCCATAAATGATAGGAGTTTTTTGCCCGTTGTGGCTTCTACTAATCGATCGATATGTGGAAGCGGGAAGCTATCCTTTGGGCAGGTCTTGTTCAGGTCAGTGAAATCCATGCATACGCGCCACTTTCTATTCTTCTTCTTTACCACTACAGGATTAGCAAGCCAGTCTGGTTATTTTGCTTCCACTATTGATCCGACGCGTAATAGCCTATCCACCTCGTCGTTCACCACCTGCGCTCTTTCCGGCCTGAGTTTTCTCATTTTCTGTTTCACTGGTTTAAGTTCGGATCTATCTTTAGCTCGTGGCACGTCACGTCGATGCTGATACCGGGCATGTCTTATGATGTCCATGCGAAAGTGTTTATATTCTTCTCGAGGAAAGAAATCAGCTCTTTCCTTATTGGGTCTTTCAGCTCGGCTCCTATTTCAACGCAACGCTCTAAGTGATTGCTGTCAATGTTAACTGAAATAACTGCGTTGCAAGTAGGTTTGCTCTTCCTCTCACGATCCTCCGTGATATGTAATTGCTATAAGAGTTTTGCCAACTCCTTCTCAGGTTCTCTATCAGTCTTCATCTTCTTTCGCTTGGTTGTGGTGTCTGTGACGGGGTTCCTGAGTTTGTGCTCGGCTAGGAAACAAATGCGGGATTCCTTTTGGTTTCACCAAATTGTTTTGACTCCTCCGGGGGTCGGAAATTTGATGCAGAGATGATAGGTCGATGGTACGGCTCGCATGGAGTTTATCCAGAGAGTGCCCATAATCACATTGTATATCGCAGGATGATCTGCAATCGAGAACTCCACTATCTTGGTTACTTCTTCAGCTCAGACGGGAAGCTTTATTGTTCCAAGGTCATGGTTGTTTCTCCTGAGAACCCTGTTAGAGGCTTCGGCACGGCCGTGATTTTGGATAGGTCTATGTTCATCCTTCTGAGAATTTCCCAGAAGATTATGTCTACGGAGCTTCCCGTGTCTATCAGAACTCGGGCGATGTCGTAATCGTCCACGATCAATTCTATCACGAGGGGGCCATTATGCGGTCGGTCAATGCTGGTGGTTTCCCTTTCTTCGAATGAGATGATATTGTTGGGAAGTTTGGAAGGTGCTGACTAGTGGACACTTGCATCGGCTTGCCGCTGGAATGCTTTGATTGAAGACACCGTGTCTGAACAGTCTTGCGATCCTCCCATTATCATATTTATTCTTCTTCGAGAACCTGACTGCGCCTCGTCGTCTCGCCTTCCTCGCTTGGGAGGGTCACCATTTTGGCTCGCCTGGTTTGGCTGATCTTTCTCGTCTTCTCGCTCAAAATCCTTAAGGCTTACAGCATCGCCGAGCTCTCCGGCTACTAGTTTAGCTGCAAATTTTATTCCCAGAGTTCGGCAGTTTGCGGTTGAATGCCCGTGCATGTGATGATACTCGCAGTAGGTTTTTTCATCGTAAGAACTCGGATTTTGTGTTCACGTGTTCCATGGAGTTTTGCCTCGGCCTACTCCCACTTGGTAGTTGTGGGCTCCTCCGAAATTAGATTTCTCGTGGTGTACATATCCGCCTCCTTAATTTAGTCTTATTATAAGATGGCAGGTTTGAGGTTTGGAAAGGACGGTTCGTCGTTTTGGTAACCCCATATTTCTGAGACAACACCTTCATCTCTTCTTTGTTGACTATGAAATCTGAGGCTCGGTGTAGCGCGTCTTGGATTGATAGTGGCGGGTTCAAGGTGATTTCTTTTCGGAACTCTGATTCGTACCACAATGCCCTTTTAGTGCAAGCACGGCGGCTTTATCGCTTACGCCCTCGACCTTTGACACCACCACTTTGAATCTTCCCATGAAACTTCGTAATGTCTCCGTAGGCCTTTGAGTTAATGTCCAGAGATCGGCATCAGAGGCTCCTCAATCCATAAACATGGAGTAGTGCTTTACGAAAGCGGTAGACAGCTGCTGGAAATCGTCAATGGAGTTCCGCTCTAGCTTAGAAAACCATTGGAGGGCTGCCCCCTTTAAATGCTTCACAAATAGGAGGCAGAAATTGGCATTTCTCTTCTTTTCTCTGAAATTGGCTCGGCCCATTGCTATGATGAACGCTGTTATGTGCTCCTTTGGGTCGGTTGTCCCTTTGTAAACTGGAACTTTGATCTTTCCTGGGTCGAAAATTGTTGCCTTTGTAATCCTGGCTGTAAACGGTGTATTGTGTGCTTCTTCCAGTATGCGGTCAATCTCCGAGACTTTACTGGTTGCCTTGTGAACCTGGGATCTGAAGATTTTCATCTCAGCAGTGGCACGGTCCAGGGAAGCTCAGATTTCGTCCAACTCTTCTCTCTAGGTTCGGCTCGTCGTTCTCGGTTCATCAGCGTATTACGCCTGTTGAACCCACAAGAGATTTTCTTCTTCCTCTGCCAAGTTTTTGGCTCGGTTCAGGTTGATGTCACATTCGCTGGTTCGGTCTTCCGTCGTTGCTGGGGAGAATCCCTCATCAGCAAGATTTTCTGCGTTGCGGTCTCCTTCTTCATCGAGAACGATTGCCGCGGCCGACACACCGTTGGTGCGTAGGTCATATCCATCGCTGGTTCCTCTTCCTCCTCGGATCAATCGAGGTGGCTCGATGATATTGGATCTAGTCGCCGCGGGTGTTTGCTCGTTGGTGGGATGTGGTGGTGGCAGTCCTCCCAAAGTCCTTGGTGCGTCACATGGTGTTGAGAAATATAGGGATGTTGGGTTTAAGCCAAGTCGTCTAGTAATTCCGCTTACGGATGGATTCAGTGTCGACCATATGCCTCCGAGTCGTGTGTTTCTGGCTCGGCTCTCTGTTGCCAGCATCTCGATTCTTTCTGTCAGTGAGTTATTCAGCTTGTCTTGCTCCTCCGCCTTTTTCAGCAATGTGGTCATCATGTTCTTCAACTCTGTTAGCATTTCCGAAGCGCCTTCCGTGTTTGCCGGCGGTGGATTGATTCTCGTTCCAGGAAGGTCAACGCCAGTGTTACTTGCATCATCGCCGCTTCGATCTCCGTCGGTAGTCATCGTTTTACATCTCGTATTCGGTGGTTCTTAGGTGTCAGAAAGCTTGAGAATCCCCACAGACGGCGCCAAATTGTGGGAGTCGAAACTCGCAAAACTGAATTTTGTAAAGAAATTTAGGGGTTCGAAAAACTTCTATGAAAAGAAACCAAGAACAGAGATCCAAAGATGGTGATTTTATTCAAGCCGTTTAGAAAGCTGTTTACAGAGAAAGTAACAAGTGTTTTTCTAGGTAAAGTTGCGGATCCCTTTTTCCAAGGGGTACATGTCTATTTATACAAAAATAAGTCGGCTGGGCCTCTTCCTAAAAGATAAGGGAAAACTTCCTTATTCTTCGGGATTTCTTTTTTTCTCTGGTCTTCCTAAGTCGGTGTTGGGGTCAGTTTTCACCCCATCGAGATCAACTGCCAGAAATGCTAAGTGTAGATGTGGGACTAGCCAAATGGGAAGCCTAGCCAAAGAAGCACATGTTTCTGGAGGTGACAAGCCATAAACTTGGCTCGGCAGCAGGAGGGAGAAGCAGACGACGAGCCAACATTTTCCTAGGCATGAAGAAGTGAGTGATGAGCCAACGTTTGGCTAGGTGACGAGCCAACTTTTGGCTAGGCATCAGGAAGAAGGAGTGGCGAGCCAATGTTTGGTTAGGCGATGAGACAACGTTTTGCTAGGCATGAAGAAGTGAGTGACGAGCCAACGTTTGGCTAGGCGACGAGCCAACTTAACTGTTGGGGTCGATTTCCACCCCATCGAGATTGGCCACCTGATAGACTCCTCATAAGGATATATGCCCAAAAACGCCCTTCGTGTGGTTGTGACTCGAACGGATGATGATCGGTTCAAAGGATGCGGAAATGATGCGGAAGATGAACGGACTTTGAAGATGAACGAATGAGTGATGGATCGATTTGTACTTCCAAGAGAGATGTAAATCTCTTAGACTACGAGGCTGGATCCTATCTTAGATATACGCACTAAGACAAGATCAAGTTGAGAAGTGAATCTCGTTTTTGATCAAACAATTTTGAGAGATTTTTAAAAGAAAAGTTTGATGATTTTTATTGAAGAGAAAAGAGGGATATATAGGACCTTGGCCACGTCCAAGGTCATCATTACACATGGGGAATGACAAACATTAAAGACATTTGACCAAGAAGTTTGAAAGACAAAAACGAAAATAAAGGGATAAAAATGGAGAAGGCTCGCTTGGTGAGAATCGAACCCAAGACCTCCGAGTCTTCTAGTGTTGCCGATGATGAGGATTATGAGTAAGTGTGTGAACCTCGCCTCATTAAAAACCTTGCCGGAAAACCCATTGGGACAAAACCGAGCGAAGGGAAAAAGAGTGCGCATCACACACCTCTCATCACCGACCCTTAAGCCACTTGAATCACGACCAATGTGATCGGACAAGTGCTTGGCTCAAGGTCGCTCTTAATACGGTGAAGTAGAGAGTTGACGGATTGGTTAAGTTGTCTCGTCCTCGACCTTGTCATCGGCCCAAACGGAATGTTCAAAGACGTAGCCTCGAAAAGGTCCTCCGCGGCTACGAGCTGCTCCTCGGCTACGAGCTTGTCCTTAGTCCTTTGTCCTACATCTTCTTATCCCGAACCTCCATGCTCTGAGCTTGCCATGATCTCATCATCCTCTCCCACTTGAAAAGGATTTGACCTCAAATCCGCTTCATCTGCACAAAAAGGAATAAGATCAGAAACATTGAAGCTTTCGCTAACCTTATACTTACCTTGGAGATCGAGTTGGTAGGCGTTGTTGTTGATCCATTTGAGAACTTTGAATGGCCCATCAATTCGCAGCATCAACTTAGACTTAGCCTTAAGGGTTTTAGCCACGACAAAGTGTCCCATCAAGCCTCCTTCGTGAGCTTCCCTTAGAAACAAATCTCTCAAAGAAGAGTGAGGTACACAAAGTCTATTTTCATAAAACAAATAACCATCAAAGCGATAGTATTTTCCGAAGGCAAATTTCTCACAAGATTGAAATATCTTACCAAAATCGGAGTCGTTGGCATAAAGATCTTTGATTTGTTCAAATCTCAACAATCTTGCATCTAAAGAGTTAAGTAAGACATACCTTCGAGATAATGCGTCGGCTACAACATTATCTTTACCTTTTTTGTACTTGATCACGTATGGAAAGGTTTCGATGAACTCGACCCATCGGGCATGATGCTTGTTGAGCTTTTGTTGGCCTTTGAGATGTTTTAATGACTCATGATCGGTGTGGATCACGAACTCCTTAGGCCATAGATAATGTTGCCAAGTTTGCAAAGCTCTCACCAAGGCGTATAACTCTTTGTCGTAGGTCGGGTAATTAAGTGTAGCTCCACCTAGCTTCTCACTAAAGAAAACAATTGGCTTGTGATCCTGCATCAAAACAGCACCAATACCTAGGCCAGAGGCATCACACTCAATCTCAAAAGTTTTCATAAAATCAGGAAGTATTAAAACGGGAGAGTTAGTGAGCTTCTCTTTCAAGGCTTGGAATGCCTCTTCTTGTGCGGCTTCCCATTTGAAACCAACGTCCTTTTTGATTACTTCCGTAAGCGGGGCAGCAATGGTGCTAAAGTCCTTGACAAACCGTCGGTAAAAACCCGCTAGACCGTGAAAGCTCTCAACTTCACTTACGTTCTTCGGACTTGGCCAATCTCGAATCGCTTTGACCTTCTCCTCGTCAACCTTAATGCCATCTGTGCTTACAACAAAGCCTAGAAAAACAAGATTATCCGTGCAAAATGTGCATTTCTTACGGTTGGCATAAAGCTTTTCCTTCCTAAGCAAGTCTAGAACCGTTTTAAGATGCATGACATGATCATCTAGATTATTAGAGTAAATCAAAATGTCATCAAAATAAACCACAACGAATACTCCTATATGCTTCCTAAGAATATGATTCATTAACCTCATGAAAGTACTAGGTGCATTCGTTAATCCAAACGGTATGACTAACCATTCATATAAACCTTGTTTCGTTTTAAATGCCGTTTTCCATTCATCACCTTCCTTCATCCGGATTTGGTGATAACCACTCTTAAGATATATCTTAGAGAATATGCTAGAACCATGCAACTCATCAAGTATATCATCAAGTCTAGGGATAGGATGGCGATACTTAACCGTAATGTTGTTGATGGCACGAAAATCAACGCACATGCGCCAACTTCCATCCTTTTTCGGCACAAGTAACACCGGAACAGCACATGGACTCATGCTCTCACGGATGTGTCCCTTGTCCATAAGCTCGTTCACTTGCTTCTCAAGTTCCTTTGTTTCCACCGGATTGGTTCGATAGGCTGGCCGATTAGGAAGAGCGGCCCCGGGCACAAAATCAATTTGGTGCTCGATCCCTCGGATTGGTGGCAAACCTATAGGGCTGTTTTCTTGAAAAACATCTTGATAATCCTGTAAAAGAGACTTGATAATACTTGGCAGCGCCAGTTCGGGGTTAGTTGAACAAGTAAGTGTTTCTTTAAAAACAAATAGTAAACTGTTCGAAGAACTTCTCTTTTTCTTGGCAACGGTTGGATCGGTTGATTTGGTGGAGTTCTTTTTCATACTCAGCTGATCTAGGTACACTTCATGCGGAGTCATAGGAGCTAAGATAGTTTTTCGGCCCAAATGCTCAAAAGTATGGCGGTTAGTGAACCCTTCATGGACTACCTTTCGGTCTGATTGCCAAGGTCGACCAAGTAGAAGGTGACTCGCACTCATTGGTAGGACATCACACAAAACCTCATCCTCGTACTTGCCGATCGAAAATGGGACCTTAACTTGCTCGTTGACGGTCATTTCACCGGAATCGTTGAGCCATTGAAGCGAATACGGCTTCGGATGCTTAAGTGTTTCCAAACCGATCTTCTCCACCATGGTCCTACTAGCCACGTTAGTACAGCTCCCACCATCTATGATCAAGCTACAAACCTTGCCTTTAACCAAGCATCGCGAATGAAAAAGATTCTCTCGTTGCGCTTGTTCCTCGGTTACGGTCAAGACACTTAACGATCGTCTTGCTACGAGTAACTCCCTTGAGCCGCGGTCTCTATACCCTCATCGGCTGAAGTATCACCTACTGATTTCTCCTCTTCAGACTCAACCTCTCCATTATCCCTAAGGATCATAACCCGTTTGTTTGAACACTCGCTAGCATAGTGCCCAAGTCCTTGGCACTTGTAACATCGGATATCTCTAGCCCTCAATACTTCCTTGGCCTTTCCTTTGAAGTCGTGTTCCACCGGTTTCGACTTGGTAAAGGGTTTTGAATCCTTTTGGAAAACAGTCTTCTCTTCTTTGTGATAACTAGATCGGCCCGAATTAAACCCGGTATTGCCTGAACCGTAACTTGTCTTAAAGCTTCTCCTGTTTATTTGTGTCTCATACATCACGGCTTTGTGAAGCATCTCCTCAAGCTCCACATAATGTTGCGTTTCCAATCGGTCTTGGATGTCGCGGTTGAGACCTCCCATGAACCGAGACATAATAGCTTCACCTTCTTCATGAACATTGGCTCTCAACATCAAGGTTTCCATTTCCTTGAAGTATTCTTCTACGGACCTACTGCCTTGAACCAAGTCTCGTAACCATTGGTGTAGCTCTCGTTGGTAGTGGCTCGGCACAAATCTCCTTCGCATGATGGCTTTCATTTGGTTCCAAGTCTCGATGGGATAATCACCGACACGTCTCCTAGTGGTCACAAGTTGATCCCACCAACTCAAAGCGTAATCGTAAAACTCGGTTGCGGCGATTCTAACTTTGGTGTCCTCGGTGCATTCTCGGCATATGAACACTAGCTCGATCTTTGTCTCCCAGTCCAAGTATGCTTCCGGATTATTGGTTCCATGGAATGGAGGGATATTGATTTTTAACCCACCCAAAGCATCTCGCGGTGGCGGTCTCTCTCGCGTTTGCCTTCGCCTCCTTTGGCTACTGTTAGAAGCATGACTAGAGTAGTAATGTACTTCTGCTGCACCATCAATCCGTTGCTCCCTTGGTGCCCTTTCTTGTGGTTGATTTAGAACAGGACCCGGAGCAACCCGGTTCAATTGCAACGCCCCAAGCTTCTCTTCGATGATTCTAGCCACGGTTGCTTCAATTGATTCCAACATCTTCTTCTTGCCCACTTTTGAATTGGATGACTCTGCTACGGAGCTGGACATGGTACCTGAAAAAAAAGAAAAGGATCTAACAAGTAAAAAGTCTTTTTTGAAAGTTGAAACTAGTTAAACACAAGAAGATGAACAGTTTTGACACGAATGGATGAACAGTCACGCAAAATTATCAAATCGGATCAAACAATTCCAGAAACACTTTTAAAAAATACTAGACTCAATCTAGGTTCAGATTCAAGTGAAATCACAATTTTACGATGAGCCAATTATTTATGATAAAGTTTGCAAAATCACAAAAAAATAAAGAAATACGATAAAAATCCAGAAAATGAAGAACACGAGATTTTTAGCAAGGAACAACACAACCTTTACACGAAGTGGCTCTGATACCACTTGATAGACTCCTCATAAGGATCTATGCCCAAAAACGCCCTTCGTGTGGTTGTGACTCGAACGGATGATGATCGGTTCAAAGGATGCGGAAATGATGCGGAAGATGAACGGACTTTGAAGATGAACGAATGAGTGATGGATCGATTTGTACTTCCAAGAGAGATGTAAATCTCTTAGACTACGAGGCTGGATCCTATCTTAGATATACGCACTAAGACAAGATCAAGTTGAGAAATGAATCTCGTTTTTGATCAAACAATTTTGAGAGATTTTTAAAAGAATAGTTTGATGATTTTTATTGAAGAGAAAAGAGGGATATATAGGACCTTGGCCACGTCCAAGGTCATCATTACACATGGGGAATGACAAACATTAAAGACATTTGACCAAGAAGTTTGAAAGACAAAAACGAAAATAAAGGGATAAAAATGGAGAAGGCTCGCTTGGTGAGAATCGAACCCAAGACCTCCGAGTCTTCTAGCGTTGCCGATGATGAGGATTATGAGTAAGTGTGTGAACCTCGCCTCATTAAAAACCTTGCCGGAAAACCCATTGGGACAAAACCGAGCGAAGGGAAAAAGAGTGCGCATCACACACCTCTCATCACCGACCCTTAAGCCACTTGAATCACGACCAATGTGATCGGACAAGTGCTTGGCTCAAGGTCGCTCTTAATACAGTGAAGTAGAGAGTTGACGGATTGGTTAAGTTGTCTCGTCCTCGACCTTGTCATCGGCCCAAACGGAATGTTCAAAGACGTAGCCTCGAAAAGGTCCTCCGCGGCTACGAGCTGCTCCTCGGCTATGAGCTTGTCCTTAGTCCTTTGTCCTACATCTTCTTGTCCCGAACCTCCATGTTCTGAGCTTGCCATGATCTCATCACCACCAAAAGTGGTTAGGAGATCTTGGGACTAACCGACTTTGGAGTGATGAGCCAACCTTTGGCTAGGCATCAGGAAGAAGAAGTGATGAGCCAACTTTTGGCTAGGCATTAGGAAGAAGAAGTGATGAGCCAACTTTTGGCTAGGCATCAAGGAGAAGATGTAACGAGCCAAACACATGGCTCGGAGACAAGAAGAAGTGACTAGCCAAATACATGGCTCGGCGACAGGAAGTAGTGACGAGCCAACATCCCCGGCTCGACGACAGGAAGCAGTGACGAGCCAACATCCCTGGCTCAGCCACGGGAAGCAGAGATGGGCCAAACACGGCTCAGCGACAGAGGAAAAATGGAGATGAACCAAACACGGCTCGGCGATAGAGGCAAGGAGGAGACGAGCCAAACACGGTTCGGTGACAGAGGGCAAGATGGAGACGAGCCAAATACTTGGCTAGGCATAAAGAAGTGAGTGATGAGCCAACATTTGGCTAGGCGACAAGCCAACGGTTGGCTAGGCGACAAGCCAACACTTGGCTCGGCAGCAAGGAGAAGCGAATATGAGCCAACATGTTTGCAAACCAACTTACGGTGACGACCCAACATGTTGGCAAACTAACAAACGGTGACGAGCCAACATGTTAGCAAACCAACAAACGGTGACGAGCCAACATGTTGGCAAACCAACTTATGGTGACGAGCCAACATGTTGGCAAAACAAAAAATGGTGACGAGCCAACATGTTGGCAAACCAACAAATGGTGACGAGCCAACATGTTGGCAAACCAACAAATGGTGACGAGCCAACATGTTGGCAAACCAATTCCCTGGCTCGGCAATGGGAGAAGCAGGCGAGACAAGCAACGAGCCAGCTCACCGATGACCCAGTAAAGCAACCAGCCCAATACCTTTTTGGGCCGAGGCAACGAGCCATAAGAGTTTGGTGGGCCAAGATAGCGAGTCGAAGAAAGAAGCCCACATCCGAATCAGAGAAAGAAAATCCCGAAGAAGAAGGAAGTTTTCCTTCTTCCTTTAGGAAGGCTTAGCCGACTTATTTTTGTATAAATAGACATATACCCCTTTGAGAAAGGGGATCCGAAAATTGACCTAGCTAAACACTTGTTATTCTTTGCAACAGCTTTCAAAACAGCTGAGATAATAAAAACCATCTTTGGATCTCTGTTCTTGGTTTCTTTTCATAGAAGTTTGCCGAATCCCTAAAATTCCTTACAAAATTCAGTTGTGCGAGTTTCGACTCCCACAATTTGGCACCATCTGTGGGGAGTCTCAAATTTTCTGACACCTAAGAACCACCGAATACGAGATCTGAAGAAATGACTACCAACGGAGACCGAAGCGGTGATGATGCAAGCAACACTGGCATCGATCTTCCTGGAACAAGGACCAATCCGCCGCCAGCAAACACGGAAGGAACGTCCGAAATGCTGACAGAGTTGAAAAACATGATGACCACGTTGCTGAAGAAGGCCGAGGAGCAGGACAAGCTGAATAGCTCGCTGACGGAGAGAATTGAGACACTGGCAACGGAGAGTCGAGCCAGAAACATACGATCCAAAGGAACTGGTTCGACTACGAACCCACCTGTTAGCGGAATAACCAGGCGGCTCGGCTTAAACCCAACATCCCTGGATTTTTCAACACCACACGACGCACCAAGGACTTTGGGAGGATTACCACCGCCACATCCAACCAACGAGCAAACACCCGCAGTGACAAGATCGAATATCACCGAGCCACCTCGGCTGATCAGAGGAGCAAGAGGAACCAGTGATGGATATGACCTACCCACCGACGTTGGATCGGCTGCAGCAATCGTTCTTGACGAAGAAGGAACCACAATGCAGAAAATTTTCCTGACGAGGGATTCGCACCAGCAATAACGGGAGCCCAAGCCAGCGAAGGTGATACTAACCTAACCGAGCCAGGAATTTGGCAGAGGAAGAAGAAAATCTCCTCATGGTCCAACAGGCGCAGTATGCTGACGAACCAAGAACAACGAGCCGAGCCAGAGAGAAGAGTTGGACGAAATCCGAGCCTCTTTGATTCGAGCCACTGCTGAGATGAAAGTCGTCCGATCCCAGGTGCACAAGGCAACAAGTAAAGTCCCGGAGATTGACCGCGTGCCAGAGGAAGCACACAACACGCCGTTTACAGCTAGAATTACCAAGGCAAGGATTTTCGACCCAGGAAAGATTAAAGCTCCAGTTTACGAAGGGACTACCGACCCAAAGGAGCACATAACGGCGTTCATCATAGCAATGGGACGAGCCAACTTTAGGGAAAAGGAAAGAGACGCCGGTTTCTGTCTTCTATTTGTGGAGCATCTAAAAGGCGCAGCCCACCAATGGTTTTTCAGACTTGAGCGAAACTCCATTGACGATTTCCAGCAGCTGTCCACCGCCTTCCTGAAACATTACTCCATGTTTATGGATCGAGAAGCCTCTGATGCCGATCTCTGGACATTAACTCAAGGGCCTACAGAGACACTACGCAGTTTCATGGGAAGATTCAAAGCAGTGATGTCAAAGGTCGAGGGCATAAGCGACAAGGCCGCCGTGCTCGCATTGAAAAGGTCGTTGTGGAATGAATCAGAGTTCTGAAAAGAGATCGCTCTGAATACACCACTATCAATCCAAGATACGCTGCACCGAGCCTTAGATTTCATAGTCAACGAAGAAGAGATGAAGGTGTTGTCTCTGAAATACGGAGTAGCTAAAACAATGAGCCGCTCCTCTCAAGCTCCGAACCCGCCGCATTACAGGAAAAGGAACCGGATACGAACATCACGAAGAACCCAGTTTTGGAGGCACCCATAACTATCAAGTAGGTGCCGGTCGTCAGACAGTCCCTTGGAACACATGGGCAAGAAACTCTAACACTTATGATGAGAAGGCCTACTGCGAATACCATCGTTACTACGGACACTCAACCACTAATTGTCGAAGTCTTGGTGCAGAACTTGTGGCGAATCTAACAGCAGGAGAGCTTGGCGACACTATCAGCCTTAACGATTTTGAACGAGAAGACAAAAAAGACCAGCCTGATCAGACCATCCGAACTGGAGACGCGGCTAGGAGAGGGAGGCAAACCGACGAAGAAGCACATCAGGATTTCCGAAGAAGAATTAACATGATAATGGGAGGATCCCAATACTGCATGGATACGGTGTCCGCAATCAAGGATTTCCAACGCAAGGCGGATGTTAGCACCAACTGGTCGGCGCCCGCCAATTTACCAAATAACGTGATTTCATTCAAGCAAAATGAAACTGTTGGCATTGAGCAGCCTCATAACGATCCACTTGTTATCGAGTTAATCGTAGGAGACCACGACGTTGCCAGAGTGTTGATAGATACAGGAAGTTCTATCGATGTTATTTTTCTAGAAACATTAAGGCGTATGGAGATCAGTCTATCCGAAGTTACAGCAACGCCGAAACCACTAACCGGATTTTCAGGAGAAACAACAATGACCCTCGGAACGATCAGACTACCCATCCGAGCCGAAGGAGTAACAAAAATCATAGAATTTTTGGTGGCAGACCATCCTACGATATACAACGTAATCATGGGAACCCCTTGGATAAATTCTATGAGATCTGTCCCATCAACATACCACCTATGCATAAAGTTCCCGACGTCGAACGGAATCAAAACCATTCGTGGAAACCAGAAAAAGTCCTGAATTTGTGTTATGGCCGAGCATAAACTTAGGAATCCCGTAGCAGAACTTAACACGAAGACGAAGCAGAAGAAAGTCAAGGTGAATCGGGAACCTGAGAACGAACTAGCCAACTTTAATTCACCCAGGAGTGTACGAGCTCGCTAACATGGCCAGTATTCCAGTACCAAGATCTTGGAACGCAATTCACTTGAAGAAATACTATCACTGAGAAACTTTGCACGAACTACGAGATGGCTTGATCCCTGTAAGGGTACGTAGGCAGCTCATCTTCGGATGGTTTCAGCTGTCCCCCTCCTTGAAAAGGGGGGGGGGAGTGGGTGCGTATACATGTATACTCCCATGTCTTGAAAACACGATCTTTCGCATGATACTTCTCAAAAAGAATGATTTCAAATTTTTTCAAACACAAACTCGTGTCACTCGACCTACACAAGTCAAAACTTTACATCCTTCATGGATATTCTACCACCTCGTCTGTTGCGGCCTGCATCCTTTATGGATTTTAACCACTATTTCTATACGGAATAGGGTTCTCAACACTCTCTCACGGGCATAAAAGCGCGCTATATAAATTTAGACTGGGTATATCCTGGTCTAATATCCGAAAGGTATATCCTGAACGATATTCTTATAAGTTTACCTTCGAGAGGGACCCGTAAGTCGAAAACTCGCAAGTCTTAAAACTCAAAGTAAACTCTTAAACCTAGTAAACACCTCTTGGTACACTGGTCATCGACATCTCAGAAGCATAATACTAAACACACCAGTTAGTATGAGATTTTAAACATGTTTCATCGTCAAAAATGGGAATGTAAGTCGGAACACCGCAAGCCCTAAAACTGACAAAGCGCTCAAAACCCAGCAACCGATCGCTGGTGGCAACATCTCAAAAACATAGTACTAGACGTATATCGTCTAGTTTGAGATACATAAATATGTTTGGTCTAAACCCAGCAATCATACGTTTCTTAACACGCTGGTCTTCAACATCTCAAAACGTAGTACTAAACGTATATCGTTCGCTCCCTAGCACGATAGTCTTTAGCATCTTAAAACCTAGTATACAACGCTTCATAGCACACCGGTACTTGGATACATAGCAACAAGACAGTTTTGGTGCGCGTCGCCTCATCATGATAATCTCAGCACAACATCTCGCCAAACAGCACGGCAACACGACATGCCAATTTGGCTCGGAGACATGACATGCTAGTATGGCTTGGTAACGCTATCAGTTTGGCTCGGTAACCCAAAGAACGTTGATCTCGATCTTGACTCCTCAACTCGTCACTATTATCAATAATACTGCCGAGCTGGGGCTAACTGTTGGGGTCAGTTTTCACCCCATCGAGATCAACTGCCAGAAATGCTAAGTGTAGATGTGGGACTAGCCGAATGGGAAGCCTAGCCAAAGAAGCACATGTTTCTGGTTAGGTAAGAAGCCATAAACTTGGCTCGGCAACAGGAGGGAGAGGCAGACGACGAGCCAACGTTTGGCTAGGCATGAAGAAGTGAGTGACGAGCCAATGTTTGGCTAGGCGACGAGCCAACTTAACTGTTGGGGTCGATTTCCACCCCATCGAGATTGGCCAACAAAAGTGGTTAGGAGATCTTGGGACTAACCGACTTTGGAGTGATGAGCCAACCTTTGGCTAGACATCAGGAAGAAGGAGTGATGAGCCAACTTTTGGCTAGGCATCAGGAAGAAGAAGTGATGAGCCAACTTTTGGCTAGGCATCAAGGAGAAGAAGTGACGAGCCAAACACATGGCTCGGAGACAAGAAGAAGTGACGAGCCAAACACATGGCTCGGCGACAGGAAGTAGTGACGAGCCAACATCCCTGGCTCGACGACAGGAAGCAGTGACGAGCCAGCATCCCTGGCTCGGCGACGGGAAGCAGAGACGAGCCAAACACGGCTCAGTGACAGAGGAAAAATGGAGACGAACCAAACACGGCTCGGCGACAGAGGTAAGGAGGAGACGAGCCAAACATGGTTCGGCGACAGAGGGCAAGATGGAGATGAGCCAACACTTGGCTAGGCATAAAGAAGTGAGTGACGAGCCAATGTTTGGCTAGACATAATGAAGTGAGTGACGAGCCAACGGTTGGCTAGGCGAGAAGCCAACACTTGGCTCGGCAGCAAGGAGAAGCGATGATGAGCCAACATGTTGGCAAACCAACTTACGGTGAAGAGCCACATGTTGGCAAACCAACAAACGGTGACGAGCCAACATGTTGGAAACCAACAAACGGTGACGAGCGAACATGTTGGCAAACCAACTTACGGTGACGAGCCAACATGTTGGCAAACCAACAAACGGTGACGAGCCAACATGTTGGCAAACCAACAAACAGTGACGAGCCAACATGTTGGCAAACCAACTCCCTGGCTCGGCAATGGGAGAAGCAGGCGAGACAAGCGACGAGCCAGCTAACCAATGACCCAGTAAAGCAACCAACCCAATACCTTTTTGGGCCGAGGCAACGAGCCATAAGAGTTTGGTGGGCAAAGATAGCGAGTCGAAGAAAGAAGCCCACATCCGAATCAGATAAAGGAAATCCCGAAGAAGAAGGAAGTTTTCCTTCTTTCTTTAGGAAGGTCTAACCGACTTATTTTTGGATAAATAGACATGTATCCTTTTGAGAAAGGGGATCCGAAATTTGACCTAGCTAAACACTTGTTATTATTTGCAACAGCTTTCAAAACAGCTAAGATAATAAAAACCATCTTTGGATCTCTGTTCTTGGTTTCTTTTCATAGAAGTTTGTCGAATCCCTAAAATTCCTTACAAAATTCAGTTGTGCGAGTTTTGACTCCCACAGTCGGCTCGGTTATGGGCTTTCCACTTTGACTTGCTAACTTGGCCCACCGACTTCTTGTAGTTCGTTGCCTCGGCCCAACAAGATGTTGGCCTTGCTGCTTTGCCGGGTCACCGGAGATCCGGCTCGTCGTCTCTCCACCAAGTGTTTGGCTCGTCACTGTTTGTTGGTTCACCAACATGTTGGCTCGTCACCGTTTGTTGGTTTGCCAACATGTTGGCTCATCACCGTTTGTTGGCGCACCACCAAGTGTTTGGCTCGCCACCAAGTGTTTGGCTCGTCACCAAGTGTTTTGGCTTGTCACCAAGTATTTTGGCTCGTCACCAAGTATTTGGCTCGTCACCAAGTATTTGGCTCGTCACCAAGTGTTTGGTTCGCCAACATATTGGCTCGTCACCGTTCATTGGTTTGCCAACATGCTGCCTTGTCACCGTGGTGGGAATACTTGCCGAGGCGTTTGTTACCGAACCATCACTGGTGTGTCATGTCGCCGAACCAGCACCGGTGTGTCATGTCGCCGAGCCAACACTGGCATGTCGTGTCGCCGAGCCAACACTGGCATGTCGTGTCGTTGAGCCATCTTGCTTGTGTTACCGAGCTGTTTTGGCTCGTGATGTCGCCGAGCCAACTTATTTAGGCATGCTGCCGAGCCATCTTCTCACTGAGCATGTCGGCTCATCCCAGCTACTCCCTGATGCAGGACCAGGGGTTACGGCTCATCTGATCAGAAACCTGTGCTTATTTAGCTAGGCTTTCTTCCATTTGGCTAGGCCTAACACCCATACTTAGTATTTTTAACCGTTGATCTCGATGGGGTGGAAATCGACCCCAACAATAGGCATAGGAAGAATGCTCTACAAGTATATTTTTACATATTTGTGATTATCGGGAATAAGGAAATAATCTATATTCCTATATTCTAACAGTGAAAACAGTGCTATGTGGAAGAGAGACAAAAAAATTGAATAGAGACGACAATACATAATATCCCTCGGCTCTCTTGCTCTCCCCTACAAAGTAATATATGATTTCTCAAACGGAAAAGATTCTCATTTTTTCTTCTTAAATAGACTAACCCTAACAAAAGGCACTTTGACCATTTTTTTTTAATCATCGCGTCAAATGAATCCTTTAGGTTTGCTCCTTGATTTGGATGCCTTCAAATCTTCTCATGAATATTTTTTCGATTTAAACTTATCTCTATGCAGCACAACTCCAAGTCAGCTACGTATACCGCATCATCAGTTTCTCTTGTTCCAACAACATTTCCTTTGTCAGGGCGCCTAAGCTACTTCGGCGGTTAGTGGCCCATTCTGTGATATACCATCTTTGGCAAGAGCGTAATTGCAGGTTGTACAATGGCATTATTTCGACACTGAAGTCGATTTCAGAGCAATCGATCGTTCCATCCGCAACACAATCTTGGCAAAGCGAAAAAGAAGATCATTTAGAAATTTGATGCAAGTTTGGCTACCGGACCCGTGATTAATCTGGTGATAATTTTTTGAAATCTTAGAATTCATCTTGTTTTTTATTATATTTTGGCAAAATTTGTCCTCTTAGCTGATTAAGCAATATTTTGTAATTATTTACAAATTCTTACATGTACGCGGTCCGTAATATGGGTTACGGCTCGTCATCTGATCAGAAACCTGTGCTTATTTAGCTAGGCTTTCTTCCATTTGGCTAGGCTTAACATCCATACTTAGTATTTTTAACCGTTGATCTCGATGGGGTGGAAACCGACCCATATTTATCTTATCAAAAAATAAAAAACAACATTTTTTTTTTACAGCAATTGCCTTGCCTTGCACTCATTTATATGTGCTTTAATATTGCTTAACTGTAAACACTTTAAATAGTAAAAATATGATTTTCTGCAAAAAAATCTTCCAAATAGTTAGGTTTGCGACTTTATCTTCCAGGTCAATTAAATGCAGATCAATCTTTGAAGTAAGAGTCAACCCGCAATATAACCCTTGACATTAAAAAATGTTATATCGGTCACGGAAATCAAAATCCATCGTTTTAATTATGATGGATTTTATGAACTACATGTTGTTTTGAAAGATTTAGTTATTTTATATTACTAAAATGCTAAAATAAAAATATAATAACGAAAAAGTAAATACAAAAAAAAACTCTGGCCACGACATCTTCATCTTCCTCCTCGTTCTTTCTCCCCATCTTCATGTTCTTCATCTTCTCCAATATTAAAGAATCTTCTTCTTCCTTTTTCTCCGCAGATCCAGCCTGCGAAATTGAAAAATCCATATCCAACAACTAAAAAATCAAATCAATGTCTTCTAAGAAATTGCAACTTCCTAATCTTAGTCTCTTATTTAAAGAACATGTGAATCTCAAATTTTCACTGAAATCACAATCAAAAGTGGCAAAAAATGGACATAAAAGTCCAATTTGAGCATAAATAACCGCAAATTTTATCCATAAGAGTCGATTAAAGGAGATGCTTCACCATGACAATCTCGTCTGTCTCGAACCGTCATTGACCCAATGCTTATGGATCTTCATCATAATGCACACGTTTGACACCAAAACCACACAAATCGATGGCCACGCTTTGCTCTATCTAGCCCCATAATCAAATTTGCTATCGTGTGGAGATTATTGCAGGTAGTTTTTATCAAAAATCCATGGTGGCTCCGCATATAGAGAAAGAGAGATATCGAGAGATTCCCCCAATAAAAAAAGAGATGTGGAGAGAAATCAATGTGGGTAACGAAGGATCAACTCATAATACCATCTCATCCTAGCATGGTTTCATCAATTAAATCCCAAAGAAATTACGAAGAAGAAAATCCACAAATCCAAGAATCCAAACATGTTGTTTTTATCTTCTAAAAACAACAAAGCGTTGAAGGTAGTGTTGTTGTTTTTGCACAATTATAACAAATCGTTTTACATTCCGTCTAAATTACAAACGACGTTCATTTGTACCACGCCATCGATATAGACAAGGATTATATTGCGGATTGACTCTTATTTCAGAGATTAATCTGCATTTAATTGACTTTGAGGATAAAGTCGTAAACCCTAACCACTTGAAGGGTTTTTTTTTGCCAAAAACCCGTAAAAATATCCTATTACTTACATGCTTTAAAAATTTGTCCAGTTTTTGGTTCGACTACTCAAATATAAAAAGAGAAAAGTTCATAAATTATTTTTACGTCGACTACTCATAGCATTTCAATATTTTTTATTTAACGAATGTGGAAGACAAGTGAAATTGTGTTGTTTTCCAAAAAAAAAAAAAAAGTGAAATTGTGTTTATTGATTGTTAATTTGTTGTTATGTGACGGAAAAAAAGAGAGCAAAAGATGGGGAAAAAAGAAAGAAAGAATGACATCTAATCTAGAGGCAACAATAGCGTGACAGAGAGTGAAGAGACACCGTTTTCATAAACTGACAAATATTACCTTATGGTCCAGAATCCTCCTTTTTCTCTTTCGCTCTTGCTTCTCTCATTACCCAGAAGCCATACAACAATCGAACTAGGGCTACGAATATTTCGATTTTGATTCGCCAAATCAATAATCCGAGTGTTTAATCATCGAAAAGATCGATTCTTTTCAAATGGGTCTGTGGGATTCACTTCTTAACTGGCTCAGAAGGTAAATTTCTCTTTAACCCTTGTTTGGTTTTGTGTCAGAAACATTTGGTTTTGTTGATTAAGTTGGTAATTAAGCTAAAACTGGTCTTTTCGTTCTTCCATTGAAGTAGTTCTACTTGTCCTTCTGGGTTTAGTAAGACGATTTGCTCCTCCAATATCAATCATCAAAACGGTGTCATCAAAATCTCAAACTTCTTTTGAGTCACTTTGATTTTCTTAGGCTGTATCCTTTATTGTTGCATTATCTCAATTGATTCGTTGATACTGTTCTTTATGTGTTCTTGCGTATTAATTATCTTTAGTCGACTTAGAATTCTAATCCATCTGTAAATCTGATGCTTTATGTGGTGTTATTAGCATAATAATGTTTATATATGTGAAAATCATTGGACTTGAATGGTCTGTCAAATGAATAAGGAAATTGCGAAATAGTCTAATGATCGAATAGCGGAAACACTTTAGATGAATAGAGATTCTGGAGAATAATCATAAAATGCTAAAAAATTGGTTTTAGTGTAATTAATGACGTCTTGTTTTTTTTTTCTAGTCATATTTTTAGCACCTTTACAAAATATAGTGGAATTTCTTTTCAAAATGTTAAAACTTGGCTAATGTTTTGAATGGTATAAAATAACGAAATCACGTTTCCAAATTGGGAAAACGTGAAAAGAATGGTATACCATTCAATTCATCACCATTACTTTTTTTCTTTTTCCTGCTTCAAAAATGGGAGTATGAACAGGTCCTCAAATATTAGGTTTTTGATTCCGCGTTTGTATATATCGCTTTGCCAGCTTATTCTTCAAACAAGAGATGGAGCTCTCACTCGTTGGGCTTCAGAATGCTGGGAAGACTTCTCTTGTCAATGCCATTTCTGTGAGTAAAATCCTCAGAGGTTTTATTTGTTAAAATAGCATTGGTGAACAAATCTCCTCTTACCCGTCTCACTTCTTGTTTTCTTTGGATTTGTCAGACTGGAGGTTACAGTGAAGATATGATACCAACTGTAGGATTTAACATGAGAAAAGTTACAAAAGGAAATGTTACCATAAAGATTTGGGATCTTGGAGGGCAACGAAGGTTTCGTACAATGTGGGAGCGTTATTGTCGTGGTGTTTCCGCCATTGTGTATATCCTTTTAAACCTTTTGTCGATATCTTTGAAGATCCTTGTTACTGTTTGGTACAACTGAATTGTATGGTATATTGCAGATATGTGATTGATGCTGCAGATCGAGATAGTGTACCAATATCAAGAAGTGAATTGCATGATCTATTAACAAAACCGTCTCTAAGTGGCATTCCTCTTCTTATCCTCGGCAACAAAATCGATAAATCTGAAGCTCTCTCTAAGCAAGCTTTGGTTGATCAATTGTAAGTTTCTTCCCTTAAAATTTTGATTGAAACCGATCTGAATTGGAGTATGACTTGGGTTTTTTTTATGCAGAGGCATTGATTCCGTAGCAGACAGAGAGGTTTGTTGTTACATGATCTCGTGTAAGGACTCGATAAACATAGATGCGGTCATCGACTGGCTCATTAAGCACTCGAGAACCGCTAAATAAACAGACACAACAAGCTCATCGGTTTCACTGGGTCCAGAGGACCAGAGGAGAAAAGCTTGTTTTGGTTTCTTGTGTTTGTTTATTTGTTGAGAATCAATCAGATGTAAATCATCAGCTTTTGGTTTCTTCTTCTGCTTATTATCTAAATCTTGTTTTTACTATTCTTCAAACTTTCGAATACTTTTCATTAATACATTCTGGTAAACATACGTGTTGGATTTGTGACGTACACATACAGTCAAATTTTATCCGAGTCGTGAAAATGAGAACCCGGTTTTAATTCTGTTTGGTTCAGGTAAGTAAAAGTTCTGTTCGATTCAAGTTTCACAAGGAGGACCAAATCAAAACCGAAATATATTTTGGTTCGGTTTTATGATAATTAGAGTATTCGGATTTAAGTCATTACCTAAGCTGGAATTACAAACGGGTAAGCGGAAGTGTATAGAAGCGTTGAAGCGGATTTTTTTTAAAAAAATTAGGAAGTGGATACGAGCGTGTGTATATATATATATATATATATATATCTTATTATATAAAGCTGAACGCGTTCGACGCGAACGCGACACGTAGGCAAAATTATAACTCACTAGATCGTTGATTTAGATTGTGATGTGTTTTTATACTAATATAAAGTTTTATTTTGTTAATTAATTAGATCATGAAAAGGAAATATATATCTCAAAAAAAAAAAAAAAAATATATATATATATATATATATATATATATATATATAAAAGCCTAGATGAATAAGTGAAAATAAAATTAATAAATATTTTAAATATGAAAATTTCAGCATATAAATTAATAAATGTAGATTATGACATGTGTTAGTTAAAAAAAAAAAAAGACATGTGTTAATATAATAATACCATATGTTGATTAATTAAATGATAAAAAAGGAAAAATAAAATATTAAAGCAAATTAAAAATAAAATTAGTAAATATTAATACCATGGCATTGAGAAACAGTCCATGTTTGATGATCAATCAGTGGATACAGTCCAACCAAGTCCATCTGAAATTGACAAATACGAGCATAATGACATGTTTCCGGGTGGTCTACTTGACTACTACAATGATGATAATCCAGCTTATGCCGCAACAAAACGAATATGGGACCGAGATATGGATACGTTAATCATTGGGTTGCCATGGTAATTTCTTTGATAGAACATATTGTCAACATATATGATAGTATTAGATCGAATGAAGAAGCTATTTATTAAGCAGTGAAGCCTTTTGCTGACATGGTTCCCTCCGCAATGAAATTGTTTCAACGTCACTTGGATGATACCATGTATGATATCAAAATTGTAATAGCAGGAGGTCCAAAAATGACTCTACCTTATGGTTATTGTGGAGTATACGCACTCAAATATATTGATTGTCTAATAATGGGAGTGCCGTTTTCAAAAACTCATCTTTGTAATTCAAATATCGGGAAGGTCAGGGAGAAGCTCGTTGCAGAGATGTTGGCTGAGAAATCTTCGTATACCGGAGAACTAATGTGTGATAACAGTTTTTATCACATATATCCGCCTACGAAGCTCTACCAAATTGAAATGCTATTGGAAGTAGAGATTTCTGTCGAGTATACACATAGAAAGTGTAGTTTCTGCGTTTCCTCGCAGATTACAAGCAGATTATGCTTAGTGTCTGCTATTGGAAGCATAGTACGAGCAAAAATTGTGTCTTCTATGTTTCAGTAAATTTAGAAAATTAAAGTGTGTTTAAAAATAAAAATATATAAAGAAAAAGTAGAATATACTTGGAATATTTCAATGTTAAAGTAGAATATACTTGGAATATTTCAATATTTCTTTTTGAAGGAAAAAATGAGGGTAACCATTGGAGTAAAACTCTCTCTCATTTTAGTGTGCCCTCATTTTTAAGGAAAAAATGAGAGAAACCATTGGAGATGCTCTTATACTCTTAATAGCTGATTTTCTTAACCCTTAGTAGATGAATATAAGCAGAGAAGGGGCACTGTCTGCGGTTCCTCGTAGATTACAAGCAGAGTCCGTTCAGTCTCTGCTAATGGATGCATAGTACGAGCATAAGCTGTACCTTTTCTGCTTGTACTTTTAATAGCTGATTTTTATAATTCTTTGTAGATGAATATAAGCAGAGAAGGCAAAACATTATAATTGTCATCATAAATACTAAAACATAGAAAAATCGAATGGAAAAGTTTGATACAATCTTGTAGAAACACATAATAAAATAAAATTGAATTGCAAAATTTAAGTAAAAGAGACACGAGTTCATTTTAACAAAAGAAACACGGGTTCACACAAATTCAACAGAAAGTTTATGCAAAAGATATCAAGCAAAATAGACACGAGTTCATTTTATGCACTAGATGCTCTGACATTATTCTCCAGATTACGTCGGTTGATGCATATTATTACATCGATTGCATCACCCATGCTTGAATGAACATGAAAATAATGAGCCGATAGTTCACCACTTACACAATGAACTCTGTCAACCAATTTTTTTGTAAACTATATTATAGATGGAGGATGCTGCACATCAATTTCTAGGAGAAGATTGCCTTCCTGACACTTTAGGGGCAATGCAACTAAAACCAAATAAGAGACCATGTGGCTTCTTCAAACGCTCCACAACCACAAGTTATCCTCTTTCTCTACTGTATTTCTTGACAACTATTCTTTGATAATCTTCACGATTAGCAAAGCAAATAGACATGGTTTGGCCACAGTCAAACATCTGCAATTGTTCAGGATGTACAGTGATGGAATGGTCATATAGCATTGGGTACGAGTAACGAAAGACGCAGTTGATAAAAGGGCACAAACATTGGGTGAATATGCACTCCTAAGAATGTATTGATAGTTCACCATAAGTGACAGCGTCCAAGCAACCAAATTTAACATTTTGACATGGAACTTTAAGCTCCATGGTTGAACTGTATGTTGCACATAGTTGCCTCGAAATAGGTTATATATGACCATGAATACACTAAATTCCAAAAAGGTCAACTGAAGTCAAAACCCTAACTTATTCATCTCCATATAAATTCAACCGAAGTGAGAACCTATCAGAGCAATAGAACCTATGGATTCACATAACATATATATCTAGTAAACGGTAAGAAATGTAACCTCGAGGAAATGGCTGGAGAGATCAAGGAGGCAATTCTTGCACGATATCAGGCGCGATGAGGATCCATCTCCATCCATGCCGAGAACAATATTTGGTTTTAGATCATGGAGGCGATGTACCCGCTCTTAGAAGAGATCTGATGAATGAACTTCTCAAATTTCTAATTCCTAATATTTGGTTTTATACTAATTGTCCCTTATGGACCCATGTGCCCATAAGTATAATAAGCTTATGGGTTTGGGTTTGGCAGACTCTGCGATACTATAGTAGAGTTTCAGTTTCAAAAGAAATTGTCACTTTTTACATGGAATTTCAAGAGCCATCACTCGTGTATTAAAGAAGTGGGTTATCCTCAACACTTCTTCTATATTTGCAAACACATATACCTTCTCTTTAATGGAGCCATCGGAAGACTTTAACCCCATTCCGATTAATGATAACGAATATTTCGCAACGTCAACAAATGTATTTGAACGATCCGGATTGAAGATTCTTTTATTTTTACTCATGAACCTTAACCTGAGAAATTTTCAGCAATCCACAGAGTTCATAACTAAGGTAAAGGTGTTGTATGTTTTTTTAGAATTTCACGTTGATGTTCTTTAATATGTAATTATAATTTATTTTATGAAGTTCAACGACAAGTACTGGCGAGCAATCATGATCCACGAGAAAATCTTGAAGAAAAAGGCTAAACTTGACATGAAGCAGAAAAGAATCGAGACGAAGATAAAACGGCTCGAGGCCCATCCTTCAGAATGGGAAGATCTTGGATTTGACACAATAGCCTCGATCCCAAAAATTATCCCGAGGTATTTCATCATGCTGAAGACGAAGAAGAACATGTACTAGAAGCTCTACCATAATATCAGAATATCTAGAAGAAGAAGAAGAACATCTACCAGTTGTTCGAACTTTTTGTTTTGGATTTAAACAGTGTAATGACAATGTTTTAATATCACTTTTTAAATGGAATCTCAAGAATCGTTACATTTTAGATGGATTCTTATGAGTCATCAATCCAAAACAAAGAGTGTGGGACTGTAAATCCATAACAATTGAATTTGTCAAGACTTTTAGAGGGATCTGAAACTTCGGAGTCAAAACCAAGAACACAAGGATCTAAAGATGGTTTTTTATTGAGCTGTTACGAAAACTGTTTGGAGAAAGAATACACGTGTTTGTTAGGTAAAATTGCCGATCCCTCTTTCGAGAGGTGTACACAAGGATATATATTAATTTAGATCGGCTAGGGCGACTCCTAAGAAGATAAGGAAGTTCTCCTATTTTATCGCTCTTTTCCTTTCTTCATGTCTGTCGTATCTTCATGGGTCTTTCCCCTGTGATCGTTGCTTCGGTTGGCAACGGCCCATGGGTGGCAACAGCCCATGTTTGGCTCGGGTGGCAACGGCCCATGTTTGGCTCGGGTGGCATTTCTCCTTCGCGGCTCGGGTGTCTTTTCTCTCGTGGCTCGGGTGTCTTTTCTCTCGCGGCTCGGGTGTCTTTGTTTTGGCTCGGGTTCTCTAACTGTGACACGAGCAGTCTTCATGTGTCACCCGAACCATTTTAGGTGTGACACCCGAACCATTTTCGGTGTGACACCCGAACCATTTTTGGTGTGACGCCCGAACCACTTTCGGTGTGACTCCCCAACCGTTTTTGGTGTGACACCCGAACCATTTTTGGTGCGATACCCGAACTATTTTTTGTTTGACACCCGAGCCGTTTGAGTTTGGCTCGGGTGTTCGCGACACTTAGTTGACACCGAGCCGTCCGTTAACTTCAGGTGGGTAAAAATGACCCCAACAGTTATCCCCCAGCTCGTCAATTTCAAAGCTGAAAATGTCAAAATAAAGAGCATTATGAAGTTAACATCCCTAGCCGAATTTGTAGTGAAAACGCCGAACTGTTGGAGTGTTTCTGTTAAGCCCCCTAGCCGTTTTATTTTGCTATATGCCACTGAGCGGTTATGTCAAGAGTTTGGCTTGGGGTTTGCTGTATAGAATAAATTATGCTCGGGGGTCTCCATAGACTTTGGCATACATTTCTCGGGGAGTCTAAATATTTCTGCTGATTCCCGAGGTGTATGACGTCACTACTTGCCTATATAAACTGTGATGCCTCTTAATCCTTCACAACTTCATTTCTCCAAAAATTTCTCCAAAATAGGTAACATCTCTCTCCTTTCCCTCTCTATTTTGCGCTTTAAATTTTTAACTAGGGCCTCTATTATTCCTCCTTCGTCGCCGACCCGTTTAAGTTCCCCGATCCATCTTCAATTAGTTCCACCGTTGTTCTTGAATTCTCCGATGAATTGTTTGAAGATTTAGATCTGATTTTAATTTATTTAGAGGATCTTGATCTGTTCTTCAACCCTTAGAAGGCTTCGATCTATTCCGGTAAGCTGTTGAGAGTCCCGATCTATTTTCCAATTCTTCGAAGATTTAGATCCTTTCCCCTGAGCTATTAGGGATCCTGATCTGTTTGTCTGTATTCCAAAGATCTCGATCCGTTTCTAACCTAAGGGATGTCTCAGTTGTCTGCATCTTTGTCACCCGAGCCATACGCCATGTTATTCGATAGTCCTGGCCAGTCTTCATTTCCCGAGCCGTCTCTCTCCACCGAATTATTTTTTAGCCGAGCAGATTCTTCGGGTTCGGATGCTCCAGAGGATTTGGACAACTCAAACGGGTTGGGGGTAGGCCCTTCTACTCTCGGTAGGAAAGTTGTGCTTTCAGAATCCTCGAGAGCCGAAAGCAATGCCGAAAATCCTTTGGAATTTGACGTGCCTCACCTTCGTGACTCTCCTTTTGACGAGACGGTAAATCCTTTTGCCGACACAGTGGATCCCGAGCTGGCAAAAATTGAACCAGAGAATTGGTTCTACGATCCTGTCATGGCAAGACAAGAGCTGGAGCGTCTGTTAGGACCTATTCAACAAGCTCCAAGGAAGAGGAAAGCTAAGAAGCGACCCGATCCGCATGTTTCAACTCTCGCCACCTTAGATTCTTTAACATCCCATAGGCAGAGATTTAATATCTCGAAAGAAATTGAATTCGTTTTTCCCTAAACGACGGACCGAGCCAATAATCCTCCCCCCGATCACTTTACTCTCTACGAGAGCTTCTTTTACCGCTGCTTACTATGGTTCCCGATCCCCGAAGTGATTTTGCGGTTTTTATGGACGCATAATTTGGTCGTTGCCCAAATCAATGTTCGGGGGATCAGACATCTGGTTGGCATTCTAGTCAGGAGTTATGAATGCGTCGTCGAGGTTGGAGTCGAAAACTTGAGAAGCTTACTCGAATTCAGATGTCGTAACAAGAGAGAATTGAAGTACTATGTGTCGGGTAAAGCCAATACAAAGATCATAGTAGGATTCCCGAGCAAAGATGATAACTGGGAAGATTACTTTTCTTTGTTCCTGTCACCGAGGCGTCAGTGGGCTCAAGATGTCTTCACTCCATTAAGACAAGTTGGGGAGAACTTGGTAGCCGACTCGTAGTTTATTTTGGGCTATGGCTCGGTTATCTTTAATATGTTAATTTTGTTTTAGTTTTCTTATTTTGTTTCCACTTTTTTGCAGCACGCCATCTCCAACTCTCGTCCCCCCCCCCCCCCCGATCTGTCTACGGTCCATGAAGTGCTTTTGGCTCGAAAGTGTAATTGGAAGAGAGATTTTAATCTTCAGCGAGTGGAGAGAGCCCGAGCTCTCTTTGAAGGTCAATATGTCGAACAGTCATCTTCCTCCAACCCTTCAGCTGACACCATGGGTAGACCAACGTTTAGAGACAGAGCCGCAGCCAAAGCTAAAGCAGAAGCTAAAGAGAAGGCGAGGCAAGCCGAGGCGATAGGTCAAATCCGACCCCCGAACCCTCAGGCTAATGTTACTCTCCTCCCCGATCCGATTACTTCCTGTAACCCCTCGAGCATATTTCTAAGCCCTTAGCTCCTCAACGGGTCATGCTAGGGCTTCGTCCCGTGGATTCTCAGATATTGCCGCATAAGGACAAAGACAAAGGGAAGGTCAAAGAGAGGAAAGGCCCGAGCATAAAATGCCAGTCATCGACATATGACAAGGGTGAAGGGTTATCGGAGGTGTCGAAGCGGCAACGACACGCCGAAGCACCTCGAATTATCCCCGAGGCAATTCCTCTTTCTGTCGTGCCCATAAATACTGATGGGGCTTACAATGATGCTACGGCATCTGCGACTATCTTTTCGAAGATCACCTGCCCGGGTGACCGTCTCCCTCCATCTGATACCTTGCTTAGGGATAAGTCCTATAATGAGGAGTCTATTCGTGGTGTCAAGGTATGCCGCTTGTCATTGTTTAAGTTTATCTTGTTGCTGAAACCCGAGTCATTTTAGCTTATCTCATCGTTAAATAACATCTTTATTTCTGCGCAGTTCATAGCCCATCTTAATAGGATGGTGTTAGGGTATGAATCCGAGGCTTGCAAAGACATGGAGAGAGTTGACGATGCCCGGAAGAAAGCTATTGAGCTTTATGGGAAGCTCAGAGAGACCAAGGCGATTCACACCTCCGAACGAGAAAGGGCTCTTAAGAGAATCCAGAATCTTGAGGGCGAAACGGAGGGGCTCAAGAAGCATTGAAAAAAAGCTGACGAGCGGATTATGCGGCTGGAATATGGCAAGGAAAAGCGGGATGCTCACATTGCCATCTTAACGAGGCAGCTGGAAGCGGCGAACGAGCTACACGAGAGTAAAGTTGAGAAAACCGTGCTAGAGGCCAAGCGGGAGAGGATGACAATGTTTGAAGACAAAATCTCCCGAGCCAAAAAAATTCTTGGCAAGATCGAAGGCGAGTTAAAAGAAGATATGCTTGATATTGCTCAGATCGAAGGTATTCTTTAGTTCATAGGATTGCTTCAAAGCGATTAGCCGCCATCTCTTGACTCCGAGGCGAAGAATTTGGCCGAACAGAAGGGAGACCTAGAAGAAGCCCACGAGGCATTTTCTAAGCTCATACCCGAGATGAGAGAGATCCCGAAGTTGTCTCCCGTACGCTCTAACATCCTGAATGAGCTCAATGATGGTGAGCCTATGGAAACGGCCGCTGCGAGTGTCGGTGTTCAAGATTTTTCTGGTTCGAATAGGGGAACACCAGGCTTAGCTGTTCTAAGTTTGAAGAAAATTCAGAAGATCCAACGTCTTTAGATTCAGGCGAAGGTAACTCCTCTCCGAAGACGAACCCGAGCCGTTTCCCAAGAAAAGCACCGAGCCGGAGAAAGTTGCGAATCTTGTCAAGAAGCCAGAGGAGTTTGCCGAGAAATTGCCTGAAGAACATGGAGGAGATGAAGACGCAGTAGAGTGCCCCACTGATCCAGAGCAGGAGAAGACTGTGAAGCCTGAAGAGACAGAAATCTACGATCCTCTCTTTTTGTGTAGTTTAAAACTTTATTTTGTGCTTGGATGGCTTTATCCATGTTGTAGTCTTTTTTCGAACTACTACTTTTGTCTTGCTGTCGATTGATCGTATAATTGTAGGATGTCATTTTAAGAAAATGCTTTGGGTTTGATGAATGCATCTACGAGAAGCGTCAAGTGTTCTTTTCTTATTTGGGAATAGATCTCAATGCTTTGCTTGTATCGTCAAATATGTTACCATTAACTTATCTGCTCCGATATGAATAATATGTTTGCATAGTTGTATTTGAGATGAACATTTCGGTTTACAGATATGTTACCATAAAGTTATCTGCTCCGACAATGAACATAAACTTACTTAGTTTAGTTTGAACATTTTTGTTTATGGACACGTTACCATAAACGTATCCGCTCCGACAATGGACATATGCTTGTATTGTTCAGGATGAATATTTCGGTTTAAGGATACATTACCGTAAACATATCCGCTCTGACAATGAACAAATATTTGTGTAGCGTGCTTTTAATCCTAAGACGGATGCGTCAGTTTAGATCCAAAATGGATGCAAGAGTTCACTACTATGGCCAGCAGCAATGAAGATGTGGCGAGATGCCTGTTGTAACTTAAGAATTTGAATGTTTGTTTTGTTAAGATTTAGTGATCCTTGAAGGATGTTAGGTAAAACTTTTCTTTGAAAGCTTTGCTTTGATAGATTGTAGAATCTATTACAAAGATGGGAGTATACGAGTATACGTACCCTTTGCAGGGATCAAGTCTCCTCGTTGTTCGTGTAAAATGCTGTAGTGATAGTACTTCTTGAGATGCATCGCGTTCCATGATCTTGGTACTGGAACATCGGTCATGCTGGCAAGTTTATAAACACTTGGTTTGACTACCTCTGTGATCCTGTAAGGTCCTTCCCAGTTTTCCGGCATTTGTTTCCACCGTGTTTTGGAAAACTTTCAGCAAAACTAAATCTCCTTCGTAAAATCTTCGTCTTCGAACATTGGAGTTATAGTACTTCGTTGTTGTGTTATGGTAGTTATGGATCTTGATCAAGGCCTGATCTCGTTTTTCGTTGATTAAATCCAACTCGTCAAGTAGTAATAGATGATTGAGCCCTTCTTGTTCTGGAAGAAGTCTACGGCAAACTCCGGGAAAATATATTTCCGGTGGAATAACACACATTGTTCCATAGACAAGGGCGAATGGGGTTTCACCAGTTGCTCGTCTTGGGGTTGTGCGGTGAGACCACAATACTCCTTCCAATTCTTCAGCCCAACGTCCCTTCTTTTCATCGAGACGCTTTTTCAGACCGTCAATGATTTTCTTGTTGATTGCTTATGCTTGACCGTTTCCTTGTGGATACCTTGGAATGGACTTGCTAAGCCTGATCTTCCATTTTTTACAGAAGGATGCGAAACGATTAGAGATAAACTGTGAGCCATTATCCGTTATGATCTCGCATGGTACTCCATGCCGGCATATGATATTCTTCCATTAGAGAACTTGTTGTAGTCTTTGATCATCGTTGGCCAATAATAACCGTGGCTTTTAACTTTTATTGCCAATGCTCTTCCTCCTGAATGATTGCCGCATGAACCATTGTGAACTTCCTCCATCATTTTTGTCGCGTCCATTCCTTCTACGCAGCTCAACAATGGTCCCGAGAATCTCCACTTAAAGATGTTCCCGTCGAGTAAGATGTAACGAGCTGCCCATTTTTCGGTTGGTAAGACCCCGTCGTATATATATTCTTGTCGCAGCCATATTCTGCTTCATCGTTGATCCGCTTACTTCTTCATCGGGTTTTGATTCGACGACTAGATCGTCATCGCTTTCAAAGATTGCCGACTCTTCGAGAATGCCCTCTTCTATTGGAGCAATATCTGGTCCAGTTGATGGCGGGTTTATCGGTCCTTCCTGCATTTCAGAATGTTTTCTCCTGCCCGTTTGTGACTTCTCTTGCTTGCTTTGCTGCTTGTAAACGAGTTATGGCGTTCACTGTATTGGAAAGATTGAAGCTTGGGTGTTGAATGAATTCTACCGGGATAATTCTCTTTAGATCCGGATCAGACGTTGATGCAAGAGATGCAAGCGCGTCGGCCGAAGTGTTCTCTCCTCGTGGGATGCATGTAAGTACGAATTCTTTGAATCGCGCAGCCAATTCCTTGACGATCTTTAGGTAAGCTTCCATTCGATCATCCTTTGCTGCATACTCGCCACTTAATTGATTTGCGACTAACTGAGAATCACAGAATGTGTGAAGCTGCTCAATCTTCAGGCCACCAGCGAGTTTCATCCCGGTGATGAGAGCTCCGTATTCTACTTCGTTGTTGGACGCGCGAAAACCTAAGCGAAATGACTGTTCTAGAATTTCACCGATTGGAGAGGTTAGACGTATTCCTACTCCCGAGCCGCATTTGGAGGATGAGCAGTTGACGTGAAGCTGCCACGACAGGCTCGGTGTTTCATGGTCAATGTTCTCTTCAGGGAGTTCAATCATAAAATCGGCTAGGACTTGAGATTTTGCACATGTGCGTCCGCGATACTCGATATCATATTCGCTCAGCTCGATTGCCCATTTTGCTAGCCTTCCAGATAGACTTGGGCTTTCCAAAACGGACTTTATTGGGAAGGTACTCAGGACGATGATCGAGTGTGACTGGAAGTAAGGCCTTAGCTTTTTTGCAGACATTACGACAGATAGTGCCAATTTTTCTATTTGCGGGTGTGGGAGTGTAAATCCACGCCAATTGAATTTGTCACGTCTTTTTAGAGAGGTCCGAAACTTCTGAGTAAAAATCACCAAAACTCACAAACAGATATCCAAAGTTCATCTTTTATTAAGCTGCTTAGAAAGCTTTTTGTATGAGAGCCAAAGTATAGAGTTTTGCCAGGTCAATTGCCTCTCTCCCTAAAAAGAGGGTATACATGAATATATATATATACAAGTTTCAGTCGGTTAGGGCGACTACAAAAGGGATAAAGAAGATTTCCTAATTTGTCGATATTTCTTTTTAACAAAAGCCTGCCACCGTCATGGGCTTTGCTTCATGGGCTCATTATCTCCGACCATCCGTTCATTTGCTCAGCTCAGCCCATCTTCTTATCCTTGGGCTTTGGCTCGGATGGTGGTGGCTGATCAGCTCGGGTGGCACTATCGAATCGGCTCAAGTGACACCATCCACCGGCTCGGGTGACATTATCCAAACAGCTCGGGTGACGCGGCTCGGGTGACACCATCTAGACGGCTCGGGTGATATCATCCAAACAGCTCGGGTGATATCATCCAAACAGCTCGGGTGATGCCATCCAAACGGCTCGGGTGGTGGCAGATGAAGAAAATGATTTACTTGCCTTGACCCCGATCCGCTAGCTTTGTTGCAGGTCGTGACGACCCAATCTTCTTCACCATGGGTCGTGACGTCCGATCCATTTGTCTTGTCATGGATCGGAGTACACGACCCAATCTTCTTCACCATGGGTCACGACACCCGATCCGTTTGCCTTGTCATGGATCGGGGTACACGACCCAATCTTCTTCACCATGGGTCATGACACCCGATCCGTTTGTCTTGTCATGGATCGGAGTACACGACCCAATCTTCTTCACCATGGGTCGTGACACCCGATTCGTTTGCCTTGTCATGGATCGGGGTACACGACCCAATCTTCTTCACCATGGGTCATGACACCCGATCCGTTTGCCTTGTCATGGATCGGGGTACACGACCCAATCTTCTTCACCATGGGTCGTGACACCCGATCCGTTTGTCTTGTCATGGATCAGGGTGCACGACCCAATCTTCTTTGCCATGGGTCGTGACACCCGATCCATTTGTCTTGTCATGGATCGGGGTACACGACCCAATCTTCTTCACCATGGGTCGTGACACCCGATCCGTTTGTCTTGAACTGTTAAATTCAAGTGGGTGAATATTGACCCCAACAGCGGGTACCTCGTCTCAGCGTCTGTTTGAGTTTTGCTGACATAGAAGATTGGCTTCTGTTCCCCGCGTTCATCTCGAATCAGCACGCCGCTGACTGCTGTGGCAGAAATTGCAGTGTATAGAAAAAGCGGCCCTCCTACTACTGGTTTTACAAGAACGGGAGGGGTAGCCAGGTAAGACTTCAGTTGTTGGAAAGCTTCTTCGCATTTTTCAGTCCATTCGAACTTCTTGTTTCCCCGCAAAGTATCATAGAAAGGCAAACATTTGTCGGTGGATCGTGAGATGAATCTTTTTAGTGCGGCTACCCTCCCGGTAAGTCTTTGCACCTCTCTCTTTTTCTTTGGCGAAGCCATCTGTATGAGTGCGTTGATCTGCTTAGGGTTTGCTTCTATGCCACGATGAGTAACCAAGCATCCAATGAATTCTCCTGATGTGACCGAATTTGCATTTGGTCGGATTCAACTTTATATCATGACCATTCAATCGCGTAAAGCACTCTTCGAGTTGAGATATGTGATCTTGTTCCCTAAGTGACTTCACCAGCATGTTGTCTATATAAAACTCCATTGTCTTCCCGAGTTGGCTAGCGAACATATTGTTCACCGGCCGCTGATATGTTGCTTTGGCATTTTTCAGGCCGAATGGCATCACTTTGTAGCAATATATTCCACGATCCGTTATAAAGTTGTTTTCTCCCGATCGTCAGGGTTCATCAAGATCTGGTTGTAACCTGAGAAGACATCCATGAATGAGAGGAGTGTGTTCCCTGGTGTTGCTTCGACTAGGCGATCGATGTGTGGAAGGGGGAAGCTGTCTTTTGGACAAGCTTTGTTCAGGTCAGTGAAGTCCACGCATATGCGCCATTTTCCATTCTTCTTCTTGACCACCACCGGGCTAGCCAGCCAGTTTGGGTACTTTACCTCAGTTATTGAACTGACACGCAGGAGTCTTTCTACTTTATCATTGACTGCTTTGACTCTGTCTGGCCCAAGCTTTCTCCTTTTCTGCTTTACTGGTTTGAACGTTGGGTCGACATTCAGCTTGTGGCATGTTATGCCGATATCGATGTCGGGCATGTCCTCCGCTGCCCACGCGAAAGTTTGATCGCCCCTGGAGTCATTGTAGTTTCCCCGGAAAATCCAGTCAATGGTTTCGGGGTTGATACTACTTCGGATAGATCGACATTCATTCTTCTGAGCGTCTCGATCACGAGAGGGTCGTCGTGTGGCCTGTCGATTCCGATTGTCTCCCTTTCTTCGAATGAGATCACATCGTTCGGAAATTTCGAGGGTTTGGACCAGTTATTGCTGACGTCTGCCCGGTGCTAGAATGCTTTGATCGACGAGACAGTATCCGAGCAATAATGAGATCCCCTCCATTATCATGCCTATCCTCCTTCTTGATCCGGAGGGCGGTGCCTTGTCATCTCGTCTATCACGCTTAGATTTGTCTTCCCTTGTTTGGTCGGGTTTGTATGCGTTTACGTCCATCTCGAAATCCTTAAGGCTGATGTTTCCTCCAAGCCTTCCACTTTGGACATGACCGCTTTGAATCTTCCGATGAAAATTCGGAGTGTTTCATTCTGCCCTTGAGCTAGGGTCCACAGGTCGGCATCTGAAGTTCCAGGATCCATCAATATGGAGTAATGCTTCAGGAATACTGCAGACAGCTGGTTGTAGTTGTCGATGGAGTTTCTCTCGAGCCTGGAAAACCACTGGAGTGTCGGGCCTTTGAGGTGTTTTACGAAAAGGAGACATTGTCCGACATCTTTTTCACTTTCTTTGAAGTTAGAGCCACCCATGGCTATGGCAAAAGATGTTAGAGTCTCCTTTGGGTCAGTTTTCCCTTCGTAAACTGGAACTTTTATCTTTCCTGGGTCAGGAATTCTCGCACTGGTGATCCGCACTGTGAATGGGGTGTTTTGTGCTTCTTCCAGTACGCGGTCTATTTTGGGTACCTTGCTTGTTGCTTTGTGCATCATGGATCGGACGGCTTTTATGTCAGCGGTTGGTCGGTCCATATTCGCGCGCATCGCAGCCATCTCCTCTTTCTGGGCTCGGATCCCTGCTCTTCGCTCCCCATCGATCTGATTTTGCTCGACCCTAGTACTTGATAGGTACTCGCGGTCTACGAAATTTCTCCTCGGGACCGGTTCGTAATCCCTTAAAGGGACTCCCACTGCATGAAACAAAGGGGTGAGCATTCCCTCGACGAATATCTTTGGGCACTTGTTTGGTTCCCAATCGTGTTTCATATTAATCAACTCGTTGATGAAGATTCACGCAGGGTTTGCGGTTTCCATGAGTCCGTCGAAAATTTTGTTCCCTTCGTTGTCCCGCATGTGCCACTTAATTGTTTGGTGAAGTAGTGCTAGCTCCGATGGGACGACGATTCTTTGCTTCTCCCTTGAGAAAATGGTGTTGGCCAAGAGGCGAAGAGTGTAGCGGATTGTTGGCTTTCACACCTTGTTTATGTTAGCCGTGTTTAGAGCATATGACTCGTCGGTAGCGATGTATTTCCAAACGTTATCCTCATCTGTGAAGTTTGATGCCCCTTGGTAACCAATCTCCGAAATTGATACATTTCACAAAAGGCTTTAAAGGTGACACAATACATCCTAGACCCCATGTTGAAATAGAGAACACCGGGCCTACATCAGTAACGTATTCACCCGAAGTGATGAAATCAATGGTTGGTTGAGCGTATGTTGGCCAATTCATCTCAGACATTTTTCCCAAATTCATATTTTCCACAAGCTCTTCCACAAAGGTGGCAATTCCCAATTTTCCCCATTGTTTCTTGGCATGCGAATTGCATCGGAAAATGCTCCGCATTGAAGAAGCAGCAATGGGTATCCCATGAGTCTTGGGTCCACTCCTGGAATCAATTGGTCGTGTCTTCTTGGAAAATGTCATCTTGTCTAGTGCCGATGTTGTAAAAACTACTAGTTCTCGTCGAGATACTCATTAGTGCTCCTACAAAATCGAATTTTTGAATTAGGACCTTAGGAGTAAAATTTGCAAGATAATTACCAAAAAGGATATTATTACAATAATTGCTGATAATTAAACTCAAAGTCCAATTATTGATTCAAGTTCCAAGTGGTGACCAATTATTTCTCAACATTTCCAAGGATTTTAATTAATAACCATTCCCATTCTCAAGAATTTTAAATTAAATCCAAGAAATCAGTTAAGAATAAATCATCCATGGAAATTAAACAACCTAGTTTAAAAGATTTAAATTAAACACACTAGGTTCTAAGCTTAAACCTTAGCATTAAACCACATTTAACAATTAATTCGAAAATTTCCCAACAATCTCAACACCAAAAATCAATTCTTCAAAAATATACTATTCATTGTCTTTTCCAATTTTTTGAATCCTAGCAAATACTATAATCCAAGGTGGTTCATCTACTAAATCATGTTTCACATAAGTAAGAACTACTAGAACTAGCATTATATGTGAAGAAAGCAAGTAAATCTCAAGTTCTAGCAATTCCCATGTTCTTGAATAAAAGAGCAATCCATGAAAAAGTAAGTTTTTGAATGGTCATACCTTGTAGATAGTGAAGGATGAGTGGGTTTTTAGTGATATAGAAGTTAGAAAATGAAGATTTCAAGAGAAAATTGGATGTTTGTGATAAAAATAAAAAATGGGTTTGAAATCCTTCAAAAACTCAAGAGCACCAAAGAGCTCTTGTTTTTCTCTCTTTTCACTTTTTGATTAGTAAAAGTAAGCTGAAAATGAGAAAGAGAGTTGTTTTTGTCCTTATAGTACCCAAAAATTGTTTTTTCTCTTCATTAAATCCGAAAACGGGGTGCTAAAAATGGTTTCTGTTGCTCGTTAAAAATCCGTTGGAGCGAAAACAAGGAGAGGGATCGCACCACTGGTCGGCTGGCCAGTTGGTGCTGGGCTTACCTCTTTCGTGGATTCACGCCACTGGCCAGCTGGCCAGCTGGTCCGGCCAGTAGTTTCAGATAATTTTCTTCGGTTTCTTCCCTAGGTTGTTTCCCATGGTTGCTTCCCTTTTGTTCATTTTCATTCCTATAATACTAAAACCAAAACGAAACATTAGAAACATTTATTATAAGCATAGTTTAAAGGATAGACATAAGATTGCCTCTCAAGTACGCTTTGTTTAAAGTCTCTTATCTTGACGGTTGTTGGAAAATAAGGCATTTCAGGGTTTGGAGCGTGGAACCGCATCCCAATCTCCGTTTTTGAAATATCTGAGGTACGGTTTAACTCTTTGACTGTGAACTCTTCTCCGGTTTTGCTACGAAGTATAACTGCTCTATACGGCTTTACCTCCTTAATATTATACGGTTCCGTCCATCTTGACTTTAATTTTGCCGGAAAAAGTCTCGACCTTGAGTTAAATAGGAGAACCCAATCTCGTTCCGCAAAATTCCTCGGTATTATTTTCTTATCGTGCCACGCCTTGGCTTTCTCCTTGTAGATTTTTGAACTTTCGTAGGTAAGTAGTCGAAACTCGTCCAATTCCTCCAATTGGATTAAACTCTTCTCCGCGGTGGTTTTTATATCGAAATTTAAAAGTTTTCTCACCCACAATGCCTTGTACTCTATTTCGATGGGTAAATGGCAACATTTTCCATAAAACATGTTGAACGGGGTAGTCCAATGGGGGTCTTGAATAAAGTTCGATAAGCCCAAAATGCATCATCAAGCTTGTTAGCTCAATACTTCATTGTGATATTAACCGTCTTCTCAAGAATTGCCTTGATTTCTCGATTTGAGATTTCGACTTGCCCACTCGTTTGCGGGTGGTAAGGTGAAGCAAATTTATGCTTAACTCCATGTTTCTTCAAAAGGTTGTCAAACACTTTATTGACAAAGTGAGCGCCTCCATCGCTAATGACTACCCATGGAATCCCAAATCTTGGAAAAATGATAGCCTTGAACATTTTTAGAACAACCTTTGCATCGTTTGTTGGACTTACTATTGCCTCCACCGACTTTAACACCTAATCTACCATCACAAGTATGTATTGATACCATATGACAAAGGGAATAGTCCCATAAAATCAATCCCCCACACATCAAAAACTTCGACTTCAAGGATGGGGTTTTGTGGCATCTCATTTCTTCTACTAATATTACCCCTCCTTTGGCATGCGTCGCACCGTGATATGTGGTCATGAGCATCCTTGAATAATGTTGGACACCAAAATCCGGCTTGGAGGACCTTTGTTACTGTTTTGAAAGTGGTAGAGTGACCACCATACTCGAATCCATGGCAATGGTAGAGGATTCCCGGTACATCTTCTTATGGGACACACCTTCTATAGAGTCCATATTTGCAAAGCTTGTAAAAGTATGGCTCATCCTAATAAAATTATTTCAAATCCTTGAAAAAATTCTTCCGTTGGTACCCTACCAATTTAGGGGGCTCCTTCCTTGCAACCAAATAATTACCAAGTCGGCGTACCAAAAATCTTTCGCCTATCTCTTCCATAACTAAAAATTCTCCAGTTTTTGGAAATTCATTGACAAGGGAGTGGATAGCGTTGAGGTATTCTTCGGGGAAAAAATCATCTATCGGTATCTTTTCTTCAATTTTTTTCCTCGAAAGATGATCCACTACTCCATTTTCTATAGATTTATTGTCTTTAATCTCGAGATCAAATTCTTGCAAAAGAAGTATCCGGCTTAGCAATCTCGGTTTAGCATCTTGCCAAAAGATATTTTAAAGCAGAGTGATCCGTATGAACAATGAACTTGGATCCAACGAGATTGAACCAAAAAATTTCAAAGGCGAAAACTATGGCCAACAATTCGTTCTCTGTTGTTGCATAATTGACTTGCGCGTCGTCGAGGGTCCTACTCGCATAATAGATCACGTGAAGGTTCTTTTCTTTCCTTTGGCCTAATACTGCTCCTACCTAATAATTTCAAAACAAAGTTCCAATTCGGAGGTTGAACTATAGGTGCGCTTACTAGAGCTTCCTTGATTCTTAAAAATACCTCGAGGCAATCTTTATTGAAGAGAAAGCCGGTGTCCTTGCAAAAATTGATGTGCAAAAAAATCATTGATAAATCTTCTACAAAACCGGCATGTCCTAAGAAGCTTCATATACCCTTAACTATGCTTGGAGGTTCCAATGCCATCATCACTTCAAATTTTGCCTTAGCAACCTTAATACATTTCTCATAAATCTTGTGTCCTAACACAATTCCTTCTTTCACCATAAAATGAAATGAACTACATTGGTGTCTTCACATCTCTTTAGTACTTTGCACAAATTAGAAAGAGAAGCACCAAATGAAGAACCATATACCGAGAAGTCATCCATAAAACCTCCATTATATTTTCAAGAAAATTTGAGAAAATGGACATCATGCACCTTTGTAAAGTAGCGGGTGCGTTACGCAACCCGAAAAGGCACTCTTCTATATGAAAAAGTTCCATATGGACAAGTGAAAGTGGTCTTTTCTTGGTCTAATGGGTGAATTGGAATTTTAAAAAAACTAAAATATCCATTTAAAAAGCATTAGTAAGAATGATTTGCTAATCTTTCCAATATTTGATCAATGGTAAGGAGAAATGGTCTTTTCTTGTGGAAGAATTTAAGTTTCTATAATCAATGCACATGCGATGTACAGTAATTGTTCTCGTTGGGATTAATTCATTATTTTCATTTTTTATTACCATGACACCCCTTTATTAGGGATTACATGTAGCGCTTTCTTCCTTTTTCTCCTTTAGGTTCCCTAGCTTGATGACCCCTCTCAACACCTTCTTCTTCAAGATCTCCCTTGTGAGAATCGATGATCGCTTCAAATCGATCACTATCCTCTTTTAGAAACCCACAATTGTTTTTCTCAATGGTTAACGCGACTTGAAGCGGATCATCCATGGTTAATTCTTCTAGGACACTATCCGCAAACTCATCATTTGTTTCTATCCAAAATATTTTTCCTCCTATGGTTGGCTTCTTCATTGTTGCGGCGATGTCAAAGTTAGTATTTTGCTTCCAAAATGAAAATCCGTCATCCCCTTTTGCACGTTGATGATTGCTCCCAGGGTAGCTAGAAATGGTCTTCCAAGGATAAGTGGATCTTTTGGATCTTCATCCATTTCTATCACAATCAAATCGGTGGAGACATAACAATCTCCTATCTTCAAGGGAAAATCTTCTAGAAATCCAACGAGATATCTCACCGCATGATCCGTTAGCACTAGTGAAATCTTTGCTGGCTTAAACTTTGAAAAACCGAGCCTCTTTGATACCGAAAGTGGCATCAAGCTTACGCTAGCACCAAGATCACACAAACATTTGTCAAAGACTAGTATTCCCATTGAGAAAGGTAGCGTGAGGCTTCTAGGATCTTTTAACTTCTTAAGCATGGTATTTTGAATTATGGCACTACATTCGTGTGTCATCACCAAAATTCCTTCCAATTCTTTCTTTTTGTTTCTACCGTGTCCTTCATAAGCTTACAATAGGCAGCATTAACATAAGAGCTTCCAAGATTAGTAAAGTGATGTGCACATTATCCATATGCTTTTCAAATAAAACATTTATCTTCTCTAGTATTTGCTTCTTAAATCGCCATGGCAAGGGTACTCTTGGCTTATAGAGAGGCGGTTCAAAAGGTATTTCCTCTTGGATGGCCTCTCTTGAATTGTCTTTTCCTTCACTAGGATTTGCCATCTCTTTCTTCTTTCTTGTATTGATCACTCTTTTAATCTCACCATCCTCTCTTAATCTATTAGTGCTTCCTTCTTGTTTGTCACTTTGTTCCCCTACCCTTTTGGCATTTTCCTTTGGGCCTTCCCTAGGTGGTAATGCTCTCCCACTCCTTAGGGTGATAGCTCCCTAAAAAGGGGGGGGGGGCGAGTGGGGAGGAAGTGGGTACGTATACTCATATACTTCCATCTTGTAACAGACTCCAGGTTCTAATCAAAACAGTTATTTCAAATCCCTAACATCACATCCTTTATGGATTATTTAAGTCTTATCAAAACAGACCTTGAAGTTTCACGCTCGTTGTTGCTGGCCACAACAACGAACTAATACATCCTTTATGGATCTTAACTATTACATCCTTTACAGATTTAAAGCGCGATATATAAATACATGTCTACTATCAGAGCGTGTATGTTGATGGAAAGTATATGCGTAAACCGAAGTGCACATCTAAACCCAACAGCCAATGGCTGGTCACGTCATCTCAGAAACATAAAACTAAACGTATACCATAAGTGTGAGATAACTAAAAATGTTTTGTCTAAACCCAGTAACCAATCGGTGGCCGCAACATCCCGAGAAACATAACACGAAACATATATCGTTAGTGTGGGATAACTAAAACATTTTCGTCCGAACCTAACAACCATTTGCTGGTTGCAACATCTCAGAAACATAGCACTAAATGTATATCGTCAGTGTGAGATACATAAACATGTTTCGTCTAAACCCAACAACCGATCGTTGGTCCCAACATCTCAGAAACATAGCGCTAAACGTATATCGTTAGTGTGAGATAACTAAAAATGTATCGTCTAAACCCAGCAACCAATCGCTGGTCGCAACATCCCGAGAAATATAACAATAAACGTATATCGTTAGTGTGGGATAACTAAAAATGTTTCGTCTAAACCCAGCAACCATTCGCTGGTCGCAACATCCCGAGAAACATAACACTCAACGTATATCGTTAGTGTTGGATAACTAAAAATATTTCGTCTAAACCCAGCAACCATCCGCTGGTCGCAACATCTCATAAACATAGCGCTAAACGTATATCGTTAGTGTGGGATAACTAAAAGTGTTTCGTCTAAACCCAGCAATCATTCGCTGGTCGTAACATCCCGAGAAACATAACACTAAACGTATTTCGTTAGTGTGGGATAACTAAAAATGTTTCGTCTAAACCCAGCAACAATTAACTGGTCGCAGCATCTCGAAAACATAGAACTAAACATATATCGTTAGTGTTAGATACCTAAATATGTTTCCAGCAAAAGGGTAGATAGGCAGCTAGTTTTCGGATGGGTTCGGCTGTCCCCCTCCCTAAAAAAAAGGAGAATTGGGTACGTATACTCATATACTCCCACCTTGTAACAGCCTCCAGGTTCTAATCAAAACAGTTATTTTAAATCACTAACATCACATCCTTTATGGATTATTTAAGTCTTATCAAAACTAACCTCGAATTTTCACTCTCGTTGTTGCTAGCCACAACAACGAACTAATACATCCTTTACGAATCTTAACTATTATATCATTTACGGATTTAAAGCGTGCTATATAAATACATTTTTACTATCGGAGCGTGTATGTTGATGGAACGCATATGCGTAAACCAAAATACACATCTAAACCCAGCAGCTAATCGCTGGTCACATCATCTCAGAAATATAACAGTAAACATATATCATTAGTGTGATATAACTAAAAATGTTTCGTCTAAACCCAGCAACCAATCGCTGGTCGCAACATCCCGAGAAACATAACACTAAACGTATATCGTTAGTGTGAGATAAATAAAAATATTTCGTCTAAACCCAGCAACAATTCGCTGGTCGCAACATCCCGAGAAACATAACACTAAACGTATATCGTTAGTGTGGGATAACTGAAAATGTTTCGTATAAACCCAGCAATCATTCACTGGTCGCAACATCTGTTGGGGTCAGATCCCACCTAACTGGGATCTTTAGGCGAAAATGGCTAAGTATGGCCATAGACATGCCAAGCAGGTAAATAGGAAGGACGAGGCGAGGGGTGAGTGGGAACGATGAGCTTAAAACCGAGACGAGGCAACAACGTCGTAATCTCCATCCATATCGGCGATATAGGTCGGTGATTCCGAGACGCAATGGGCCGGGTCAAATCCAAGAAGCGTATAACATTCTGTTGGACTATAAGGTTTATGGACAAAAGGAAAAATATGCGAGAAAAAAGGAAAGCTTCCTTATCAGTTTAGGGCAAAAGACCGCCGACTCAGATTACATATAAATATGCATGCATTTGTACCCAAGAAGGGGATCCACAACTTTGACCTAGCAAGAATACTTAGGTTTTTCTGAATAACCTCTGTATTTGAAGCTCTTCGACATATCAATAAAAATAACCATCTTTGGATCTCTGTTCTGGTGTTTCTTCTCATAGAAGTTTTGGAATCCCTAAATCTTTCTTAACAAATTGGATCTTGTGGTTTTCAACGCCCACAATTTGGCGCCATCTGTGGGGAATCTCAAAAATTTCCGATTCTTAAGAACCACCAAACACGAGATTTGAAGAGATGACTAACGATGGAGACAAGAACAGCGAGGACGCAAGCAATACTGACACCGATCTTCCTGGAGCAAGGACAAATTCACCGCCAGCAAACACGGAGGCTATTCCACTGGCGATAGCAGAGATGAAAGACATGCTGGCCATGTTACTGAAGGTGGGAGAGCAGGACGAGTTGAACAAATCGGTGTCGGAGAAGCTTGAAACATTAACAATGGAGAGCCGAACCAGATACCTTCGAGTTGGAAACACAAGGTCAACAGCGAATCCTTTCGGAAGAGTGGGATGACTTGGGCTCAATCCGACGGCACTAAATTTCTCAACACCCCATGATGCATCCAGATCGACAGGAGGACTGTCACCGTTACATCCAGTCAACGAACAAACGCGACCAGATCAAACATAATGGAACCACCCCCGCTGATCCGAGGAGCGAGAAGTGCCAATAAAACTGACCTAGGCAACAGATGCGATAGGACGGCTGCTACAATCGACCTTGACGAAGAGGAGGAGGGAGTAAGAATTAGCACTGATCTAACAGAAGAAGAAGAGAACTTCCTACTAGCCCATCAGGTGCAGTTCATTGACGAGTCGCAAAGAACAGGCCGAGGCAACATCCTAGGCGAGTTGCAAAGAGCAAACTCTTACCATCAGCGGCAGATGGACGAAATCCGAGCATCCCTAGCTCAAGCCATTGCCGAGGTGTGAGTTGTCTGCTCCCAAGTACACACGGCCACAAGCGCGGCTCCGGAAATATATCTTGTGCTGGAGGAAGCACAACGAACATCGTTTACAGCTCATATCACCAACACTAGGATCTCTGACCCAGGGAAGATCAAGATTCCAGTCTACAATGGTACGACCGATCCCAAGGAACATAGCACAACTTTCTAAATGGCAATGGGATGAACCAACCTTAGGGAAAGCAAGAAAGACGCCGGCTACTGCCTCCTATTCGTAGAAAATCTTAAAGGCGCAGCCCTTTAATGGTTTTCCAGGCTAGAGCGAAGGTCCGTCGATAATTTCCAGCAACTATCAACCATCTTTTTGAAGCAGTACTCGATGTTCATGGATAAGAAGGCTTCCGACACTGACCACTGGGCTTTAGCACAAGGATCAATGGAGGTGTTACGAAGCTTCATGGAGAGATTTAAAGCAGCGGTATCGAAAATCGAAGGAGTAAGTGACAAGACCACTCTTACAGCGTTGAAAAAATCACTATGGTACGAATCAGACTTCTGGAAAGAAGTTACGCTAAACACACCCCAATCGATCCAAGACGCGCTGCATCGGGCATTGCGTTTTATAGACAACGAGGAGGAGATGAAAGTCCAGGTTAAAAAGTACGGGGCATCGAGATCGGCAAACAGATATCCTCCTCAAAACTAGGGCACATCAAACTCTCGGAAGAGCAATCAAGGGAGTAGTTATGTACATCATGAGGGACCGAGCTTTGGCGGATCCCACAACTACCAAATGAGTACCGGCCAATGTAAGGCTCCGTGGAACACCTGGACGAGAAACTCAAACATTTACGACGAGAAGGCTTACTGCGAGCATCACCATTGTTACGGACATTCGACTGCGAACTGTCGAAGCCTGGGGCTCAAGCTGGCAGCAAAATTGGTAAAGGGGAGCTCGAAAATGGAGTAACTCTCAAAGACTTTGAGCTCGACGAGTCAGAGAAGGAGTAACCCTTCGATACGAACCGAGCTGATCAGGCTAATGAAACACCAACCAAAAGAGGGAGACGAAGCAATGAAACGGCACCCATAAATAAACATGATAATGGGAGGATCCCAGTATTACATGGATACGGTGTCCTCGATCAAAGCCTACCAACGCAAAGCCAATGCCAGTATCAACGGGAAACCACCGACATCGGCAGACCCGATAATAATCCCCTCGTCATCGAATTGATCATCAAAGACTTTGACGTCGCCAGAATCCTAATAGATACGGGAAGTTCTGTGGACGTTATTTTTCGAGAAATCCTCAGAAGAATGAACGTCAGCCTATCCGAGGTGATAGCAATGCCGAAACCGCTAACCGGATTTTCTGGAGAAACTACAATGACCCTTGGGATGATCAGCCTACCTGTCCAAGTGGGAGATGTGACCAAAGTGGTAGAATTCTCGGTAGCAGATCACCCGGCAATCTACAATGCAAACCTGGGAACCTCCTGGATAAATTCCATGCGAGCCGTACCATCAACCTATCACCTCTGCGTAAAATTTTCGACCTTGAACGGAGTAAAAATGATATGGGGAAACCAGAGGGAATCCCGAATCTGCTTCCTAACGAAACACAAGCTCAGGAACCCTGTCACCGAGCAAATCTCGAAGACAAAGCGAAATAAAATGAAGACAAATCGAGAATCCGAGAAGTAGTTGGCAAAGCTCTTATAGCAATTACAGATCACGGAAGATCGCAAAAAAGAGAAAAAGCCAACATGTGACCCCGTAATCTCAGTATGCATCGACGACGCGCACCCAGAACACTGCGTGGAGATCGGAACGAATTTAAGCGAAGCATTAAAGAAAGAATTGGTCTCTTTCCTAAAAAGGAATATAAATACTTTTGCTTGGAGCACCGAGAAAAAACGGGCATCGATATTAACGTGACCTGCTACGAGCTAAACGTAGATCCGGCCTTTAAACCAATAAAACATAAAAGAAAGAAGTTGGGACCAGAACGAGCTAAGGCCGTGAACTACGAGGTGGATCGACTCTTGAAGGTAGGATCGATCGTTGAAGCAAAATACCCCTATTGGCTAGGTAATCCCGTAGTAGTAAAAAATAAAAATGGAAAATGGCGAGTGTGCGTCGACTTCACCGACCTTAACATAGCATGCCCAAAGGATAGCTTACTACTTCCGAACATTGATCGACTGGTGGAAGCTATGGCAGGCAACATGCTCCTCTCATTTATGGATGCATTTTCCGGGTACAACCATATTTTTATGAATCCGGATGACCAAGAGAAAACTGCATTCATCACGGATCGCGGAATATACTGCTACAAGGTCCTTCAGCCTCAAAAACATCGAGAAAACTTACTAGAGATTGGTAAACAAGATGTTCGCATATCAGCTCGGTAAAACGATCGAGATTTACATAGTTGATATGCTCGTGAAATCATTCAAAGAAAAGGACCACGTAACCCATATAAAGGAGTGCTTCGAGCAACTAAACCTACACCACATGAAGCTCAACCCGACCAAGTGTAGATTCACAGTCACATCAGGGGAATTCCTCAGATACTTAGTAACTCGTAGTGGCATCAAGGTGAACCCGAAACAGATCACCGCCCTGATCCAGATGGCCTCACCGAAGATGAAGCAAGAAGTCCAGAGGCTTACAGGACGCGTCGCAGCTTTGAACCATTTTATTTCGCGATCCACCGATAAGTGCTTGCCATTTTACGACCTCCTGAGAGGAGACAAGAAGTTTTAATGGACCGCGAAATGCAAAAAGGCATTCCAACAGCTGAAAAGCTATTTGACGAATCCTCCAGTGCTCGCGAAACCCATGAAGGGGGAGCCCTTTCTCTTATATACAGCCGTCTCAGCTACCGCGGTAAGTGGGGCACTCGTCCAAAAAGAACAAGGCAAACAGAAACCCATTTTCTATGTAAGTCAAACTCTGACCGACCCAGAAACCCGATACCAGCAGATGGAGAAGCTGGCATTGTGCGTAGTAATGCCAGCTCGAAAACTAAGGTCATACTTCCAGTCACACCCTATAGTGGTCCTAACCACTTCCTCTTTACGATCCAGCTTGCTTAGTCCCAGCCAGTCCAAAAGATTGGTAAAATGGGCAATAGAGTTGAGTTAATACGACATCGAATATCGGAGCAAAACCTGCGTAAAATCTTCATGGGGTCATCTTTGAAACATGGCTCTGGGGTAGGAATACGCCTAACTTCTCCAACTGGTGAGGTCTTGGAACAATCATTTCAGTTGGCATTCCACGCATCTAACAACGAGGAAGAATACAAAGCTTTAATCGCCGGTCTGAGGCTTGCCCACAGAATTAAAGTCGACAGCATCAATGCACTCTATGATTAGTAGCTGGTGGTGAATCAATTAAATGGCGAATATGAAGCAAGAGACGAAAGGATGGAGGCATACCTGAAAATAGTTCGGGAGCTAGCTGCAAAATTGAAAGAATTCACACTTACTCAAATACCCCATAGAGAGAACACCTCGGCGGACGCACTGGTAGCACTAGCATCTACCTCTGACCCAGGCTTGAAAAGGATCATCTCGGAAGAGTTCATCGAATGCCCGAGTATTAGCATCCCTGATTCCGTCAATGCGATAACCCGAGCTCAAGCAGCTAGGCTAACGCAAGATATACCTGAAAACCTGTTATTCGAGAAGAAGACGCTGCAGTCACAATGGAAGAGGATCTTACAAGCACGCCTCCGATCGAACACGATGCAATGATCATCGACGAGGATCAAGCAACTGACATGGAGGTCGAAACCAACAACGATCCTTTTCCCGAAGACGAAGTAACCAAATTGGATGAAGCTCGGCAATGAGTAAACATAAAATATGGCTATGAAAAAGTATGGATGGATGCAATACGAGGCTACATCGCTCATGGCAATCTTCCATCCGACAAATGCACAGCTCGCAAACTTCGAGCTCAAGCAGCTCGGTATGTTTTACTTGACGAAAACATCTTCAAGTGGAGATTCTCGGGACCGCTATTGGCTTGTGTGGAAGGGAAAGAAGCTAGACGAATCATGGAAGAAATCCATAGTGGGTCTTGCGGCAATCATTCTAGCGGATGAGCGTTAACGATTAAAATAAAATGTCACGGCTACTTCTGGCCCACTATGGTGAAGGATTGTGAGAAGTTTTCTGCGAAGTACGAGAAATGTCAACGACCTGCGCCAATGATCCATCAACCAACCGAACTGTTTTCTTCAATCTCGGCACCTTATCCATTTATGAGATGGTCCATGGACAAATGGGCAGCTTGTAAACTCCGAGCTCAAGCAGCTCGGTATGTTTTACTTGACGGAAACATCTTCAAGTGGAGCTTCTCGGGACTGCTGTTAGCTTGTGTGGAAGGGGAATAAGCCAGATGAATCATGGAAGAAGTCCACAATGGGTCTTGCGGCAATCATTCTGGCGGATGAGCATTAGCGATCAGAATAAAATGTCACGGCTACTTCTGGCCCACTATGGTGAAGGATTGAGAAAAGTTTTCCGTGAAGTCCAAGAAATTTCAACGACACGCGCCAATGATCCATCAACCAACCGAACTGTTGTCTTCAACCTCAGCACCCTATCCATTTATGAGATGGTCCATGGACATCGTCGGGCCTCTACACTGATCTAAGTAAAAATGTTTCCTACTTGTTATAACCGATTATTTCTCCAAATGGGTTGAAGCAGATTCCAATGCCAACATAAAAGATGCCTAAGTAGAAAACTTTGTATGGAAGAACATCATCTGCTGACATGGAGTTCCATACGAGATCGTCACCGATAACGGTTCACAATTCATCTCGACGAGATTTGAAGCTTTCTGCAAAAAGTGAAAGATTCGACTTAAGTAACGGCGAAGCCGAAGCAATAAACAAGATTATCCTTGATGGCCTAAAGAAACGCCTTGATGAAAAGAAGGGTCGATGAGCCGACAAACTCGAAGGATTACTCTGGTCTCATCGAACGACTCCACGATGAGTTTTAGAAGAAACCCCATTCTAGTCAACGGAATAGAACGCGTTATTCCTCCAAAAATACATTTCTCCGGAGTTCATCATAGACTTCTCCCCGAACAAGAAGGGCTAAATCATCTACTACTACTTGACGAGCTGGACTTGATCAACGAAAGACGCGACCAAGCACTAGTCTGGATTCAAAATTACCAGCAAGCAACAACTAAGTACTATAACTCTAATGTTTGAAACCGGAGGTTGTATGAAGGAGACAGTTCTGAGAAAAATCTTCCAGAACACGGCCGAAACGAACTCTAGGAAGCTAGGAGCGAACTGGGAAAGACCTTATAAAATCACCAAAGAAGTTCGTCTAGGGGTCTACGAGCTCGCTAATATGGTCGATGTGCCAATTCAATGATTTTGGACTGCAATGCATCTGAAGAAATACTATCACTAAACCAGATCAGACAAGAACTTGAGGCGGATTATCCCCGAAAATGGTACGTAGGCAACTCATCTTAGGATGGGTTCATATGCCCCCTCCATAAAGAGGGGGGGAGAGTGGGTACGTATACGTGTATATTCCCATTTCTATACTTTTTCGTAAACACTGATCAAGACATGTCCCTTGACTTATGGACTATCTCGCAAAACATCAAGTCTTAACTAAAACAGACTCTTCGATATAATTATCGAACTCGTTGTTTCTGGCCTCAACAACGAACTAATACATTCTAAACGGATCTTTTCTACTACATCCCCAATGGATATTTAAGTGCGCTATGTTTATTATCAGAGCGGATATGTTGAAGAAAAATGTGCTTGTAACCCTGAAGTAAACATCTAAACCTAGCAAACAGAACGCTGGTCGTAACATCTATGTTCATGATCGGAGCAAGCTTGTTGAAGGATAACGTTCTTGTAAACCGAAGTAAACATCTAAACCTAGCAAATAGATCGCTAGTCATAACATCTAAAGCTAGCAAACAGATCGCGAGGCATAAGTACTAATAAACCCCACAGAGGGGAAAATGCGGTTTAACAAAAACAAGACAAAACAAAACAAAGAGCTCTGTCTTCGGCGGCTACCCTTGTGAGCTCTTTAGGGATAGCGAAGCCGACCTCCCTCACTCGATCAACGATCACAATAAACACTCTATGTCATGCGACAAAAGCGTCTTGGAAACCAATACAAGTAACATCTCTCGCATCTAGGTTGATATTCATGCTCGACGGTGCAATGCAGAAAAGGCAAGTCTGGACAGTCAAGATATTGCCACGTTGAGACAAAGGAGTTATTCACGGGTGGATAGAAAGCTACAACCGTGTCCGGAACCCCTTCTCCAAGCCGGGTGAGTTCGTCAAAATGACCTTTAGCATGAACATCGACACATAACTTGAGAAGTTGTGTAGCCCTTTTCGTGCGACCAGCGCATACACACAGCATTCCACACAGATAGGTCGCATTAGCGCTGAAAAGGATAAACCATTCCAAAAGTTCCATCGCTGTGTTGATGTCCTGTTGGGTGGTCACGAGTCTTGTAGCCTCATAATAAATAACAGCTGGGTTTCCGGCGTCCAAACACCTTACAAAGAAGCTGCGATATGCCCCGTCTAGAAGAATTTTATCTGTGTCCTCGCACAAATCGTCAATACAAAGTTCCTTCAGGATTTCACTACTATACAATATGTCTCTGCCAATCCGCCGTGATCGAAGGATGTGTCCGAGTCTCCACAAGGTGAGGCGGCCAAGTTTTCGTACGATGACAGAGATAATGTCCGAAGAAAACTCTGGTATTTCCATAACAACGAACAACAAGAAGAAAGAGATAAGAAGAGTTTATACATTTTTCGGGGGAGGATTAGAATGGGAAGACCAAAAAGCCGAAGACTAATATCTATAGGAGGAGCACGATGCCCTAGGAGCAATAATTAACCTAGGAGGAGTGCCAGGAAAGAATCAAGGCGTCTCTTCGATGTCCCGTCAAAAACACGTGGTCCAGAACATGCCATGTGCCAGCCAAAAAGAACGTGACGATTTAGAATCCGCGCCGACCTGCTTACGTCTACCGACCTCTTATACCGCTTGAAAATTCCACAACACGACACAATATTTTTGCCAAACTGGTTATGACAATCTCAGTATCAGACACTTTTACCTCGTCACTATCAAAACAGAAACTGACGAGCTGGGGGCTAACTGTTGGGGTCACATCCCAACTAACTGGGATCGTTAGGCGAAAATGGCTAAGTATGGGCATAGACATGTCAAGCAGGTAAAGAGGAAGGACGAGGCGAGGGGTGAGTGGGAACGACGAGCCTAAAACCAAGACGAGGCAACAACTAATCTCCATCCATATCGGCGATATAGGTCGGTGATTCTGAGACGCAATGGGCCAGGTCAAATCCAAGAAGCCTATAACTTTCTACTGGACTAGAAAGTTTATGGACAAAGGAAAAAGAGGCGAGAAAAAAAGGAAACTTTCCTTATCAGTTTAGGGCAAAAGACCACCGACTCAGATTAAATATAAATATGCATGCACTTGTACCCAAGAAGGGGATTCGCAACTTTGACCTAGCAAGAATACTTATGTTTTTCTGAAGAATATCTGCATTCGAAGCTCTTCAACATATCAATAAAAATAACCATCTTCGGATCTCTGTTCTGGTGTTTCTTCTCATATCGTTAGTGTGAGATATCTAAATATGTTTCGTCTAAAACCAGCAACCGATCATTGGTCACAACATCTAAAAAATAGAGTACTAGACATATATCATATAGTATAAGATAATTAAATATGTTTGATCTAACCCCAGCAGTCACACGTTTCGTAGCACACTGGTATTTAACATCTTAAAACCCAGTATACATCGCTTCATAGCACACTGGTAGTTAGACACTTTGTACAAAGTTGCGAGTTACCCAAACACGCTTCGCTAACTAATCTACAGCTCGTTACGAATATGAGTTTGAAGCAGGAGCATCAAGCACAACATCCGAGTCGGAACGACGTAAATACTATTTTCAAATTTTTGCAAGGTGTCCTTAGAACTTGGACCTTGAAAATTTTCATGAAGCAACAAGATTTTCAAGACGCAACTCGACCTTCCGTACCCGAAGTATCCAGAGATTTCACTCGCCATGAAAGATACATGGTTTATCTCTTTTGCGGTAAAGTTCAAATATTATATGTGTTATATATTTGATTATCAATATGTAAAATATTATATAATCAATATGTCAAATTGTTTTATAAGTTTGAACTCAGAAATTCCCAATTTTAAATTCTTAAGCCATCGGACATACGTCATAATCCTGACAAATTCCAACGCATTTACAATGGATTTAAAATCCCGTCGAAAATCCGTCGGAATTTTGGAGTATTATGACGGATTTCCGACGGTTTTAGGGTACATGATTGCCAAACTTTGCATTTAGGTGAATAACTCATCTAAACTAATATTAAATTCTCCATTTACGACCGATTACATTGTTTAACAGATATCTATGATTTCCGACAGACACAAATTCTGCAAAAATTATGTCAGAATTCTGTCGGTGTCTTGGTTTACTTTCTTTTTTTATTCCCTAACTTAAATGGAATTTTTATTTTTATCATTTTACAGTTTAGGTTGGCTAATAATAGAATCACAAAGCCTATTCTGAAGATTTTCAAGACGCAACTCGACCTTCCTACCCGAAGTATCCAGAGATTCCACTCGCCATGAAAGATATATGGTTTATCTCTTTCACGGTAAATTTCAAATATTATCAATATGTAAAATAGTTTATAAACAATATGTCAAAAAAATTTACAAGTATGAACTCGGAAATTTCCAATTTTAAAATCGTAAGCCGTCAGAAATCAGTCAAAGTTTTGGAGTATTATGACGGATTTCCGACGATTTTAGGGTATAGGATTGCCAAACTTCGCATTTAGCTGAATAACTCATCTAAACTAAAATCAAAATCTCCATTTCCGACCGATTACATTATTTAACGGATATTTAAGATTTTCGACAGACACAAATTCTGCAAAAATTTCGTCGGAATTCCGTCGGATTCTTGGTTTACTTTTTTTTTTTTTTTCCTATCTTAGATGGAATTTTTATTTTTATCATTTTACAGTTTAGGTTGGCTAATAATAGAATCACAAAGTCTATTCTAAAGATTTTCCAGACCCAACTCAACCTTTCGTACCCGAAGTATTCAGAGATTTCACTCGCCATGAAAGATATATGGTTTCGCTCTTTTGTGGTAAAGTTCAAATATTATATGTGTTCTATATTTGATTATCAATATGTAAAATATTTTATAAGCAATATGTCAAATTGTTTTATAAGTATGAACTCGAAAATTTCCAATTTTAAAATCGTAATCCGTCGGAAATCCGTCATAATCCTGAAAAATTCCAATGCATTTTCGATGGATTTAAAATCCCGTCGGAAATCCGTAAGAATTTTGGAGTATTATGACGGATTTCCGAGGGTTTTAGGGTACATGATTGCCAAACTTTGCATTTAGGTGAATTACTCATCTAAACTAATATCAAAATCTCCATTTATGACCGGTTACATTGTTTAACGGATATCTAAAATTTCCGACAGAAACAAATTCTGCAAAAATTTCGTCGGAATTCCGTCGGTTCCTTGGTTTACTTTCTTTTTTATTTCCTATCTTAGATGGAATTTTTATTTTTATAATTTTACAGTTTAGGTTGGCTAATAATAGGATCACAAAGTCTATTCTAAGATTTTCAAGACGCAACTCGACCTTCCTACCAGGAGTATTCTAAGATTCCACTCGCCATGGAAGATACATGGTTTCGCTTTTTCGCGGTAAAGTTCAAATATTATATGTGTTCTATATTTGATTATCAATATGTAAAATATTTTATAAACAATATGTCAAATTGTTTTATAAGTATGAACTCGGAAATTCATTTTAAAATCATAAGCCGTCGGAATATCAAAATCTCCATTTCCGACCGATTACATTGTTTAATAGATCTAAGATTTTCGACGGACACAAATTCTGCAAAAAATTCTTCGGAATTTTGTCGATTTCTTGGTTTACTTTCTTTTTTTATTTCCTATCTTAGATGGAATTTTTATTTTTATCATTTTACAGTTTAGGTTGGCTAATAATATAATCACAAATAAGAACCATCTAGTAACCAATTACAGTCTTTTTGCTTCACCTTTATGAAATAATAGGTGGTTAATAATTACGATAGCTTGCGACCTCGAGCTGTTAAATTATTTAATTTTTACTTCTTTATTTAATTTATGCTTCTTTAATTGTTTCATAACTAATATTTTTCGTATTTAAAGATGACTCAAGTCAGAGGGGTGCTTCCGGATTGGCTAAAAGTGATGGAGGATACACACACGTAAATATAAACCGGCCATCCATATTAAATCTACGTGTAATTTATTATAACGAAATTTTAATTAATTAATCATTAATTGTTTTTTCTCTTTCTTTTGAAATCCATTCTGTCGGTATCGCCAGTGAACACGGGGTGATTGGGTTGAAAATATTTATTTGTGTGTGTTTCATTGCTATATCACCATCCGAATACAAATTTGGCATAATTTATATATTTTAACATAAATTATAATATTTAAAATAATAGCCACAGTTTCTACAGTTTTTATTACCAATCAGACATTTATTAATATTTAAAAGTAACAGTCACAGTTTTTACAGCCAAAATCTCTACAGCCAAAAGCCTACAGCAAAAGTTTACAGTCACAGTCCTTACCAATCAGACCCAAGGATGGCAACAATCCTTCGTCTTCAATTACAGCAAACCATGATGCTCCCTTTTCCAGTTACAACCTCCGACGCTCTCTTTTCCGATCAAAATCTCAACGGCGGCCAGCAATTTCTTTGTCACATATCTTCTTTGCGATTGCCTAAGCTCGTGGCTCCATTTTCACTCAAACCGAGATGTTTGTGTAACCGAACACGCGAAGCTTCTTCTTCGACGAGCATCTCTGGAACTCCAACTACAGTCACCAGTTCTCCGGCGAATTGTAAATCTCTTCCGTCTCCACCTATCGATTCAATGGCACATGAAACCTCTGCGAGCCTTTTCCCCTCTATTCTCTTCCGAGACGGTGAAGGAAACAAATACAATTTTTGCCAAAATTTATGCAATTTCCCGCTATAGTGTTGCTATCGGTCCTTCTCCGGTAGCCGTAAGTACCTTTAGACATCATCATTCAGTCAATTTTTAGGTTGTCGAAACCTAATCCCTTTGTTTCTTCGTGAAGCCAGTGACGAATCCAACAACTCTTTATCACCTCTGATGAATCGGACTGCCGCTTCCTCTATCAATCCCATGTACATATAATCTCTCTCATATCTTTATTTAACGTGTAGAGATTAGACTCATCTGAAATTTCAAAACCCTAGAACCATATATATTCTGATTTTGTAAAATCATTTCAGGTTTCTCTGGCGAGCTCCACCACTTTTATGTCGAGCTCCATTGTGTCTCCGACGAGCTCTATCACCTCTCTAACAAGCTCCATTACAACTTCACTGTGCTTTGTCTCTTCCGGCGATTATCTCCGTCGTCTTCTCTTATGGGGGTCACAGGTACACTTTGCTCCTTTTATTAGACAATTTTTAGATAGCCACAGAACCCTAATCCCTTTGAATCTTCCTTTAATAGTGAATTTTGGATGCAGAATCTAAAAATGGTATCCTCCGGTCATCTTCTCCGATGACTCTCCTCTGAAATACTCAGGTAACCATCAACCTTTAGTCTATCTCTTTCATGTGATGACTTCAATATTGAAACTTTTGAGATTTTTCAGGATCATAAAGTCTTATTTCATCTTCGTTGCAGCTTCTCCGACAAGCTGATTTGTCTTCTCCGCTGTTACAATAAATTCAGGTAACCCACTTGAACCTGAATCATCTCCTTTCTTAATTGTCTCTACTTGAATTTTAGAGACAGTCTCCTGAAACTGACTTGTTTCTCTGTCTTAAACTTATGCGAGAGTAAATCCTTTGACACTGGCATTTCCTGGAACTAATTCTGAGCAGAAACAACATTCTCCTATACTTCTGCTAATGTCAGGTAACACCTTCTGTCTGCAGTATCATTAAAAAAAGTATGAACTGGTTTCTCTTCTTAATTATTCATGACTCCATGCCTTCCATACACGTTTGAACAAACCATGAATCACCTTAGACTTTCCTTTCCTTGTAGCAACCATAACTAACCACTTCAGTAATAATAACTTCATCTGTTTGAATGAAAGAACCATATAACCTTGATTGATCTCCAAATCAGCCTGACTCTACAACCATTTTCTTCCGAGTCAGTATCCCTTTCAATTCAGCTCATCTCTTCAGATAAAATCAGAATTCACATACACCAATAGCTTGTCTCAGATTAACAAATTGATTGAAGTCTAGTGGTTTTGTGAACAAATCTGCAAGTTGAAAATCAGTTCCAACATGCTCAATCACCACCTCCTTGTTTTCAACCAACTTTCTGATGAAGTGATGTCTGATATCAATATGCTTAGTTCTGGAATGTTGAACCGGATTTTTGGATATGTCAATTGCACTCTTGTTATCACATCGCACCAATAAAGAATCTGACTTAACTCCATAATCTTCAGCCATCTGTCTCATCCAAAGTAACTGAGTGCAGCAACTTCCCATAGCTATGTATTCAGCCTCTGCAGTAGATAGAGACACACAATTCTGTTTTCTACTATGCCATGAAATCAGATTGTTGCCTAAGAAAAAACAGCCTCCACTTGTACTTTTTCTGTCATCCATACAACCTACCCAATCTGCATCACAATATCCTGCAAAATTGTAATTTGTCTCTCTTGAATAGAATAAACCATAGTTTAATGTGCCTTTGACATACTTGATGATTCTCTTAACAGCATGTAAGTGAGACAGTTTTGGCTTTGCTTGATATCGTGCACATAAGCCTACACTCAAACACAAATCTGGTCTACTTGCTGTAAGATAAAGTAGGCTCCCAATCATCCCTCTATACAGCTTTTCATCCACGTCTTGTCCTGCCACGTATTTGGATAGCTTAGTTGTAGTACTCATAGGAGTTTGCGTCGCTTTGCTTGAGTCAAGTCCAAATCTTTTGACTAGATTTTTAGCATAAGTACTTTGAGACACAGAAATCCCTTCTTATGTTTGAATAATCTGCAATCCCAGAAAGTATTTAAGCTCTCCAACAAGACTCATCTCAAATTCACTCGTCATGTTCTTCACAAAATTGTCTACAAGACTTTGTGATGTGCTTCCAAAGATTATATCATCCACATAGATCTGTACCAACATCAAATCATTTACGTCCTCAAGAATAAACAATGTTTTGTCCACACTTCCTCTTGCAAATCCTCTTTCTATAAGAAACCTAGTGAGTCTCTCATACCATGTCCTTGGAGCTTGCTTTAAACCATACAAAGCTTTGTGTAATTTGTAGACATATTCAGGATGTTGAGAATTTTCAAAGCCTTTTGGTTGCTCCACGTACACTTCTTCTTGTAGAATACCATTTAGAAACGCACTTTTGACATCCATCTGATAAAGTTTAAAACCCATGTTACATGCCATTCCTAACAAGAATCGAATAGATTCTAATCGAGCCACATGAGCAAAGGTTTCATCGAAATCAATCCCTTCTTCTTGTGAGTAACCTTGAGCCACAAGACGTGCTTTATTTCTTATAACAACTCCTACTTCATCAGTCTTGTTTTTAAAGATCCACTTTGTTCCCACATTATTCACATCAGATGGTCTTGGAATTAATTCCCAAACATTGTTTCTAACAAACTGTTCCAATTCTTCCTCCATTGCTAAGATCCAGAAATCATCATCAAGTGCTTCCTTATGATTCTTAGGTTCACTCATAGACACAAAACATGGAAAGTGAACCACTTTCCTAGCATCACCATACACTGGTTTTCCGAAATTTAGCTTGACTCCTCTAGTATGCCTTCCATCATTCAGATTTCCAATAATATGAGCAGAAGAATGGTTTTTAGTAACTCGAACATCCTGATTTGTATTAGAATCATCATCATCAGCAACCTCTTTATCATCAGTCTCATCTCTAATTTCTTCTGGTAAGTCTTCATCTTTTGAACTTTGAAGTTGCTGACTTGAACTTTCCTCTGAATCTTTCACTGCTTCAGCAAAAGAAAAATCATCAAAAACAACATTGACTGATTCTTCAATCTTACGGGTTCTCTTGTTAAACACCCTATATGTTGTGCTATTTCCAGAGTATCCTAAGAAGATTCCTTCATCACTTCTAGAGTCGAACTTCCCTAGCTGGTCTTTATCATTCATTATATAACACACACAACCAAATATATGAAAATAATCCACAGTGGGTGTCTTCCCTTTCAACAACTCATAGGGAGTTTTAGCTGTTCCTTTTCTGACATAGACCCTATTTATGATATAGCAAGCTGTGTTTAGTGCTTCAGCCCAGAATCTTGTAGCAACTTTGTTTCCATGTATCATTCCCGAGCCATTTCCTGTAGAGTTCTGTTTTTGCGCTCAACCACACCATTCTGTTGAGGAGTTCTCGGAGCTGAAAACTGATGTGTTATCCCTTGACTTTCACAAAATTTTATCATAATATCATTCTGAAACACTCCTCCATGATCACTACGAATCTGCTTAATGCTTCTACCTCTCTCATTCATCAACTGAAGTGCCCATATCTTGAAGCTTTTCACTGTCTCAGATTTTTCTCTAATGAATCTGACCCAAGTAAAACGTGAAAAATCATCCACAAGAACAAATACATACTTTTTCCCAGCTATGCTTTCTACTTGCATCGGCCCCATAAGATCCATGTGAATACGATCTAGAACAGATTTAGATTGCACATCTTGAACTTTCTTGTGCTGGACTTTTACTTGTTTACCCATATTGCATGCACCACAGATTAGCTTCCCATCGTTCTTCAGTTTAGGAACTCCTCTGATTACTTCATGCTTAACAAGAGTTGTCAAGTTTCTCACATTCATATGTCCTAACTTTTGATGCCATAATTGCAGGTCATCTTGTGCATTAAGACATTTTTCAGAGGATCGCCACATGTAGCAATTGTTACCAGCCCTCAGTCCCCTTAAGACAGCACTCCCATTGCTATCTAAAGCAGAACATTCATATCTTGTGAACAATACTTCAAGCCCTTGATCACACAATTGACCTACGCTGGTCAGATTTTCTTTTAATCCGTCAACAAAGTACACGTTTGTTAATGCCGGTTGGTCAACTCCTTCTGTCACACCTTTCCCTTTAATACCTCCTTTTACACCATCACCAAATGTAACTTTGCCTTTGTTAATCTCCTTAAACTTGGATAAACAGTCTTTTCTTTCTGTCATATGTCTTGAACATCCACTATCAAAGTACCATTCAGAGGCTTCTTCTGCTTCCACAGCCATCAAGGCAATAGAGGTATCAATCTCTAATTCTTCTTCATCTTCAGAACCTGATTCTGGGATCAAATCCCAGACTAGCTCTTCTTCTTCTTCTGAATCATCTTCCAGGTTGATGCAGATTTTGTCAGACATGATTGCAGCATTGCATCGAAACTCATTCTCCTGTCTCTGAGGATAAGACCTACCATATAGATCTCTTGACTTCACCCAAAACTGATTTCCCCATCCATTCCAGGTAAACTTTCTCTGCCTCCATAGTTTATCTAATCTTTCTTCAAACCTGTAACAATGGGCTTTAATATGTCCATACTTCCCACAATAGTAACAGCCTGATCTTCTAGATTGTTGCTGAGTTTGAACTGTGCGTTGTTCCTGAACTAGAGTCTGATGACTTTTCTTTTCAAAAGAGCATTTCTCATCTTCATGTTTCTTTCCACTAACAAACATAGTTTTGTCATGTAGAGTTGTTGCTTGATATCCCAGACCTCTGGAAGTTTTTTCAGTTCTTCCTACTGTCAAAATCTTGTCAAGCTTTTTTGTTCCTGAGTTAAGCATCCTGATTTGCTTAAGTTTCTCATCGAGATCCATCTGCACTTGTTGTGAGTTTTTTCTTTCCTTGATTAGCTCAGCTTCTAGTTTATCCACCATTTCTTTGAGATTAGTTTTCTCCCTTATTAGAATGACATTCTCCTTCGTTATTTTTATCAGAGTATCGCAAATTTCCTTGTATTCAGGTTTCATCTCAATTTCACCTTCATCGTCTGTTGAGTCATACTCCTCTTCTTGATCCTTGGTTATACTCTATGTTTCTTTCTTAGTGTTAGAAATTTCAACTTCATCTTCAATCCCATCACTTTCTCCAATGAATGCAACAAGGTTACTTAACTCTTCCTCACTATCGTCTTCCTCAGAGTCACTTCCATCAACTCCAATGAACGAACGGTCTCCCCTTGCCTTCTGATCATTCACACATTCCATCTGAGTGTGACCGAATCCTTTGCATTTAAAGCACTTGATCTCCCTTCTTTTAGCAGTTGGACACTCAGATTTTAGATGTCCATACCCTTTGTATTCGAAGCACTGAAAATTAGATTTCCTGTTGCTTTTCTCAGTTTCTGATGGTTTAGAATTTGATCCGAATCATTTATTTCCTTGCTCCTTCCTGAACCCTCGTGTAAATTTCTTAACCAACATTGCTACTGTTTCTTCTAGATCCTCTATTTTCTTTTCTTCTGTGACAGCCAGTGCGATTCCTTTAGTTTTATTGGGTTCTTCAGCAGCCAATTCCATCTCATATGCTTCAATCATTCCTACAGCAACTTCAAATTTAAGAGTGTCTATGTTTAGAGAGACCCTAATAGATGTTTTCTGAGCAGCAAACTTAGCTGGAAGACATCTCAAGAGTTTTTTGACAAGCTTGCTATCTTTGTATTTCTTTCCAAGCACTTCAGCTTCATTCGCAATTGCGCACAGCTTAGCACTGAATTCTTCAACCGATTCATGTTCTTCCATTCTAAGGTTCTCGAATTTTGAGGCAAGCAGATCAAGTCGACTCCTTTTAACAGTCTCGGTCCCTTCAAACACACTTTGTAGAATTTCCCATGCAGCTTTAGCAGATTTACAGCTTTGAATCAACTCAAATTGTTTGACTTCCACAGATTTGAAAATTTCACATAAGGCCTTTGAATTCCACTTTGCCTGTAACTTTTCTGATGCTATCCATTCACTCTTAGGTTTCGGAATTACGTTGCCTTCTTCGTTAGCTTTGGTTGGTGGTGCCCATCCTTCTTCAACAGCAGTCCATGCATCTTCATCAATGCTTTTGATCGTTGATGTCATCTTTGATTTCCACCATCCATATGTTGCCTTGTTCAGCAAGGTTTGTTTCACAACCACAACTTCTCTAGAGTTCTCCATCGTTCCGCAGAATCTCACCTGAAAATAAACGCAGGTGACTGCTCTGACATCAATTGAAACGTAAGAACTTTAGAGATAGATACTAACACAGAGATTTCTCAAACAAATTTCCCAATTAGATTTATCATTAATGGTAACTTACAAGAAACCAAGATAGAGAACTTACAAGTATCTCTCTCAAAGATAATCTAATCTCTCAATTGATTTCCTTACAAGGAAAACCAAAAACCCTTTTTCCCTTCAGAAAACTCAAACTCTTAATCTCTTATTTTCTAAAGAGAGTATTGACATCTATTTATAACCATAGACTCAATGCTTCTTTTACAATTTCCAATTCCTAAGATAAGAATAATTTCTTTTTTTATTATCATCTCTTGAATTCCTTTTCTTCTTGTTTTTCCTTTTTCCTTCTAGCTTTTACAAGCTTCTAATGTTTTCCTTTTTTTTGCTTTGTGTTTTGTTTTCAGCTTCCACGTCATCATGAAGAATATTGCATCTTCAGTGAGGATTTCCTTGACATCACAAATCAGTTTTACAGAAGAAGAGAAGCGAAAAGGCTTTTAGGGTTTTAACTGAAATCGATTGTGCCATCGACTTGGGGAAAAAGAGTAAATGCAAGAGTGGGTTTTCCAAGATAGTAATACCCACATGTCATTAAAAACTAACACCGTTTGATACTTCTGTTGACGGATTAACGTCTGTTAAATCGTAGACGTAAATCCTATGAGATTTGTCATTTTGAATATTAAATAGGAGTATTTAATAGCAAATGTAAAGGCTACCGAAATAATCTGTATATTTTCTGACAAATGTTATTTAGTTGGAGTATTGTTCAGAAATTTTCTTTTTTAAAACGTGGTTTACTTGATCCTTTTTTTTGATAAATGATTTTCTAATATATAAAACTTAGAGAAATTCCCTAGAATACCACCAAATGAAGTTTTCCTTCCAAATCTACCACTAAAATATCAATGTTCCATTAATACCATTAGTTTAGAGGACAAATGACATTGGTGCCCTCATTTAACTAAGAGCCCTCATCATTAAAAAGAAAAAGAAAATTAAACCCTCATAATTCTTTTTTTTTTTAAAGAATATTTTATTTGAAAAAAATTTGAAAAAAAAAAAACAAAGAAGAGAGCCCAACAAAGAATCGATTTCGGAGATCCAGTCGGCGATCTCGGATCCAATCTGACAGCAATCTCGGATCGATTCCGACGCCAATCTCGGATCGATTCCGACGGCGATCTCGGATCGATTCCGACGGCGATCTCGGACCGAGGGTGTAATCGGCGGTGGTCTCTAATTGTCGGTGATTTCTTCAAATCTGGAAATCAAATCACGTTCTTCAGAAAAGACCATGACGACAACATCAAATCAGAATCGTGATTCGAATCCCCTATCTGAATCTCTAATAGATTCGGTATGTATTCTCCTTCTTCTCTTCTTTTGGATCGATTTGGGAAAAACACTCACCTAACACTTTTACCTTTGATTTGGGGAAAAAACTCACCAAACGACCTCTGATATTGAGGTAATCCTCAGTTGTGTAAGCTTTTGGTGATTGAGCATCATCTGCATATTTCAAGGAAATCACCTTTTAGCTTAGCTTCACGAGACTCTACTCATGAATACGAACATGGAAATCAATAACAGTCTGGTTATAGATTAGTCAATGCATGAAATAACTCGTGGTATAGACTAATCAAACTACTAATTGTTAGTTCTTAGTTCACTTGTATGTGTTTCATATGTCTCTGACAGTCAAATCTTGTCTTCTTTTCTTTATTTCAGAAAAGTATGGTCGATCTCTATGCTACTTTTGGTGAGTGGAAGTTAAATGACAAGCTCCAATTGGAATTTCTTGTAGATATGAACAAAGGAGGATCCCTTTGTGAGGTAGATGAGAACGTTACATACAAGGAGCTAGTTGAGATGGTTGTCGAAGATTTGGGCATTGATTGCTTAGCTAAAGAAAGAGATATTTCACTCAGTTATGGGCTTCCAATGAGAATGAAAGTGATGGTAGAGGATTCTACACCTATTTATGTGTGAAATGATCGCCAAGTAAGAACACTCATCAAGAAGATAAAAGAAGATGTTGAACTAATTCGTTTGTGTGTAACGGTAAGTCGCACATGTAACCGAGTTATTACTATTACATAGCTTTCAATTTACATGTGCATTCTTTGTTTATTAACAATATAGGAAGGCTTTCCTAAAGGTTTAGAATATCTTCCTAAATACAAATTTCGGAAAGGATTCCTATACATTTAGGAAGGCCTTCCTAAAACGTATGTCACATTTGTTTTAGCTCACTTACTACTCTTTCAATACTAAATTCTTTTTTCTTTTGGTTTAGGTGAGTGACAAATGCAACGACGTTGCTGTTGAGATTGTTGGTAGCATCATTCAATCAAAGACCATACACACTCAACAGATTTGTGATGTGGAAAAAAGACATATGTTGCGAGTTGTAGATGGTGATCCATATGTAGCTGAATCTAATGTGCATTCCAAAAAACAGGTAATATTCTTATTACACAAATTTTCATGATGTACATTCCTTGCTAAATCACTCTTTTTTTAGCTCAATTAAATTTCTTTTTATCTGGATTATAGGTGAATGATAAATTCAGCCATATTGCTCATGTTGGAAGCAGCACTCAATCAAAGACCATACACAACAATGAAGATTGTGAAGTTGAAAAAAATCAATGCACACATGTACTGCATAATTTATATGGAGGTTCAAGCGTAAATATATCTAATGTGCATGAAAATCAACAGGTAACTCTTTCTATTACACAGTTTGCACGATTTAAGTTAATGTTTTTTTGTTCCTTGGTGATTTAGAAAACCCTTCCTAAATATTTTGGAATCCTTCCCGAATTTTCAAAACGTCTTCCTAAAATTTGTAGCTGATAGTTTTTAGCCCAGTTACTACGTTTTTAATATCTTTCCTTTTGTTTTACTTTCATTTATCTATATATATTTACTTTTCTTTGTAGGAACTTCATCCATCAATTGGCAGTGAAAAATCAGTTTATGTAACACATAACGACGACACAAGTTCAACTGCTGAAAAGGGATCTCATCCATATCTTTTGATTCCAGCTCCAGATCCAGCTCTAGTCCCTATAGGATGTTCATATTCAACCCGAGGAGCTGACGATATACATGTCAACAGATATTTCAATAACAAGGATGAGCTAATGCTAAAGATGAAAAAATGGGCATTGGAATGGAAATTTGAGTTCAAATCTCATTGGTCAGACACAACAAGAGTTATGTTAAGGTGTGTTGATGATAGTTGTAGCTGGAGGATGCGTGCAACGAAGGTTGCTGCTTCTGACAGCTTTGTGGTGAAGAAGTATGTTCATGAAGATACTTGTGATACAACGCACAGAAATGCTAAACATAGGCAAGCAACAGCGAATGTGATTGGAAATTTAATTTCTAGCAACTATGGAGAAAAGAAGGAAGGACTGAAACCAAAACAGATTATCGAGCTTGTCAGACAAGAACATGGTGTACAAATTAACTACAAGAAAGCTTGGAGAGCAAAAGAGCAAGGTCAATATTTGATAAGAGGATCTGCTGAGGATAGCTATTATAACTTGGCTAAATGGTTATTTATGGTTAAGGAAAAAAATCCTGGATCAGAAGCATTTCTTGAGTTGGATGAGGCTGGAAATTTCAAGTATACATTCGTCGCATTTGGCCAATCGATAAGGGGTTTTGGTTTGATGAGGCAGGTTATTGCTGTTGATGGGACATTTCTCAAGGCAAAGTTTAGAGGGACATTTCTCAAGGCAAAGTTTAGAGGGTTTAGGGTTTAGGGTTTAGGGTTTAGAGTTTAGGGTTTAGGGTCTAGCCGCCACTGCACAAGATGGTGATTTCCACTTGTATCTGTTGGCTTTTGCAGTAGTTGATTCTGAAAACGAAGATGCGTGGAATTGGTTTTTTTGTGTTTACGGATTGTAATTCCAGATGCTTCAGATCTGGTTTTTGTTTCGGATCGTGCTTCTGCCATTGTAAAAGCGCTCTCACAAGTTTATCCGGCTGAACATCACGGTATATGCAGATTCCATCTTCTTAACAACTTAAAAACTCGGTTTGGGAAATTTTTGAAACTCGTAGAAGCAGCAGCTAATGCTTATACTAAGCAGGAGTTTAGCATGATTTTCGGCATAATAAGGAGTAAAAATCAGGAATTGGCCAAGTATCTAGAAGACGCTGATTTTAGAAACTGGGCATGGTCTTATGCTCCTTCAAACCGCTACAACATGATGACAACAAACATTGCAGAGTCGTTGAATTCAATGTTAAACATGCCTTGTGAGTTGCCGGTTATTTCACTTCTTGAGACGATTAGATTGACAATGATAACATGGTTTTACGAACGACGGGTAAAGGCAGCCAAACACAACAAGCGGGTCACACCAAATGTGGTGAAGGAGTTGGTAGCAAGGTTTGATGATGCGATGAAGCTTGACGTTTATCAAGTCGATGAATACGAGTTTGAGGTCAAAGACGAAACCAGAAAGTATATTGTTCACTTGAGGAACAAGCAATGCACATGCTACGTTTTCGACATAGACAAAATCCCATGTGTTCATGCGATTGCAGCTGCTAAGCGTACAAAGAGGGATGAAAACAAGCTTGTCGACGACTTCTATTTGACAGACACATGGGCTAAAGCATATGCCGAGAGCATACACCCGTGTGGAGATATCAAGAGCTGGGATTTTCCCGAAGCTATAACTGGATTTTTGTGTGGACCTCCAAGTACTAGGCAAAGCAGTGGGAGACCTCCTAAAAAGAGAAAGAGGTCAGTTGGAGAGTTTGGAGTTAGGGTTGAGAAAGTGGAAACAAGGGTATTCTCGGGACAAGGGCAGACAGCCAGCTATGTATGTGGGAGTCTTTTCTAGACTAGTATACTCTAGCTCCTTAGCGAAATGCAAATAGGGCTCAGAAATGTGGTCAATATCGGCTGAAGGCAAGGAATTCTTTCTAGACTGACTGTAATCAAAATTTCAGAGGCACAAGTGCAGTAGATGTGGCAGAGAAGGACACAACAAGAGTACGTGCAGAACCCCGATATGATGAACATTTGCAGTGGAGAATGTCGGAGAGGAGCACACAAACAGAGAAGCTACATGCAAAGTAATTCTTTTTCATAATTTAATTGGATATTATTTGCAATTGGTTAACATTTTAAGAACAAACTTTATTTTATTATTTTCGACTATACCTGAGTTTTTTTCACCTAGATATTGGATGAGAATCTAGTTATCTTGAGTTGATGAGAATCTGGTTATTATGGGTTCCACAAAAAAAAATTAATTCTATCATCTGTAAGTATTTAGGAAAGCTTCCTGCATATTTAGGATAACCTTCCTAATTAGGAAAGACTTCCTAAATATGTAATAATTTTTCCTAAATATTTACTATGGTTTCCGAATTTAACAACAACAGAATACTCATGCATATGTTTATAAAACTAAAATACTCAAATCTACATTTTGTTGTTTTTAGAACAAAAACACAGCTGTTGGAAATTTACCTTGTACAGAATTTGGTTTTATAAAACATCATTCATACGTTTATAAAACTAAAATATTCAGAGTGACAAGATCATAAAAAAGATCATCCTACATATGTTTTGCAGAGAACCTAGAGGTAGCTGAGAAATTAAAATACCAAAATCTGACTAAAAGATATCCAAACAGTTTCATTGAAAATCTAACAAGAACAAAATTAAAATGGTAACGAAATTTAGTTCTTTCTCTAGGAATTATGGAGCATAAACTCTACGAAGATATCGCTTGCCAACTTGGTTCTTATGTCTTCTGCATCTATATCATTCAACTTAGACATGTCATGGATTCCCATCGAGTGGCATTCAATCATCTTCAGAACAAAAAGACCACAGTTTACGTCGGTACTTGTCCTTGGGATATGTCTTTCTTCTAGCATCTCAATACTGAAAGGAGTGGGATCCAATGGATCAGCCTCTTGTTCACCAGCCCAAGAAATCAAGAAAGGAATCATATCTGCACAAAGACCAAAGCAAATTCAGAGTTATAACCTACAGAGTTATAACCTACAACTAACTTGTTTAAATCATATATAACCAAGAGTTATAAGTCATATTTAACCAAAAATTATAAGTTATACCAGCATAGGGTTGCACATGAGTCGGAACAAAATCCTTCTTCTCTGTTGGACTCTCGCAGTCCAAGATTGTGATTGTTCGCTTCTTGACGTTGATTGCCATACCAAACCAGTGTTTGGATTGGCGTACTAACACAGTACCATATATCACATCGACATCTTTCATCCATTATGGTTAGGAGGGCATATGGGAGCCCTTTCACCTCTAACAACTTCAATAATCTCTTTATGAAAGACAAAACGTGAAGGATTTTTCTTGAAGTTGATGTAGCTGTTTCCCAAATGTTTGAAAAAGAACGTATCCACGAATGACGCTTTTGGAAGTCGATTGTTGTGAAAGTACGGAGCTTCACGATCTCTTCGCAAAGCCAACATCAATAATGTTGCATTGATGTGCTGCATAAACATAATGAGAGACAAAATCAGTTTTACAAAATAATAATAAAAAAACATAAGGCATAGCAACTTCTAAGAATAAAACGTAGTAAATATTAATTTAGGAATGATTCATATATATTTAGGAAGGTCTTCCTTAATAATCAAGAAATATGAAAATGAATAAGAAAAATATGTTCATAGTAATCTAGAACCAATGTACAAAACTCAAGTGTAGGACCTTAAGTATCAAATGAAAAAAGTAGTATATATGAGACTATTATAATGAAGTATAACTCATTAGAATCTAAACCATTGTTTTTGGTTTTCTACTTTTCTTTGACTAATTACCTCTGCGTTGATAAGTTCTTCTGGTTTCTCGAAAGTGGTAAACCATGATGGCTCTACTTTGTCGAGCCCAATTTTGATTGAGCTGCAAATAATACAAACAACTTAGTAACAACTTAGAAATAAAGATAATAATTTTCGTAATATACTAACCGTGGTGTTTTTGACGCCTTCCATTCCTCCAATTTTGTACTCTTAATGTAATCAGGTTAAAGGAACGGGTGGTAGATCGGGTGTAGATCAGGCATTACAGATGTCGCCGGGTTTTTTGGAGCTCTGTACGGAGTCTTGGTAGGTTTAGATGGTACTACATCCCAAGTGCTCCCCCTTAGAAACTTCTGTTTATCTTTTGCCAAACCAACATCTTTTTCACCATCTTGCTGCCTAAGACTTGGAGAGCGACGATCATTTGGCACAGGTGATGGTTTAGGGCAGACTCTGTATTTCTTTTTCTTGACTGGCATGTAAATATCACCTTCATTACACCTCTTCTTATCATTCTTATCAACATATTTCCCAGCAGTCGGGGTTGAAGGATTCACTGTCTCCTGTATTTAATAGAACAAAAAGTTATTGCCCATATATAAAACCAGAAGCTGTTATAAACTTCTCTTCTTATTCTGTTCACAAAACCAGAAAACATAGACTAATGAGGGACTCTAAACTCTCAACCAAATATCCAAACCAAACTAAACCCAACCCTTGAACAATCCATACAAACCTCGGGTGGAGTATAGAACAGATTGAAAGAAGGTGCATCCGATGAAGCATCCACCTGCTTACCCTTCTCCTTTGATCAAAGAAATAAAGTAATTAAAAACGGCAAATAGATCTTGTTTGTAGGCGATTTAGGAAAACCTTCCTAAATCATAAACTAATAGAAAATATTCAATTAATACTTTTTCATTTAGATTACTTTCTTGTGGGGATGGATCTTTAGAAGAGCTTATTTCTTTCTCGCCTTCTTTGTCTTCCTGCAAAAACTAGAAGTACAAAAGAGAGTTTTTAACTACAACACAAGTAGAAACCAAATGCCCCACAAAAAATCATACAAAAAAACAGCCATTAATTCGTATTTATGAAGTTATCCTGCATATTTAGGAAGCTTTCTTGAATATTCAGGAATCCCTTCCTATATTATTAAGTAAAATCTTCAAAGGAAAATGCACCACCATACCTCGTCGTTTTGCTTGTGTTGATTGGGTTGAGGATGGTTAGGTGACGTGATATCACTATGACTACCTCTGTCTACCTGCAACATAAAAAAATATAACAATGTCAAAGCTAAACATGTCAATTAAAAACAAACAAAGTATATGCAAAGCATATACCTCATCATTTGGATTGAGTGGAGAGCTTGCATGATCCACAGTGTCCCTGGGTTGCTGCAGTAAAAAAAGTTGTAGGTATTAAGGAAGCCCTTCCTAGATATCTAAGTAAAATCTTCAAAGAAAAATGCACCACAATACCTCGTCGTTATGCTTGTCTTGATTGGGTTGAGGATGGTTAGGAGATATGGTATGACTAGGACTACCTCTATCTACCTGCAACATAAAAAAATATAAGAATGTCAGAGCTAAACATGCCAATTAAAAACAAACAAAGTAAAAGCAAACACAAACAACATAAAATTCTACCTCTTCTTGCGGGTCCCAAGTACCATTCGCCCATTCTCTGTGAATTCGTAGATCATCTGCTTTAACATCACGAGTTTCATGTGAACTGTGCATTTTTACAGAGATAATCCCATCTTCCTGCAATGCTCTCGCCGTCCCTTTCCACCATCCACCATTGTCAAACACGTCAACATGTTGCATTAGCTTTATATTCCTCCAAGAAGAAGAGTCTCCAACATCAGGCAAAGATGGTGGTGGAGGACGAAGCCGATCCATAGAGACAAGCACCCTTCTTCGCTGATTCTTCTCTTTATCAGTAAACCTCGAGTTGTACTCCACCTGAAACTTAATTAACCCGTTATACCTTGTTGGGGTCAACACTGTTCCTGGATACCATGACCAGCGGAATTCAGGCTCTACAGATGCAATTTCCACAGCCGAACCAAACTTTAAGTGAGATGGTATATCATCACTATCTCCTGTTAACTGTAACAAAAATAGGAAACGTTCAATAAAATTTTATCTGATGGACTTGTTATACTTAACAAAAAAACACACATCAATAACTGGAATTCATACACTGTCTTGTGTATTTTTCTCTCTCGATTGACAACGGTTAGGAGAATGTAAATGATCATATGCACTGCTACCAAACTGCAAGAACAAACATTTAAAAGTCAATGTCGAATCTGGTTGTTTTATCAGATAAAGATGCTTTCATAAATATTTAGGATTCTCCTAAATATATATTTGATACAAAATAAAAACAAAAAAGATCTTACCTCATCATTTTGATTGGCTTGTTGGGCTGAAGCAAGATTAGGGGATGGGATATGATCCGCATGAGGTCTCTGCAACAATAGGATCATGAGATTTAGTGAGACTTCATAAAGTTGATAACATGCCTAAGAAATAAACCACAAAAAACCAGTTTTCATACCTCATTTATATTCAGGTGTTCTTCTATTTTTGACAGACGTTCACATATCAATTTCGTGTCCTCCTGCATTTTCTTCATCCCCTCATGCATCGTCTTCATTCCTTCTTGCACCAGCGTGTAAAGTTCGTCAAGTTTAGACTTGTTTGAGCTGCTAGTAGGTTGTGGTTGGACACGCTCTATTGCATAAGAGTGATATGATTGTCGCGCAATTGCTTCCATTGCATCGCCAATGTCAATTGCGCGCTCCATGGTCCCAATCACACTTAGTGATTCGATAACCTTGTTTTATCAAGTTAACCATCTCATCGAGCTCTGCATCTGCCACATCTTCTAATGATACCGAATCTTCCTCATCTCCATCAAGTGCGGGTAGGATGCACGTTACATTCTGCTGCAAAATGAAACATAATCAAATTCATATGGATTTTTAAAAGAAAAAGGCAAACTCTCTGTTTCTTGACTATTTAGGAAGCCTTTCCTGAATACGTAGGAATCATTTCTGAAAAACCATAAAGGCTGCCTAAATATTTATTTTGGCAGGATTCCTACATATTTAGGAAGACCTTCCTAAATTATCAAGAAACATGGAAATACTAACAAATGGCAAAGGATAGAATGGCCTTACCTTCTCTGATGCCTCCAGGTTCACAACCTGAGTAAGGCTTGGCTTTTGGGTCTGCACGAACCTCTCACAAATAAAGCTGTTTCGCGGTGCAGTCATATCCAATTGGCTAAAAGTGGATTGTAGTAGAGGTATAGACGCCAAAATCCACAAGTGCATCGCCCAAGGAAATCCATGAATATCATACTTATCCTTGTTCTTCACGTTTTCTTTAAGGTTATTCTTAACAGACTTGAACAATAGCTTGTAAGCGTCTCGTCCCCAATGATAGTTCATCAATACTTGAATATCTTGCGCTTTCTTGACGTTTTCGAATGGGAACTTGCAAATCCGATGTCTCTGCAGTACAATACTCTCAATCAGAAAGAGCATTGCGAGAGAGAACCTCTCATCTGCTGAATTTTGATTCGTCTCGCGGAGCTGGGCTTCCAAATCACTCAGTGAGTGGCCTCTATTCAACATATCCCAGTGGTAGTCTTGATTTTCTGTATCCGGCGCTTGATAATCTCCGCTGCATTTGAGGCCTGTAACCATATGAAATTCTCTAATAGAGAATCTCATCGGCTGTCCTCCAAAGTGAAACCACAGCTCGTTTTCCTTCGTTGTCACCAGATTTCTACTGAGGATACAGTGGACAATCTTGGCAGAAAAAGCTAATCCATCCGTCTTCAAACCCATCTTCATCAAAGGTCCCATAAAAGTGTTCTTTACGCGTATGAACTCCATTGGCGAAAGTATGCCTTTCACAATGCCTATAGAATCAAATGACGTGAACTGATTTATGACGGCAGATCTTGGCTCAGGTATAAGGCCGAATTTTGGCCTAGGCAATGAAATCTTCACAGGGAATGATTCTCCCATTTTTGTACCTACAAAGAACATAGAAATAAAACTGTTACTGTTTACGATTTAGGAAGACCTTCCTAATTATATACAAAACCTTCCTAAAAAGGCTAATAAGGACCAATCTGAACTAATTTATAGAAACAAGACTTTCTAACCTCAAAACCTATAACTGTAACATCACACTAAATGTAAAAACAAACGAAAATGAATATATACAACCAAAATCATATACAAAGAAGATTTGTTTGTATAGACACAAGTTTGATATCTTTCCATTAACTAAATGCAACATAAGAACTTCAGACTTTAATAGCATAGAGAGATTAGGAAATGAGCAGAAACAACTAAATTTTGTAAGATAACCATATAATGAGAGCAGAAAGCAATACAATACCTCGAGAACTCTTTCTTGAGGGCAGACTTGTTGACAGATAGCTTAGGATTGTTTTGCTTCTTAGGTTTTGAGTACTACACTTTGGTTCTTGTCAGCTGGGTAAATGGTTACAATCTTTTTGTTTGCCAAACCCGTAATCATATTATATATAAAAGCCAAGTTAGTAATTCTAATAACAAAGCCTCAAAATCCAATTGCATAGTCCAAACAAGACTTGAAAACTAAAACTTTTTAAAGATTCAGAAATAAACATGTCAACATTTGATATCATAAGCAAGCTCATCAGTGACTAATATAATCTATGAGCTAAAACTCAAAGTGAAAGCAGTAATATAAAGCTAGATATAAAGAATCTGGATACAAATCAAGGACTTTCAAAACACTTATCTTATAATACACATGGAAACCAGAATCCTAATCGAAAAATTCATCATCTCCAAGAAGTCTGTTTGACATCTACATAATACACTCACACACCAACAAAGATTCTGCCAAATTTCACAGAATCACAATAAGGGAATGGAGATGATTTTTTCTATGTTTTATTCTCTGTTTAGTCCCTATTCACCTCCAATTTGTTTACTTTTGACCAGTTTAAGCTTTGAACACAACTAAAAAACTCTATCACTTCACCCAAACTTCACAACTAAACCCAGATTTCACAAAAATATCTAACAAGCTTGGATATAAATATCTTTAAATAAACAGTGAAAGCTTAATTTCGTACACAGTACACAAATGTCCCATTATAATTTCGAAATCAGAGAGAAAAAGAAAGAGAGTCGGAAACAAAACTTTTTGGAACATATTCGAAAAATCAAAACACTAAAACCAGAAGAATCAGACTCCAACAACAACATAAAACCAAAAAAATTTACCGATTCGGAAAATTTTTGGAAGAGATTCGGAAAATCAAAACCCTAGAAATTGGAAGAGAGCGTTCAAAGAAGACTGAGAGAGATTATACAATCCGTAAGAACTCAATGAAATCTGTAGAAAAGACCTGGATTTCCGGCGACGATCTTTGCTTCCGGCGAAGAGAAACTCCGGCGACGAGAAACTCCGGCGCCGAGATGAGAACGAAGAGGAGAACGAAATTGAGAAGGAGAATCGCGATTCTCAATTTTTGTTTTAATTTTTTTTTTTTTTAGTTATTATCACCTTAAATGAAACAAGGTTATTTTAGTCTTTTAGTTTTAAAATAGTGGTAAGATTGAAACATTTGAAAGTGTATGTTATATTTGGAAGTAAAACTTCAATTAGTGGTATTTGTGAGAATTACCCTAAAACTTACATTATGAGCTGTAACCCACCAATTAGAGTTTACAAAAGAAGGCTCGCGATTAAATAAAAAATAAAAAATCATTTGCATTCCTTTCCAACAACACAAATAATTACGTAAGAATAAATTTGGGACAAATTCTCTTAACTAAAAAAGGAAGGTTAAATTTTCCGAGTGACGGATACATTTGAGAATAATATTATAAAATTTGGTATCTCCTTAAGAGAATATATGCCATTTGGCCCATTTGACAAATAAAGATCGACATAAACTTTCGCTTTTAGACCTCTTTTGCTTTGTTGCTTCAGTGAATCTTTTCTTTCGGATATGCATAAAGCCTTTAAGATTCATTTCTTTAGACCTCCTTTTCTTAGCTCTTTTTCATTTAACATAATTATTATCACAAGTATTATGTAACAACAATCAAAACAAAAATAATTAAAAAGCGTGCTGAAAAAGTAATTAAAAAGCAAAAAGAAATAAAGTCGACAGAATCCAAAGCAATATACATCTCATCTGAAACTTTCGCTTCTTTGAGATCCACGCTCTTGCGAATTCTCACAACTATTTACCTGAAATTTTTTTGAATTAATACACATATTACTTAAAAAATTTGAATATCCTAATAATAAAGGTACTTCAGTACTGTTTAATTCACCTAATTGAAGACAATTGTATGATGCACGTGCAAGCATATTACAACATTCATTATTATCAGTTTGGCTACTACGTACCTTTATCATAAGACCCGTGCATGTATAATTTGATTATTTGTTTTGTGTGTGTATTGTGAAAGAAATTAGATTAAAAACAAAAGTTGAAGAAGGTGTAAGAAAAAATATTTACCTCCGCGACTGCAAACGCCTCTGAGGAAAAGAAGGAAGATAATTAGAAGAACAACCGCAGCTAATAGTCCTATGATGATCGCGAATGTTCTTTCTCCTCCGTAGTTTGTTTTATCTAATTTATTCAACAAAAATTAATCAAAACAAAAAAATTTAATTAGTTTCCATCTTACTCGTCAAAATTTTAAAAGTAATAACACATGTTAGTTTTAATTAGAGAGTGTAACAAAAATACTAAAATACTCCAAACTTATGAAATGTATAGATTGCGCTCCTATATATTAATGTTTTTTTCTCAGAGAAATATTAATTTGTAACGTAAATAAGATAATAATAAGAAAATACCTTAAAATAACCATTAAATGAGTTTAAAGCTATATATACTATAATTCTAATTAAGAAAAAAATTATGTTTACGAAACATTCCCAGAAAAAAATAGCAAGAGTTTTTTTTAAATCATCTAATACCTATAAAATTTTAGGAACCTTTCGTAAACCTAAACTCTGATGGCAATTTGGAAAACAAGAATTTTTTTTTATACTTTTGAGAATTGCTCTACTAATAATAACAAGTAAAGTAAAGTTACATTTATGAGCCTTGGCATTATATTGTCCACCATCAGTGGAATATCTTGCGTAACACTTAGCCAAGAACATGTCTCCGAAGACAGCTGTGCCACAATCGTTTTTAAGCCGTCCGATAGCCGTTCCTAAACAATCTTGGCACTCGGAAACCGTTAGATCTCCTACACACTGTCCCATACCTTGAACATCACCGGACCCTCCGGCTCGAAAATACCCTCCACCGTTGAGTAACCCCGTGAGAACGGCGTCTCTCCGGCCGATCGCGTCGGTGTTATAACCCTCAGAGGGCCCACACTTCTTTAGGACAACGGTCTTGTCTTCTTGGCCGAGGAAAGTGACATTGTCGTACTTGATGTAGCAACCGGCGAGCTGGAGGGCCCCACCGCAGGTGGAAGGACATAAAGGGCTCACTTGGGAAACGGCACGTGCCACACACGTGGCACAATCTGGCATGGAGAGGTCACCGCGGCATTGGAAGAGGCCACGGGCTGTGTCGGAGGAGGAAGATCCCATGATGGTGAAGTTGTTGTAGGAAGAGTATGTGGCGGAGTTGACTAGAGAAGTGAGAAGGGAGTTGAGGTTTGACTCATAAGGTGACGCCGTGGAGAATTTTTGTTGGGAGCAGCCGCCGTAGACGAAGGTGTCTGTGGCGGAGGTGGCGGAGGAGAGTGACGGAGCGGTTGCGGCGAGCAGAGAGAAGGAAAAAAAGAGAGTTTTGGTGAGGTTATTTGGAGACAGACTAGTGTTCCTTAGTTTGGCCATTATTGGCATTAATGAAAAAGGAGAGAAAGACATTATCAATGAAAATGGATACCTTTTTATATATGTTAAGTGACTAAGGCATACTTAAAGGTAATGCGGATAGATGGAATGACTTATTTGAACCACTTTGAGGACGAAACGATAAACTACTTGCCAAAATGAATTAGTTGTTGTTATTATTCGGTGATTACTTTTAAAATAATAAAATATTTTCTGCTAGGGAAATTGCACTCTATATTAGTAACTATGTTCTGAGATCAATTGAATATGTAGTTTCAAAAATGGTTAACTATGTTATTAAATAGTTAACTGTTACAACATATTTGTTTTTTCTCATCTTCTGCCGTACAACTATTTTCTGACCTAATTTTTTTTTTTTCAGAGCAGCTATGCAAAATACGGATCTACTTTTTTCAGAGATCTGTATGAGCAATTTTTCAGAGATGAGATCAAGAGAAGATTTTTAGTGAGTTTTTCTTCTTCGTATTTACCTTAATTATAATTGTAGGGGCAATTCCCTCAACTATGTTTTTAAATTGGTAACTAATTGGTAGCTAAATAGTGACAATAGTTAACTTTGTTTTTATATAGTTACCAAATATTGTGATGTTTTTAAATTGGTAACTATTTAGTGATAATAGTTAACTTTGTTTTTATATAGTTACCAAATATTGTGATGTAGTTAACTATGTTCTGAGATCAATTGAATATGTGGTTTCGAAAATGGTTAACTATGTTATTAAATTGTTAACTGTTACAACATATTTATTTTTTTTGTCATCTTCTGCCGTACGACTATTTTATGACCTAATTTTTTTTTCCAGAGCAGCTATGCAAAATACGGATCTACTTTTTTCAGAGATCTGTATGAGCAATTTTCCAGAGCAGTTATGCAAAATACGGATCTACTTTTTTCAGAGATCTACATGAGCAATTTTCCAGAGATGAGATCAAGAGAAGATTTTTAGGGAGTTTTTTTTCTTCTTCGTATTTACCTTAATTATAATTGTAGGGGCAATTTCGTCATATTTTTAATTCTTTATGCTACTTACCTAATTATATTTTTGAAATTGTTACTTACCTAATTTTCTCTCCCAAATGTAATATTCTACTAATTACCATATATATTTAACTTTTTGTATTAATCAATATTTTGAGTGTCTCGTTAAATTAATTTTAAATTACTGAGACATGGGATGAAAGATAAAAAAAAAAAGACGAGAAAGCTTCCTTACTCCGCTCAAATTCTTACAGATGTACTGCAAAAACTGGCCATTTCGTCGGATCAACCATCATCTTCATCAACTCGGAGCAGTCAGTGGCAAAAGCTACCACCGTCTTCTGCTGAACGATCAAAAAATTCATGGCCCAAATAAATCCTTCCAACTCTGTATGTAAGGGGGAGAGACTGCTTCGAAGATTCTTTGCTGCCATCAAAAATTCTTTTTCGGCATCCTGAAAGTAAAATCATGCCAATGCTGAAAAAGTGTCTGCTTCATTCCAGGAGCCATCGATGAAACATCTTGGGCCCTCGAAGGCAGAAAAATCCGTGGGTGGTATCCGAGATGCATGGTCCCCCAACTGACTGCCAGATTACACCGAATCCCAAAGTTGAGCCTCGGTTTCTGCAATATGTAAGATCCCTCTAGGATTACGATCCAAGTTCTTAAATTTTTTGTCATTCCTAGTTTTCCAAATGTGCCAAATAATCCAGAAAAATTCCGGAAGTGTGCTTGGTAAGCGCCATAATAGGTAATCGAAGTTTGAAAAAATTGAAGTCAATGGAAAAACTCCTGGGGCTGCAATAGCGCCCCAAGTTTGTATGACTGGAAGGCATTCCAACAGAACATGATCGATTGTTTTCTCTGCTCCACATCTGGCACATTGTGTATCACCGTTTATTTCTTTGGTTTGCAAATTTGATGTGACCAAAACGCATTTCGATTAACACTTGCCATAAAAATTTCTCAATTTCGTAGGGCATTTCAATTTCCAAACATGTGCATGTAAGTGTCGAGTATCTGGCCCTTGGAACTTCATATTCGTTCCTAGTCGAGAAAATTGTTGTCCGTATGATAACCTTATTTAACCGTGTATTTTTCCTGATTTTGTAAAGTGTCATCCTAATGTGTACGGTCAGTAAGTGGTACTCAACAGAATACTCCGAATAATAGCGACGTCTTAGGGAACTATTATTGCTGTAAGTAAATTCCAATTCCATGTTTTTATAATCGGGTCTATCAATTAATTGAACGTAAAAATGGGTAATAATTATTACCTTTGCATGATACTGGCCTCGGAAAATGAGCTGGTATCCACATATCATTACAAACTGAAATGGAAACTCTTGAATCAACTCTTTTGATCAGTGCTTTTTAACCAGAGGTCGAACAAATATTATATTCTTCCATCCATACGAAGGAGAATAAGATCTGATTAAGTCCATGGAGTTGTATTCCGATAATATCACCCTGGAACACTTTTATCACTAAGCATCTAAAATGCAACTTTAAGTGCAAGGCCTCCAAACTTTGAGATCCCAAGTTTACAATATACATAATGACGATAATCTTAAATAACCATTATTTATTACAAATTTAGCTGCTTTGATGTTTGTGATTATTTGTATATTATATATGATTTATAGTTGTAATTGAACTTATAGTTGTAATCGATTATTTCTCATTTATACATGTTTATTCAAATTTTTAGCTGTAATTAAAGTTATATTTTAATTTAGTTGTTATTTTTTTTGGACAAAACATATTTATATTAATCTTAGAACACGGTTACAACTCGAAGAAGCCGAGATCTTGATGCCAAAGATTCCAAACTTAAAGCATAATTAAAGTATGATAAGGATAAGATAAAATATTACAATCGTAGATAATAACTGGAATCTCTTTTGAAAGGGGCCGGGCTACTTCTTCTGCAATTAAAGGCGAGCGAACGAAACTTTTACTTAGTAGTATCGTCAAGGTTGAGCGTTTAAATATGTTCTCCACAAAGGAGAATGTTGGTAGAATAGTTCTCTCCAATACGGAAGAAAGTTATGAAAATGATCTCTCCAAAGAGGAGGAAATTGATGCGGTTGGTCTTTATAAAGGAGAAATACAATGGAAATGATCTTTCTGAGTAGGAGGAAATTGGTAAAGTTATCGGTCGATGATCTATTACAAACCCATCAGATCTTAGCATCATGGGCCTTGAAAGGACTAGATAAGCATCATGGGCCTTGAAAGGCTTAGATAAACTAAATAGCTCAGTAAACAAACAAACTGTCTCCAACTTAAAATATCTTCACGACACAGAGGAATGGCTGGAGCGAGTAGGAGAGAGGATAACCGGACAATCGGAATGACGGAGAAGGGGTTGTGTCGGATGGTCAGAGAGATGCCTCCGCTATGCAAACTGAGAAGGATCTCTGGAGTTGCGTGCCTCCTCGCGCATGAGCAAAGAAGGAGGAGATAGCTATCGTAGGATCGGCAGCGGAGCTACAAAGAGCCTCGCCAACGATGATCAACAGAGGTTGAGGCGGTGGATCCCGAGGATCCAGCAGATCTTGAGGCAATAGAGGCTGAAGAAGGTTTGATGCCAGATCTGGCCGAGACGAGCGATCTTTAGTAGATCTGGTGGCTCCGAGATAGGGACGACCACTAAGAGAAGAACAAATTTTACTGTAGACTTTATGCAGCGTGAGAAAGTGTGTGGAAATTTTTCGCTAGAAAGTACCGAGTCGGCGAAGAGAAGCCGAAGCGTTTCTTCAACGGCAGAGATCTCTACTCCAAGGAAAGGGGCCAGTGGAGACGAAGCTGCGGTGATTGTTAATTTAGTTGTTATTAAACCCATAATTAAACTTAAAATAACATAAAAATTTACAAACTTCAAAAAGTAAACTACACAATTATAACAATCTTCACATTTTCAATGGAAAAACAAAATTTTCGCTTTCGTGTCAATAATTATGTTCAAATGAGCTAAGGAAAAAAAAAATTTATTTTTATTATTTCATAACAAAAGAATATCAAACTGGAAACCTGAATATTTTTTTTCTTTTTATTTTGCTAAATAATTCTCTAAGCTTTTTAGCTAATAATTCTCATTGGTTTATGGTAGTTTTTTGGCTAATATTTCATAACATAACAAAAGTTTTTTTGGCTAATAATTCTCAAAGGTAGGTGGGTGAGCCGTGAGAGCTTTAGGGTTCATATTTTTTTCAGTTTTATTCCATATTTATTTTCTAATTTTTTTTGGTGCAAATTTATTTTCTAAATTATAATTGTAATTAAAGAGAGAAGAAACCCTTTTCTAACGAAGACACAGCTCTCCAACTGTACCATCGCACTCATCGAGTTTTCCATTTCTTCTTTTTAGGATATTCATTGCTTGCTCTCGAAGGAACTCTCGTACCGCTTCCTTTTGATCTTATTTTACTTCTTTATTTTAAAAGTTAAGAGAGTTTTATACTATAATTGACATTTGAAAATTTCATAACTAATATACTTAGCGCAAACCCATAAATTTTGTTTTTTTTTGTTGTTTTGATGTTGGTGAAATCCATGGTTTAAAATTGAAGGTATTTGATTTTGATTATCACTGAATTTGGTAAAATTTGGAATGGTTATTTCCAATTTTATCATTATATAAGCATGTAGTTTGTTTTACTTATGTTTTTTTTTATTAATCATGACTTAGTTTGAATTTAGTCCAAACTTTTTAATGGGTGATTTGACAAAATAGTACGTTTTAGGACATTAATTTGGAGAGGGTATACGAGGAAAATTATAGAAATTGTCCAATTTTAAGGAAATACTAGCACGATCCTTATGCACTGACAGAATTTATGCGAAATTGCATACATAAAGCAGATTATTGAGTTGCAGATGGTGGCATATTACTCGCAGGCTTTGTCTTGACATCTGTCACGTAAGTAAATTTTAAAAAGATTCCAATTTATAACTCAATTACATGTAACCCTCTCTTTTCAAAATAATAATAAGAATGCCTTTACTTCTTTTTTTTTTTAGTTTGCCATCAACCTTCATCGTCTAGAAAAAAATCTAGATCTCCTTTTTTAACTTACTTTTTTTATTTTGCCATCAACCTTTTTCAATTTCACTCTCAAACCTCACGATTTCTTATTTTTTAAAAGATCAAAGCGATATCCACAACTAATTTCGTAGCTTTTATTTTTTGGATATTCGTTTAAGATTGTTTACAACCTTCGATTTTGTACGAGGATACATACATTCTGTGGGAAGACGATCTTCGTTTACATCTAACAATATTTGCAGGTCAATGATAATCTAGGGGTTGAAGGCGAGCATATTTCGGGAAGATCAAACACATGTAATATTTTAAAATATTAAACTAGTTTTCCAAACCACCATCTTTAAAATTGCGTCTAGAGCTCTAGTACGTCTTTGGCAGAACTACTTCTAAAACACTTTGCTAAAGTGTAGAGCTCTGCCAAAAATCATCTAAAGTGTAAAGCTCTGTCAAAAACTTTGTTTAAGTGTAGAGCTCTCCAAGAAACTCTTGTTAAATGTAGCAGAGGTAGGACAAACTATGATAGCGTGTTACAGATATTTTGCCGAGATCTTCAGCTTCTAGGAGAGTTAATTTATTAATGAACATTCTCTTTTTTGCAGATGTTGCATTTGTTTACTGTTTTTTAGACAAAGAAAGGTAAAAATGGTTTGAAATTTCCTCGTTGATTCAAGTAAAGGAGACACGTTGTTTGCGGTTGAAAAACAAATCAAGTATGAGGAATTTATCTGCATTGTTTGTGAAGATTACAACTTGGATACGCATATGAATGCAGTCGAGATTGCTTATATGTTGCCTAAACATGTGTTGGACAAAATGCCTAGCAACACACCTCATATCTTTTTGAATAACGATAAGGAACTTGCAAACTTTATCCTAATGTCAAAAACATAGGTTATCCGGTTTTGCGTGTCATTGAGAACAAACCATGGTTGTCGTGATAAAGATGAAACTTCAGAGGCTACAACAGCAGATGCAATAGTTGCTGCAACAACAACAACAACAGCAGCGACCGTCTACAATTGGGGATGCGGACACTCTCCATACTTTCTACCAGAACAGAGCTGTTATCTGTCCACCAGCCCTTGCTAGGCAGGATTACGAGATCAAGCCTCAGATGATCATGTTGGTGAAGCAGCACGTGTTTCATGGTCTACCAGCTGAAAATCCGATGGATCACATAGAGAACTTCGAAGAGATCTGCAACACTACTAAGTCGAATGGGGTACCAGCTGATTACATCAAGTGCATGCTCTCCCCTTTCTCTCTGGCAGACAAGGCATCGAGATGGCTCAAATCTCTACCTCCTGGGTCATTGACTACTTGGGATGAATGCAGAGCCGCTTTCTTGGATCACTTCTACACTAAATCCAAGACGGCTTCGCTGAGGAACAAGATCACCACCTTACAGCAACATTCAGGAGAGTCCTTCTGTGAGGCTTGGGAGAGATTCAAGGAATATCGCAGAGAGTGCCCTCATCATGGATACTCGGATGGGCAGATTCTTAGCATCTTTTACGATGGAGTCAAGTGGGATTACAAGAACGCTCTCAACGCTGCTAGCAATGGGGATTTCATGACTCAGAGTAAGAATGGAGCCTACCAACTGATCAAGAACTTGGCTGCAAGTTCCAACAACCGCTGTGCTGAGTACGACAGGTCTAAGCTTGTCAACAGCGTGGAGTCTCAGAAGATCAACGAGCTGAATGAGAAGCTAAATCAGCTATTGAAGGCGAGTCAAAGGCAGAGAAGCGTTCAGTTTTGCGAGAGTGAAACAGTTCCTATTTTCTACCAGGAATTCGCTGAAGAAGTGACTGATGAGTTGCAAGAAGTGAACTACGTGAACGGGCAAGGGTTTCGTGCAAAACAGGGGTTTCAACCAGAATTACTGAAATCACCCAAATCTGTCCTACAGAAGCATGAATGTCGAGAATCCGCAAGATCAAGTCTACCGACAGCAAGTGAACGTTCAGGGTCAACAGTTTCAAGGAAAATCGACCGTGCAAAACACGGGCGTCACTGCTTTTCAGAGGTTTACAAGACAGACGGGCGTGCAAAACCAGGGTTACAGAAAAACTTTTCTCAGGGTTTTCAGAGAAACCAGTTCGTGTAGAATCAGGGCCAAAACAGATTTCAGGGGGGATTCCAGCAGAAACAGCCGTTCAACAACTTCCAACCGACGACACAAGCCCCATTCCAAGCCTCCACGAGCTCTGCGAACAACTCTGGTGATGACCTCAAGGTTCGCATGCATCAGCTTTTGCTCAACCAACAAAAATCTGCCAACGAGATCAATGTCAAGGTGGATAGCATGTGCAGTGATCTCAATGGCAAGTTTGAGTCACTCTCTAGTCATGTGAAGAAGTTGGATACTCAGGTAGCTCAGACGGCCGAAGCGATCAAGAGACCACAGGGAGTCCTTCCAGGAAAGGCAGAGCATAATCCTAGGAATGAGTTCGTAAATGCTATTACGCTCAGAGGTGGAAAGGTGTTAGAGCCTGTTGCACGAAAAGGGAAAGATGTCGATGTAGTCATTGTCTTGGAAGAGAGGGACGATTCAGAAGCTGAGCTGGTAAGAGAGCCTGCAAGCGACACGACTGCAAAGGAGCCACTGCCTGCATGTGTCTATGCTCCAAGGGTTCCATACCCTATTCGCCCTAAGAAGTCGCGAAAAGACCTAGAAGAGGCAAAGTGCAAAGAGATGTTAGATGATCTTACAGTGAAGCTCCCTCTCGTCGATGCAATCCAGATGATACGTACAATCAAGAGATACGTAAAGGGTTTGTTGACAAGTAAGGTTTCTGGAGAAGATGATTTTGTGAAGATTTCAAAAGATTACAGCGCCGTCCTTCAAACCAAGATGCCTAAGAACCTTGGAGATCCAAGGAGGTTTGTTTTATCCATGCAGATTGGAGCGATGACGTTTGCTTATTCTTTGTGTGATTTAGGTTCGAGTGTAACCTTGATGCCATATTATGTGGCTAAGCGACTTGGATTCACAAAGTTCAAGCCAACCAAAATCTCCTTGATATTTGCCGATCGTTCTGTGAAGTTGCCGGTTGGGATTCTAGAGGACTTACATGTGAGGATTGGCAATGCTTTTGTTCCTGCAGGTTTTGTGGTTCTATAGCTAGAAGAAGAGCCAAAGAATCTCCTCATTTTGGGACGATCTTTCTTATATGGACTGCTGGAGCTATCATAGATGTGAGGAATAGGCGAATAGATCTCCACATGGGAGACATTGTTATGAAGTTTGAGATGGACAAGCTGCTGAAAAAGCCCATGTTGGATGGGCAGACATTCTCAGTCGGTGACTTACTAGAGATCTCTAACGAGGCCGGATAAGAAATTTTAGTTGATCACCCATTGGAGATTGATTTGACAAGGGCTGCGAGCGAGCATGGATTCTTGAGTGACGACGTGACTGGGTATGCAGAGATGTTGAACTCGAGCCATATTTTGGGGAAGATGGTCGCCTACATGAGTTTGGACGAGGCTGTCGAGAAGTCTCCAGCAACAACCCTTCCTACGCCATCTAACCCATGGAGCAAGCTGAAAGCTCCTAAGGTAGAGCTCAAAACACTTCCAGCCGGGCTAAGGTACGCGTTTCTAGGTCCTAACTCTTCTTACCCTGTGATCATCAATGCTGATTTGAATAATGCAGAGATTGCTTTGCTTTTGTGTGAACTTAGAAAGTATCGCATGGCCTTAGGCTATTCACTGGATGATATCACATGCATTTCACCTGATCTTTGCATGCACAGGATCCATCTAGAAGATGAGTCGATGACTTCTATAGAACATCAGAGACGGTTAAACCTGAATCTAAAAGATGTTGTAAAGAAGGAGATAATGAAACTTCTAGAGGCGGGCATCATATACGCTATCTCTGATAGTAAGTGGGTGAGTCCGGTCCATGTTGTGCCAAAGAAAGGTGGAGTGACTGTGGTTAAGAACGATAAGGACGAGTTTATTCCAAGTAGGACTGTCACTGGCCATCGTATGTGCATAAATTATAGGAAATTGAACTCTGCTACTCGTAAAGATCATTTTTCTTTGCCCTTTATGTATCAGATCCTTGAGAGATTGGCTAACCATGCTTACTATTGTTTTCTAGATGGTTATTATGGTTTCTTTCAAATTTCCATCCATCCAGACGATTAGGAGAAGACCACATTCACATGTCCCTATGGCACTTATGCTTATTGCAGAATGCCGTTTGGTTTGTATAATGCACCAGCCACCTTCCAGAGATGCATGATGTCGATTTTCACTGACATAATTGAGGACATAATGGAAGTTTTTATGGACGATTTTTCTATCTATGGATCTTCTTTTTCTGTTTGTCTTTCTAATTTTTGCAGGGTGTTACGATGCTGCAAGGAGAAACATCTTGTGTTAAAATGGGAGAAGTGTCACTTCATGGTCAGAGATGGGATCGTTTTGGGACACCGAATTTCAGAGAATAATATCGAGGTTGACAAGGCAAAGATCAAAGTGATGACAAGTCTGCAGCCACCTGATTCTGTCAAAGGGATTAGGAGTTTTCTGGGACATGCTGGGGTCTATAGGAGGTTCATTAAGGATTTCTCCAAGATTGCTAGACCTTTGACTCAGCTTTTGTGCAAGGATGTAAAGTTTCATTTCGACAATGCTTGTCTTGAGGCCTTTCTTACAATCAAGGAAGCACTTGTTAGCACACCAATCGTCCAACCACCAGACTGGGAGCTACCTTTCGAGGTAATGACGGATGCTAATAACTACGCAGTGGAGGCTGTTTTGGGACAAAAGAAGGAGAATAAGCTTCATGTTATCTACTATGCGAGTAGGACTCTTGATGATGCTCAATGCAAGTACACTACCATGGAGAAAGAGCTTCTTGCCATCGTCTTTGCTTTTGAGAAGTTTCGGTCGTATCTTGTGGGGTCTAAGGTGATTGTAGACACCGATCATGCTGCTTTGAGGTACCTTCTCACCAAGAAGGATGCCAAACATAGACTGCTACGGTGGATTCTCCTGCTACAGGAGTTCGACCTGGAGATCAAGGATAAGAAGGGAATCGATAATGGTGCCGCAGATCATTTGTCTCGACTACATGTAGAGGAAGATGTCCATTTGAATAATATCCTTCCTGAGGAGTATGTGTATGCCATCAGCCTTGGGAACGTTGACCATTACACACCTTCTCACGACACCACGCTTCCTGAGATCCGTTGGTTTGGTGACATTGCGAACTACTTGGCTGCAGAAAAGGAACCCGATAACTTTGTTGGGTATAGGAAGAAGAAGTTCTTGAGAGACATCAAACACTACTTCTGGGATGAGCCATACTTGTACAAGCAGTGTTCAGACAGTATTTTCAGACGATGCATTTCAGAGGAAGAAGTCCCTGGTATTCTCTTCTATTGCCATGGTTCTAATTATGCAGACACTTTGCTACTTTCAAGACGGTGTACAAGGCTCTACAAGCTCGTTTTTGGTGGCCGACTATGTTTAGAGACGCTCATGCCTTCATCTCTAAGTGTGACTCATGTCAAAGGCAAGGGAACATAAGCAAAAGGAACGAAATGCCTCAGAATTTTATCTTGAAGGTTGAGGTGTTCGATGCATGGGGTATTGATTTCATGGGTCCATTCCCATCTTGTTATGTTAATCAATACATCCTTGTTGCGGTATATTATGTGTCTAAATGGGTTGAAACGCTGGCTAGTCCAATCAATGATGCCAATGTTGTCTTGAAGATGTTCAAGTATGTGATCTTTTCACGGTTCGGTGTACCTCGAGTTGTGATCAACAATGGTGGTTCTCACTTCATCAACAAGGTCTTTGAGGGCCTTTTGAAGAAGCATGGCATCAAGCATAAGATAGCCACCCCTTACCATCCGCAGACGAGTGGTCAGGTTGTGATTTCTAATAGGAAGATCAAGAGCATTCTGCAGAAGACTGTGAGCACAACGAGGAATGATTGGGCCATAAAGCTTGATGACGCTTTTTGGGCGTAAAGGACTGCTTACAAGACACCTTTGGAGACGACACCATTCCATCTCGTCTATGGGAATCTTGTCATCTTCCAGTGGAGCTCGAATACAAGGCAGCTTGGGCCGTTAAGTTGTTGAATTTTGACATTAAGCCTGCTTCTGAGAGACAGTTGATGCAACTTAACGAGCTAGATGAGATTCAACATATGGCCTACGAGAATTCGAGGATCTACAAGGAAAGGACTAATTAAGGCCTACCATGCCAAGAAGATCATTCCTAGGAACTTTGCTGCAAATGATCAGGTGTTGCTTTTCAATTCTCGCCTGAAACTCTTTCCTGGGAAGCTGCGATGGTGATGGTCTTGTCCATTCACCATCAAGGAGGTGAGACCATATGGAGCTGTTGTGTTGGTGGACACTGCAGGAGGTGAATTGTGGTTAATGGTCAATGCCTAAAGCCATATCTTGCTGACACTGAAATCACTGAAGGAGACACCATTCCCCTCAATGATCCGTCTCAAGCCTAAATGGCATCCAAGTCAAGCTCATGACTTAAAACAAGCGCTTGGTGGGACGCAACCCACCGGTAAGTGTACATACTTAGTTTTTCGTTTCTTTTCTAATTTTTAGTTTTGGTTTTCACCGTTTCAGGTTCTTCTTCTTCAACAAAAAAAAGGGGTCAGATCGATCGATCCAAGGTGGGATCGATACGATCGATCCAACAAAATGAGATATTTCAGATCGATCAATCTGTGTCAGATCGATCGATCCAACCACAGATCGATCGATCCAGGGCCCATGTGAGTTTTTCTTCTTCGGTTCTTCTGTTTTAACCGGTTTATTTCACTTAAACCAAACCGGAAAACATGTTTTTAGCTTCCAAACACGATTTAAAGAATCAAAAACACATTTTTTTCTCCACTCTCTCCCTCTCCACACGATTTTGATGTTCTTGGAGAAATTTTTCTCAAATCCCTAACTCTCTCAAATCTTAACGAAATCAAGTGATTTTTGGCTCTAACCTACTCGGATTTTCATCCTATTTCTGATTCTAGTACCATCTCACTCGATCTACAAAGGTACGTCACCCTATCTCCAATTTTTTGTCCGAAATTCTTTTTAGAAAAGTTCGAATTCGGGTTTGTAGTTGTTCTTGGGTGATTTTTGTGGCTTGCTATGGTCTCCTAGGCTAATTTCGAACCTCCTCCATGCTTTTTTCGTTGATTTGTGCGATTGGAATGAAATTTGGAATTTAGGAAAAATTTGGAAATTTTTGAAGAAAATTTCGAATTTTACCTGATATGTGCTGTGATGAGGAACATTATGTTGAATTGCTTGTTGTGTTTGCTCGTGATAATGCATAATGACGGAGATTTGCAGATTTTTACCCGTTTTCATTTTTTCAGAAATTTCGATAAATATGGACTCGTTTGATTTTGCATGAATGGGTAAAACAGGAAGAGCTCTCAGGAAAAACCCAACACGAGGTCTAACGCTACAACCGCCACGATCACAAGTTGACCCGAATGCACAATCTTCGAGGCACAGAAAAGACAAAGGGTAGCGACATCGTCGGTCCCTAATGTCGAAGAGGATGAGTACGAGGAGGAAGGGGAGCAAACCACTGCTCCTTGGCCTAGACCCGATAACACGCCAATCGAGGGTCCGCTGATTATCACAGTTCCTCACATGTTGATTGGGGAAATGCAGAAAAATACCCGGTACAAGATGCGCAAGTATGGAGACCCATTGGCTATATTCAATAGCACCTGCTACAATGGATTGCTTCGTGTTGAGATGGCGCCCACCAAGTTTGTATGCGAGCACACTTTGCGGAAGATGGGTATTGCAGAGGATGTCTGAGAGATGCTGCAGAGGATGAGATTAGGTACACTTGCCTATCAGATGTATCCTCTCTACCCGGAGTTGGTCCGCCAGTTTCTCGCATCCGCTGAGGTCAAATACAAGGATATCGCGATTAATGTCGCGAGTGAGGGGACATTATCCTACTTGAGCAGCGGCATTCTCTATGAGATCTCCATCCGAGAGTTGTGCGATCTTTACGGTTTCGACACTTACAGAGAGAGCTACAGGTACAGAAGAAATTCCTGGACCTTAACATTATGAGCCCGCGGACGGAGATGGTTGGGAGTCTTTTGACTCCGATTTTCAGGTACCATGACATTGACCTCGGTTCGACTTGGTGCATGGACACAATCGATCATTTCGATGAGCAGTACTTCCGGCACATCACCATCCTCAAAGCGGGCTTCCGATACCAGTTCCATGACCACGGTGGCATTGCTCATCTCTGTCAGCTCCCGCTTCTTGAATTTACCACACTCACATCCAGAGAGAACCTGGAGTTTCTACCCGCACCTGAGTCTTGGTCTATACCTCATCCACCACTGCTGCTCCTAGACGCAGAAGTACCTCCTCGAGAGCCAGTATTTCACAGCCTCACCTGGAGGATGATAGAGTGCCAGACTTTTCTGCACAACAGACGTCTTAGGGATAGGCTATGATGGAGCTGCTGCTTCCCAAGTATACTGGTCAGTACGATCTTCCTCCTCTTCCTGTAGATGCTACAGAGGAGGCTCGTTGGGCTTGGATGGTTGAGTCACAGAGGATCAACAACTCCATGATGCAGAGGATTTGGGGAGCATTTTCCAAGCTCATATGCCCGCGACCACCCTCCTGTTTTAGAACCCCCGCCACTGGTAGATCGGCTCCCACTACTGCTGCTCCTGATGTTGTTGGCACATGATTCAGATGAGGATGAGCCGGACAACGTACCATGCTTATCTAGGCGTAGGAGAGCACCAGGAGTGCGAGAGAGTGTCAGCCCCGATGATCGTATTTGACTGCAGTATCTTCTCTATCTCCCTTGTACTTCTCCATTTTCCATTTTTCTTTTATGTACTTTTTGCGTAAGTCGTATCCTTCTTCTGCTTTATATTAACACCGGAGACGGTGTGAAAGAAGTCTGAGGGAGGGTATTTGTTGGGACTAATGCCATTTTCTTTGTTTTGTTTCTCTTGAGTCATTTTGATGTTTTTATTGAGTCAGTCCAAGATGTTTTATTGAGTCAAAATTTTGTTGGGTATTATGATTTTTCTCTTGGTTTGTGTCTGATTTTTCTATCTTGTGACCATTATTGCAGAATCCATTCAGATCCGATTAATGAAAAATCCAAAGATTGACCAGCTAACTAGAAACACCCTCAGTTCCGGAAGGATCCACTAAACCCGAGCTAATTTTTGAGCTCTTTCTTTTACCTCATCAATGAAACTGGTGTTCATAGGACTTGTCTCCTCATTCATACCTGACAAATTTATTATGTGTGAAAAAGAAATGGTACTCCTCTCCTTTATTCTAAGTCAAATAAAGCAGAAAAATATGAAATAATTTTCTTTTGAGTAAATGGCTAGGAAAATTTCCTGTGATCCCACTATTTTACTTCGAAAGGAATGATCACACAAAAGTTGGAAACGAAGTTAGGAAAATTTCCCGTGATACCATTATTCGCCTACCCCTTTGAAAAAAAAAGAAAAAAAAGAAAAGGTTAAAATAGAATAAGTCTGGGGGAGAGAGAGAGTACCAAGGACTGTAGGAATGTTTTGTCATGGTATTGAATGGGAATGAGTCTAGAAAGTTCATGGCATTGAGATCAATGCTGAGACCCAGCGATCAAAGGCTTATGGACGATTTCGCAAAATTATGGGTTGAATCTGGGAGGCTATGAATGTCTGTGGAGAAGTACATGGTGGTTCGATTGGGATTGGTTTTGCAATATGTGGATTATGAGATGAATGGTCATTACAACGCTCTAAAGAGAAGGGGAGTTCCCGTGATTTTCAAACCTCGACTCTATTCTTGGTGTTTGCTTGAGGACAAAAAAATGCTAAGTCTGGGGGAGTTGATGTATTGCATTTTTGACGCATTCTAACACAAGTTTTCAATGGTTTTTCGAGTCTTTTCTGTGTTTTAGAGTCATTTCAGGGTCGGAACACGTTAGGATGATAAAAGAAGCATAGGGAGCAAGGATTAGAGAAAGGAAGCATAAAAAGGCTCAGATCGATCGATCCAACATCAAACCAAACCACCGAGATATTTTGGATCGATCGTTCTAAAGTGGATCGATCGATCCAACATGCCGAAACTTCTCAGATCGACCAAAATCATCTCAAATCGATCCCTCCCAAGCCAGATCGATCAATCCACATACTGGATCGATCGATCCAGTCTATTTCGGCCAGAAAAAAGGAAATTTTAATTTCCTTATTTCACAGGGTTTTGCCATATCTTTCATCCAAAACGTTTTTATTATATATATATATCTGAGTTTGAGCCATTGTTTAGGCAACGCTTTACACACTTTTTCTATTCTATTCAGACTTTTTGGTTTTCTACAATCTGTAAGCTTTGGGAGATGAATCTCTGACTCTACATCGTTGAGAAGATTTCTGAACCCTTTTGGATTTATTTTATTTAATTATGAGTTTTTCTTCATCTTCTTTTGCTTTGATTGCTTCCATGTCTGAGTAGTTTCATAGTTAGGCTTAGGATTTTCAAAGGAGTTTATGAATCATTGAATCAGACATAGATAGGGATTATTCATCTTGTCTTCACCTATTGTTGTTCTTATTGCTTAGATTGAATTGATCACTTAATCTCTGATTTTAGATTTAATCTATTCATCAAAAGTGTTATAGGTTGCTTGATAGAATATAGGTGAGCAAATTGTCCTTAGCCAATGAAAGCTGATGCTAAGGCAATTTATGAACATATCAAACCTGCTCATTAATGCTTGTTTAGAATTCTAAGATCAAACGACACTTTAGATTCTTAGGTTGCTAGATAAAGTAATTGATACCACGAAAGTGGATTGGTTATACATTCATGTTTGAGTTTAAGACTATACTTTATTGTTTCCTGAATAATTATCTAGTTCATGATCTCTGAATTCCTGCGAATTGCCCTAGATTTAACGCTTGTTTTTAATTGCTTTTACATCATTTTTATATTGCTATTTTGTTTTGCATCACAACAAACAACCATATTGTCATCTTAGCTTATTTTCACTTATATAAATTCGTAGCGTTTCACTTGGTTCTCATGGATTCGATCCCTAAATATTAGTTCGTTTGTTGTGCACTTACAGTGATATTTTAGGGTTAAAACTCTGTGTATCAACACGCTCAATCCAAGAGAAACCAAATGCTGATACATCGAACACATTTTTACCAGAACACGAAAACGGCGACAACGGAGGATTCCAGGAGGCGTGGGTCGAGATCGAGAATTGCGGTAGAAATTATGGTGGCGGAGGAGGCGGCGGCGGAAGAGGAGGGGGGTATTTCGCCGGCGAGAGTAGGAAGAAGGTAGCGAAGAGGAAGAGTCAAGTGTTGCTTGAAGGTTATGTGGAGCCTCCTCGTGCGCTTGATAATGATCTAACGAGAGCCAAGAGTTTGACGGATGATGATCTCGAGGAGCTTAAAGGTTGTTTAGATCTAGGGTTTGGGTTTAGCTGTGACGAGATCCCTGAGCTCTGTAATACTTTGCCTGCTTTAGAGCTTTGTTACTCCATGAGCCAGAAGTTCTTAGATGAGAAACAAAACCACCATAAATCACCGGAGATGTCTCATGTGGAAAAATATTCCCCGCCGCCACCAACAACGACCACGACCAGCCCAATTGCAAATTGGAAGATCTCTAGCCCTGGTAATAAATCTCTCAATCTTAGATAGATTCGGTGTCACAGAACAACAAATCTGACTCGAAATTGCTTTGATTGCAAAGAAACATTTTCAGCAACATTTAAAACATTGAACGAATATGAATCATGTCATTGTGTCTTACTGAGTTATCTGATTATTTGGTTTTCCATCCTGAAGAGTATATTGTTTATAGACAATCTACAGCATCTTGTTGCTGAAATCATCTTCCTAGTAAGGGATGTATGGCTGTCGATTCGGTTCCTTAGCCTAATTGAAGGTTCCTTAGACCAGATTTTTTGCAAGTAGGTCGGAGTAAACGAATCTCACTATAGAGAATCTAGATCTCTTTTCTCTTCTCCAACGAAAGTTCGGTTCATCACCGGTGAAACACGAAATCCTTCTCATTTGCTTGATGTTCTGAGGTAAGCGTTTCATACGCATCACTTTCGATTTTTCTCGTTTGCTTGTTGTTCTTTCAGATTTACTTCTTCTTTACGTGGATCTCTGGGATTGATTCTCTTTGTTGATATATTATTTTGAATATCTGATCTGTGGTTTAGATTTTAATCGATTATGAACTATTTTCTTACTCATCAGATCGATCTTGTTGTGAGATTTTGCTATTGTATATGGATCATGGTTGGATTTATCTGAGTGAATCAGTTGTATTTTTAAGATGTATGTGATTTTAGTAGACTATCTGAATTGTGAATGGATAATTAATGAGCAGCATAAAAATTCGGTTGTGTTTCGGATTTGTTTTCAAGTCGGGGAAACTCTCTGATTGTGTGTTATAGACCTCTTCAAATTCATGAATTAACTCACTTAACTCAGAGGATAGAGCACCACAAACATTTTTTTGGTAGAAATCAGTTCGACTCCGATAGCGGCTTTGTTACAGTGAATGCTTTGAGTAAAATAATCTCATATAGGTTGATTCTCTGCAGATTTCACAAACTGAAGTTTTTGGTTTTGACTATTTTCAATATGATTGATTCTCTGCAGATTTACTTGACAAGTAGCCAAGGGTAAAGAAAAAGAATCAACAAAGAAGAGCTTAGCTTCTGAAAATGGTCTTTAAATGTTAGCTTCTTCCGTTGGCAGGCAAAAGACTAGGTTATATATATCAGAATTGGTGAAAAACACTTCAACAAAACTTAAGGAAGCTAGCCTGATCATCTCTCTGTAACCATGGTTGATCGTTAGTGAAATTGTATGACTTATCTTTTAATTTTGTACATGTACTTTGTAATATAGTTCTTTTGTATCATGGTTTTATATAATATAATAAAATATGGTATTTTTTTTTTAATATGTCAATTTATTCAAAAACAAAAAATCCAATAAATCGTAATTTAAATACAGTAAATAAAAATATATATGCTATAGATGAAACAAACTAAAGGAATCATTACATATATCAAATGTTATTGTTATAGTTATATTGAAAAAATGCTATGAATAAGTTAAATAATAACAATAATCAATTGTTTTGTATTTATATATATTGCATAAGAATAAGCACTACATTAAATCAAAACACGATAGCAGTGCCAAAAACCGCTATCGAAAGTGTCGGACCTATTATGACGGGCGTAGATAGAACGCTTTCCATAACGCTATGGTATCTTTAGATAGCATTTTCTGCCTGCTAAGAATACCCACATTTTCTGTAGTGGTTAATTGTGTAGTTGTTCTCATATCTGGAATACTCGCGATATGTGTTTCATTTGCATATCAAGTATTCGTTGATTCGCACGTTAAGGATTTAGGTTCGTTATTTATGGTTCGCATATCAGATCTTGGTAGCAGATTTTTTATTTGTATTTATTTTCAGGATGAAATTGCCAAAAAAATGTTTTCCAAACTAGATGAGCCACCGACAAACCATAGCATAAACTACAACTCCAACTGAAATTTCCTGCCAGTGGTCGAAGAGGCAGTTGGAGAGGATGTGTGGCAGCATGTTTGTAAATAGCCACTTGGAATTATTGCAGAGTTTGTGAAGTTGGAATTCTTTTGGTCGTCACGGCTGGTCTACTACTGCCTATCAAAACAGCTGGAATGCAAAAAACCATATGAGATATGGTGTTTGTTGAGAAGGCGTCCAGCTCGGTTCTCGCTATACGAATAGGCTGAAATCACAATACTCAACTGTGACAATCTTTCATCATCGCATCACGTGGTAGACGAAGAAGATTTCTGATGATTTTGGCACCTCTTAAAACTCAGAATTGACCGTGACAGCCCTACCTTAGTGGACCTAGTCAATCTGATTATCCAGTGTAAATCTCGGTCCAAAGAAGATAAGATCAAGTTCTGTTATTTATCTATTTTTGCTAATGGGTTACTAGGTGTTGATCGGAGGGAGGCTATTCCCTTGGAGCGAGCTAAAATGGTGATTGATTTGGAATAATTTGAGCATTACCCCTGGGGAAGGATTACTTTCCAAGACCTAATTACGTCGGTTAAGAATGTCACTCATAGTAAAATGCGGCAGACGTTGTATGTTGTTGGAGGGAGATTTGGATATCCAATAAGAAGAGAGGGTCAAAATCTGCTCATGTATAAGGGTAAAGCCGACAAGCTTAAGATTTATGAGTCCTTTTCTTCTGATATAGGAGACGTGGTAGGTAGAATTTTTCAATTTGGTTTGATTTATAAGTCTACTGGATGTCTGCCAATTGTTTTTTTTGTTTCGTTGTTTTTAGGTGGCTATAAGCTACATGGCTGCTCTCCTTTCTTTTCAGTGGCAGCCTCTGCCTCAATGCAGACGTTGATTTCATCTGCCTCAAGCTCAACAATGCTAACCTCTCCCTTATTGGCATTATCTTCTCCTTTTTCGTCTTTTGCATCTATTTCTTTACCATCTGAATAAGAGGCATCATCTGCTTTGATGCCAACCTCTTCATCATCTGCCTTAATGGCAGCATCTTCTCCTTTTTCTTTGGCATCATCATCTTATTTTTCTTTGGCATCTCTTTCTTTACAAGAGGCATCCTCTGCCTTTTCACTCTCATCTCTTTTATCACCATCTGCCATGAAGATTTCATCTTGCGGATTACCAGTTGCTTCTTTGGCATCCTCAAATTTGATGCCAAATTCTTCATCATCTGCCTTAATGGCATCATCTTCTCCTTTTTCTTTGGCATCTCTTTCTTTACCATCTTAATAAGAGGCATCCTCTGTCTCGATTCCTTCTCTTTCTCCTTCGTTATCTTTGCCATCATTTCTTTCGTTATCCACTGTAGTCTCTTCGTCGATCTGCAAATTAAAAAGTATTGAATAAATATCAAATACTCTGCTGTAATCTTCAATTGATTACACCTTAAAGGCATACTCTGCCGTAATAGATATTAAGGGATGCCAATAATAAATAGTAAAGGATGCCATTATTAGTCTGTCGTCACAAATACATGTCACACATAATGAATAATGATACAACAACACATCATCTGATAGATCATCGTCACGCAAAGTATGCAATGACCCTCTATTGTTCTACCAGAGCTGATAGAGTATAATCTCGCATAGTATAGTATATAGCATGATCTCGCAGAGTATAGTATTTAGCATGATCTCGTGGAGTATACCAACTAGCATGATCTCGCAGAGTATGCCGGCTCTTTTATTTCAATAATTGCTGAGTTGGACATACCATGTGATTGTAATCTTTTCGTTTTGATTTGTTGTTAGAGAAACGAGTATCTTGCTCCAAAAAAGTCATCCTCTCCATCAGTCTTGCAACGACATTTGCCAAGTTGTTTAAGGTTTCACCCAAAATTTTCAGCTGTTCCATGCTCCTTCGTTACTGTTCCAAGTTTAATCGTTGCTGTTCCAAGTTGACGTTTTCCATTCTGGCTACTACTGCATCAAACTTGGTCTATTGTTTATCCACGACATTCACAATGATGTCGACGATGTCTATTGAACAAGTAGATGAGATATTATCTATAGTCAACCTCGGGTTGGAGACATAACATGCGGCATCTTTTTCTTCTTTGATTTGTTCTTCAAATTCTTCGACTCGCTTCCTCTTTTTTCCATGTCGCTTTTCAATTCCTTTCCTCTTTTCCATTACCTCTTTTTATTTGTGGGACTGGGAGCTTTTTTAAGATGGTTCTATTTGATGTCAGCCAAGAGCTTGCCTGAGAGATTGTATTTGATGAGACTATCAACCTTGACATCATATACATTGTTATCTTTCTAATGTGGATACATTTCTGTTCGGGATCTCTCACACATACTAGTTACAGTCACCTACAAAACAGAGTTATATGGTTACTGGGCAACTATATGTTTGCCAAAAGTGTGCGTAATCCACAAATAAATTCTGCCACAAATGGCATAGTCTGCCACAAGTCTACATACCTCTTCACTCGACAAGACGTTATCGATATGGGTCTGCCAACTTTTCCCTTGAATCTTAGCAGATATATACCATCATACGCTATAGGTGTTCCCAAATATTCTCCCACCATGGGCACATAAGCATACGTCCATACCTGTAGAACCCCTTCAAAACATAAGAGTCTTGCCATATCTTCTCTTTAGTTACAAACTTAACCTGTTCAACAAGATCTTTGTAAGTAACTCTCCCCCAGGGATACCGTTTGAAAGTATCCAAATCCATCACCAACCTAGCTAGGTTAAATGGAATACCGGTACGCCGATTAACACCCAACAGACCGTTAGACAGGATGGCTAAATAACTAAGCCTGATTTTATCTTCCCTGGACCAAGATTTGCTTATCTGTCTAGCATAGTTCATACACAATATTTTTATGTCCTCGATATAAGGGCTGGAACGTCGTATTTTGAGAAGATCCCAAAAGTGTTTCCAGCATTTTTGAGAAACTTGAGAAGATTCCAGCCCATCCAACTGCGTAATTTCGTCGCAGTTAAGACCTGATCGATTCAAACTCGAAAAGCGAGAACCATGCGTGCTGCCTCGCGATCAAAAACCACAACTCATGGGGGCTTTCACACTCCAGTTGTTTGGAAAGAAGATGATGATGCACAAATCTGGCACTCCATCCGAAATTCAACTTCTCAAACTTACAAATAACTCCTAGTGATGAGTTACAAACATGGTCCAACATTTCTTTACCCACTACAGTTTCCATCAGTGGAAGATGATTGAAATTCGAACTGTACGTAGTTTATTCTGGTTTCTGGGCCTGGCTCATTTCCTTTGGAAAAAAGCTTGGCAGGAAAATCTATGGTATAATCATCCATATCCATGATATATTCGTAGGATTTAAACTATTTAAGAGAAATATAAGGGAAATGAAGAGATCAAAAAGTTGAAGATGATGTCTGCTCTAGGGTTGCTGAGGGGAAGAGAGGATCAAAATCTAAAATACCCTCTTATCCAAAAGAAAGAGTCAATATTGTATTTTTAGGGCTTATGGGCTTCATCATGGGCCTAGAATATTCTGAGGCCAAATTATATTATGATGATTAAGACAGTTTCTCTTTTTGGCGTACAGTTAAGACAATTATGATAGCGCCGCCTTTTCTTCTAGTAGAAATTCTTCCAGCGCACTGTTTTACGTCTGCGAAACCCTAAACCACTTAAAATGAAGTAAAACCTACGATTAACATTTTTTAAACGTCATAACTCCAAAATAATCTTCAATTTTAGAGTTGAAAAGCTTATTTGCCTTGAAAAAACATAATGGAAGAAAAAATAATAGTTATGGTTTATAAAGTACTACAATACAAAGAAAATACTTCACATATTCTCCGTGTTGAACAAAGAAACATGATAACAAATAAAAATCGATTTTTTATATAATTTGTAATAAAATGTAATAAATAATGTATAAAAAGAAGTGGAAGTATATATAAATATTCAACTGATGCGGTGTGAAAGATTACAATTTCAAATTCAAACAACTCTAAATGCAACTTCAACCTAGTTTTAAACCTTAAGTGGAAACCACAAGTGCATGGTCAATATCATTGTAGCATTTAAGGGTCATTCTTCCATAAGGAGTATACAAAGGCAATAAGAATGTAAGATACTATAGAAGTTAAGCCAAATTCAAGAGATGTGTTTTCGTAGCCAACTAACGACCTAAGTAAAAGAATGCAAAGACGCAAGAAAAATATCAACAAGAACAAGAAACATAAAAGAAAGTATGCATAAGAAAATTAAATTTAAAGAAAGCAATTTAAAAGCAATTTAGAAAAGTCAACCGGACAAGCAAATATGATCATATATGATAAAGGCATGGACTTTGGGTAGAGATCATGGACTAAGAGTGCTTAACCTATGACTAGTGATGCAAGACCATATAAATAACCATTTCCAAGACATTGATCCTATGATATAGATTAGCTGGTTTTCACATAGTACTAACCCATTCTACTAATCACCCAAAATGACAATCCTTTCGGTCCTTATTGAAGTGAGAAGAGATCATTATCGCATATGCCCATAAAAGTCTACCAATCACCCTAAACATCAAGTGTTAATTGGCTAGGATATGAAAAGCATGAATTAGAGTTGGCCTAGATATTTTTACAAATACCTTTCGCGCATGAAAAGACCTTGATCTAAGAATTGATTAATTACTTCAATCCTAGGAATGGGTTCTCTCTGATCAATAGAAATCATGCAATTCTAGACCTAAACATCACTAATCACACATCAAACATCCTAATATACTCCACCAATAATCCACTAAGAAGACTACTCACTCATGCTCAAACAAACCATCAAAACATGAGTAATGAAAGACATAATGAAAGATTAAGAGAAAAGATAAAGAAAACTTCACTAATCAAACATAAAAAGTTGAAGCTTTAACATCAAAATACCAAGATCCAAAGGGTTTTATTTTTGCCCAAGGGATAAAGAAAAATCAGAAAAAACTTAGGGTTTTAATGTGCTTAAAAGTATTTATAGGAAAAAGATGTACTCGGGTCAAACCCGGATATCTGCTAAAAATGTGTCTGGCATCGACCACCTGCATCGACCGGTTTGATTTCGCCTGGTGTTGCTCCCAACCTACAAAAATTTTACATGTTTCAAAGTCTCTTGTTCATTATCGTCCTCTCCAACCAAGGTATGAGCTTCTAAACCTCTCCTTCTCCTTTACATATCACAAGGTATAAATTCTTGCTTTTGTTAATACAAATGCTCATCACCTAGTATTGTTAAAGAAATCGAAAGAAATGGGTACATTTGTTAGAATCGCATATATATTCGACCCCTTGATTGTACTTATTTATCGCAATGATTATTGACTATTCTTGTACTCATCCCTTTAAACTAATTCGTAAATTAAAAATGGTAAAGAGAGGCACATATTTTCTAAAATAAGATTTTCAACATTTTCATAGACCAATCATGCTACTATCAATTCTTCCCCAATGCACTTACTCTACGAATTTTATCATTGTAGGTACCAATGGCATCGACAAACAAAGGCAAGGGAAAGATGGTAGCAACCGGCAAAAAGACGAGAGTTCCAAAGAAGGGTGAAACAAGCGGTTCATCAAGGGCTAAGAAAGTACTATGAAGTGGTTTTAACACCAAATGGACTCCCATGGAACTCAAAATGCTAGAGGGATTGGAGGAGGTCGACATGGTTTCTACTCGCTTCGCGGATAGAGAATTGTTGAAAGATATGGGGTTGTTGGATGACTTCAATGACACAATGCGGCTAATGGGTCTTGAAATATTTGCTACAATGGACAACCCAACTTATGAGGTCCTCACTAGGGATTTTTTGGCCACGGTATAAGTGGAATATGTGAGACATAGAAGCAAGACCGCGGATGAGGAAAACATCCGGTTCAAGCTAGGGATGAAGGAATACGCCCTCTCCATCTTCACACTTTGTGATATCTATGGGTTTGCAAAAAAAGTATTTGGTAAAGTTCCCCACTTTCGATGAGGCGGATGCATTTTGGAACACGATCGGCATGGACGAAGCGTATAATTCGGGTTTTGCAAAGAGCACCCTTGTGCAAAACCCGGTGCTGAGGTACATACATAAGGTTTTGGACAACACATTGTTCACAAGGCGAACAATCAATGCGTTGAAAATGGACGAGCTCAACCTCTTTTTCCAAGGAGTAAAACACTTGTTGAGAGAAGACGAAGATGATCCATTCACCGATAGCCTTGGTAACGATATCAACTACAAAGAAATCTTCGCGAAATCCTTACCTCAAATACGCTTCTACCAACGCTCCTACATCTCCATTGGTGGAGTCCTCACTCCGATCTTTGCAAATGTGGGAATCACACTATTCGACCACACACCGATGAGCACAAGGAAATACATCGGCCTCTATTATCTCGTCAAGACATGGATGATAAAATGCAATAATTGGGAGCATCCGTCGTACATCTATATGTTCACAACACCCGAATGTGAGGCTCGCTGTGTTCTTCTTCCCAACACGGAACTCACCTCTATCACTAGCCACGAGACTGTCATGTTTGACCTTGACGAAGAAAATTGCTTTCAAGGTCAAGGATACCTCGAAGATCTTGACCAACATAACGGTAATAACGAAGAGATAGCGCAAGAAGAATCTCAAGAAGAGAGTGAGAACGAAGAGGACTTCCCGGATTTTCAACTACCACAAATTGACTTCACCCCACAAATGCCCGTGAAGAAGTACTTCACGGAAAAATCAAGATGCAAGGAAGGGTCAACAAATGGTTGTTGAAAATAATGGATAAATTCAAGAGAAAACTCAAGAAGATTCAACCTCCGTAGTATGTGTCTTCCGAGGATGACCTAATTTTAGAGCAACAATAAGCTCCAAGCGAAGTTGCACGGAGAAGCATGTATGAGCTCCGAGAACAACATGGAATCCAACATTATGAGGAGGAGCCGACGTATCATGATGAGGTAACATTGGAGAGTAGAAGAAGAAGCATGTATGAGCTTCGTAAAAGACAAGAGGTTCAACAAGAAGAGTACCCACAAGAAATGTTCACCGTAGATTGGCGGGGTGATGAACTCGAAATATGGAAATAAGGAGCACTCCAAAGCAATGTGGATCACGAAAATCGTTGACTAAACTCACAAAAATGAGCCCTCAAAGCCGTCTGCAGCCACTAAACCCAAGTACAACACCTCCTCATTAGCCATACCATTGTACTCTTATGCATGCTTTCATTTATTTGCTTTGATTTCTTGTTATTGCCTTTGCTATTTGTGTGTTCCACTTTACCCTTTGGCATACGTACCTCACCGAGACGGTCAGAGTTAAGTCCGGGGGGGGGGGAGCCTTGCTAATAAAATCGTTTGATTTTTTTTGTTATATTCCCACTTGCGTCATGTACCATACATCAACATGCATCCGAAAATTTTTAAAACTTTGAAAAACCAAAAGATTTTCTCATTTAGTTGCATTGCATACACTTGTATAGTCATTTTAGGTTGCATTGTATATATGAGAACAGTGATAGAATTGCCTAGTTAAGGTCTTTTAGTACATATGATCACTTGTGAATATCTTGATAATGCTTTTCTTGTGCTAAGTAAACCGCAAAAAGCTTGTTTCTTTGCATCTTTGATCTCTCCGCTCTAGTTCCTCTAAGTTATTGTTGATTATTTGATTGAATTTAAGCCAACTCCACCTTATTTGATCATAATTGGATTTGAATCTCTCACTTGTGGGTTCTAGACCTTAACAATGGTTCACATATACACATTCAAACCATAATCTCTCCATTTTCACTACTCTCCAATGGTTTGGATGGCCAATCCCGATTTAAATACATCTTTTGAATGAGGATGGTACCACACCTTGGAAACCCCTAGCCTTCCTTTGAACCCTTCATTACTTTGATGAGTGAGGCCTCTTCTAATTTTGCACCACATGCATAAAATCTCTTGAGATTGAAACGGCAAGGTTATTTCTTCCATTAGGAGTAGTCTCATTGGCTACTCTATGTGGGATTGAGAGGGTCTTGGCATTTCATTTGGATCTTGGGAAGGGTTGAGATGGTTGTTGGGTTTATGAGAGTGTGAGTTTGTTGAGAAGTGGAAAAAGGGAAAATAGAAGAAAGGAACCAAAATGGTTAAAGAATGAAAAAGAGTGAAACCAAAAGGTTTGTTAATAAGAAAAGAAAAGGTTTCCTAGGGAGTGAAAACAAAAAGAAACACTACTCTTAAGCTAAAGTATCTAAGTAAGAAACTCCTAGCTAAGAAAAAAAAATGAAAAAGAAAAGAATAGAAAATGAGTAGAAATAAGAAAATCAAGAGTAGATGTATAAGTATAAGAAAGAATTCCCTAGAGTAACCCCAAAAGAAAGTAAAGTTGAAGTAATTGGAGTCGAAAACAAGAGTGACTAAGAGAAATTTTTGGGAAAGGCTAGTGAGTTACAAGAGAGCAAGTTGGGTAGAAAAATGGAAGAAGTATCTTGTATGCTCAAATTGTTTCCCTTTAGAGAAGTCACCAAATGTTTAAGCTCTCTTTTACTTCGCAGTGAACCTCTTTCTTACCACACCGATTGGATTAGGTCGTTTTCCCATTTGTGAGACTACACTTTTTGAATCGTTAATTTAATGTAGGGAGTTGGTGGATATGAAACATTTAATCATTTGGCATTGGCTCTATTTCCAAAAGAATAGGAGTTGTGATAAGTGTAGAGAACTTGATTGAGTAGATGGTTTATCCCTAGCTTTGAGTCGTAATATCTTGAATTGACAATGGTTGCTTTGGGAACGAACCTTTGGCTTTGAGTTCTCACTTTCAAACCTCCTCTCCGGGTTTGTTCTTACTTGTTTGCTTGAGGACAAGCAAAGGAAAAGTCCGGGGAAGTTGATGTGTTCATATTTTAGCATTTCTTAGCATGCATTTTCCTTAGCTTTCACATTTATTTAGATTACATAATGCATCTTTCTCTTTATATTAGGTTCCATTAATTTTAGGTTTAGTCTTAGAGTCCTAGGTCCATTATGTTGCATTTGCATTGCATTTTGAGTCTATTGCAGGTACTATGGAGGCCTAGGATCAAGGAGAATTGGAGAGTGAAGGAGAACCAAGGGGAATGAAGAGGAGCCAAAGAGAATTTGATGTAGCATGCATCGACCACCCCTCTTCAACTGGTCGATGCAGCAAGTCGATGGGAGCAGCAAAAGAGAATTCCGGAAGTTCTGGTGCACACTGCATCGACTACCCCTCTTCAACTGGTCGATGGGAGTGGTCGATGGCAGACACATTTTCAGGACATATTTGGGTTTGATCTGGTTTATCCCGGGTTGACCCGGTTCCTTCCCCTTTCACTATATATATGTTTTAGCACTTTAAGAACCCTAAGTTGGACATGTCTTAGGATTATCTCTCTATTGTTTAGTACTTTGATTTTTCTTGGATCTTTTATGATTATTTGAAGTTTTATTAAATTTATCTCATTTCTCTAATCATGTTTATCTACTTATCATCTTTTGTTTTGATTTCCTTTGTTTCCATGAGTGAGTAGTAATCTTATGGATTGTGGGTTAGGTAGATTATGGTGATTAGAAGTTGGTTTATGGTGTATTAGGCTTAAACTATAGGGAATCCTTCATTTGAGATGCAATTAAGGCTAGGATTGAAGTAGCTAATCAATCTCTAAAGCATGGTCTTTTTACGCCCGAAAGGTGTTCGTAGAAATGTCTAGGAGAATTTTATATGAGCAAATCATATCTTAGCCAATTAACACTTGATGTTTAAGGTGATTTGTGCGTTTATGGACTTAAAAGTATTGCTTCTATATTCATTAATTGCAAAGCGAAATTTTATGATAATTAAGAAGTTTAGAAATGGGATTAGTACCACGAAAGTGGCTTAGTTCTAATTTAGTGATCTTTGCCCTAGGAATTGAATTGATTAGCGCCTAAGCACCATTACCTAATGGATAATCTACCTTTATCAATTGCCTTATCCCATGATTCATATTTCCTTTTGTTTGATCAAACTCGTTTAAGCTCCAGTGGTTGACTTTTTGTTGACTTTTTCATGTTGTATTTTATTGCTTTCTTTTAATCTTGTTTAGTTGTTTGCTCGTTTATTTGGTTGCATTTGCTTATTACATTGAGTTTAATTTGTCTCGTTTATTTAGCTCATGACATTTAGGAATCTTTCGAAGAAAAACTCAAAAACACTTATTGACTTAGCTTTTTAAGTATTTTGCATTCTTATTGTCTTACTCAATCTCCTTGTGGAAGAATGATCTCTAAGTATTACAATGACATTGTCATACACTTGTGGTTTATCACTTAGAGATTAAAGCTTAGTAGCATCTTAAGTTTGCATAAGACTTAATTCCTACACATCAATAGGTCTATCTCCAGAACCCTTCAGAAGCACATTTTAGGTACAAACCCGGGTTTGACCTAGGAACATTTTACTATTCCTATATATAGTTTTATGTACATTAAAGCCCTAAGATTTATCTTATCTCTTTTATCCTTTGGGCAAAGCACAAAACCCTTAGATCTTTTGCTACTTTGGATAATAAAGTTGGATCTATTCATGCAACATTAGTGAAGTTTTCCTTAATCTTTCATTATGTCTTTCTTTACTTATGTTTTTATGGTTTGTTTGAGCATGAGTGAGTAGTACTTTTAGTGGATGATGGGTAGAGTAGATTAGGATGATTGATGCATGACTAGTGATGTTTAGGTTTATATCTTTATGTTTCCCCATGTTTAAAGTGAGCCCAAAGTTAGGATTGAACTTGCTAATCAATTTCTTGATCATGGTCTTTTTGTACATGAAAGGTGTTTGAAAAAATATCTAGATGAACTCTAAAACATACTTTTCATGTCTTAGCCAATTAACACTTGATGTTTAAGGTGAATTGTGATTTATATGGACTTATGCATTAATGATCTCTAATCTCTATCAATTGGAATCAAAATATTTGTCAAATTAGGTGATTAGTCGAATGCGTTAGTATTCATGATAGTGGACTAATCTAGTTTTTTGGATCCATGTCTCCATTCTTAATCGGTTGACCTTCACGCTCCCGCACCCTCAATACTACAACTTCGAGCACTATTAGCTCTACAAGGTACCACACAATTCCTTGTACATACCATTTTGTTTTCTTTTTACTGAGTCTTGCATTGTTGATAGGTTTATGCATCTAAAACAAAACAAAAAACCGAAAATTTTCAAAAAAAAACCAAAAAATTAATATAGCTTGCATGTTTCATTATCTTTTTAGGATTGAGTTTAGATGCATATAGGATGCATTCATATGCATGGGAACAATGATGAATTGACTTTGTAAAGGTTTTTGACTTAACATTCAATGTGAATCTCTTGATAATGCATTTCTATTACTTAAGTGAATTATAGAAAAGTTTTCTTCTTTGCATCTTGATCTCTTCGCTCAAAACTCATTGCTATTGTCGAAGCTTGTTTGAATTGATGCCATCTCCATCTTATTAGGCTTTAATTGAACTTAATCTTCGTTTCTATGGTCTTTTAGTCTTGATCATAGATTAAAACATCTCACATTCAAGTCATCTTATTTATTTTACCACTCTTTAATGACTTGAATGGCCTATTTTGAGAAGGTATTACACCCTTGAAACCATATCCTTTCTTTGAAACCTTTGCATTTAATCTTTGAGTGAGGTCTTTTCCTTGAGTGTTGCATGTGTAAAATCTTGCAAGCATTAGAACGATAAGGATAGTTTCGAATTAAGGCTTGTTTCTTGTGTCTAAGACTAGCCTTTAGGGAGATATTTCAAAGGAAGAAAGTGTTTATATGTGTGAGTTTTAAGCATGGGAAGTGAGGTAATAAAAGAAAGGTTAAGGGATAGAATTAAAAGAAAGGTTAAGGAATAGAATTAAACGAAAGAAGCTCTAAGAATGAAGCTCTAGGGAAGAAGCAAAAAGAAAAAGAAAAAGCTCTAAAAAGAAATGAAATTAAAATGTGTTAGTCTCCTCTAGAATAAGAAAGAATATTCAAAAAGAAACAGCTTAGAGGAGTCAAGCAAGTTAAGTAAAAAGAGCAAGTTGTCAAAAGAAAATTTTCCTAGAGTTTGAAAGAAAGAGTGAGTTTCAAAGTGGTTAATAAAGCCAAAGGCTTTTATGAAGTAAAAAGAAAAGAGAGATTGAGTTTGCATCAAAGGGATTGGGTAGTAATTGGAAATAAAACCTTGTATGCATAAATTGGTTTATGCACATTAAAACCCTAAGCTTTATCTTATCTCTTTTGTCCTTTGGGCAAAGCACAAAACCCTTTGATCTTTTGCTACTTTGGATGATAAAGTTTGATCTATTCATGCAACATTAGTGAAGTTTTCTTTAATCATTATCTTAATCTTTCATTATGTCTTTTTTTACTTATGCTTTTATGGTTTGTTTGAACATGAGTAAGTAGTCCTTTTAGTGGATGATGGGTAGAGTAGATTAGGGTGATTAATGCATGATTAGTGATATTTAGGTCTAGATCTTTATGTTTCCCCATGTTTAGAGTGAGCCTAAAGCTAAGATTGAACTTGCTAATCAATTTCTTGATCATGGTCTTTTTGTGCATGAAAGGTGTTTGCAAAAATGTCTAGATGAACTCTAAAAAATGTTTTTCATATCTTAGCCAATTAACACTTGATGTTTAAGGTGAATTGTGATTTATATGTACTTATGCATTAATGATCTATAATCTCTATCAATTGGAATCGAAATATTTGTCAAATTGGGTGATTAGTGGAATGGGTTAGTATTCATGATAGTGGACTAATCTAGTTGTTTGGATCCATGTCTTGGAAATATTTTGTCATATGATTTAGCATCATTAGCCATTAGTATATCATCCTTAATCTATGATCTCTACCCAAAGTCCATACTTTATCTATTTGAATTAATCTTGTTTAGCTTAATTGTGTTGACTTTTGGTTGATTTTTTATATTACATCTTTATTACTTTATTTTAAGTTTGGTTTGCTTATGTTTGCTTTCATTTGAGTTTCTTAATCTTGCATAGTATATTTACTTGTTTGTTTGCATCATTTCATTAGTTTGTTAGATTTCAAAACACAATCACTTGGAATCACTTAGCTTCATTAGTCTCTTCCATTCTTATTGTCTTAATCATACTCCTTGTGGAAGAATGACATTTAAGTACTACAATGTTACTGCCATGCACTTGTGGTTTATGCTTAGAGATTAAAACTAAGTAGTCATCTTAAGTTTAATCATATTAAACTTAAATTTCTATCTATCAATGTGATACTTGAAGGATCACACAAGTATTAACGGTTTCTTTCAATCTTTTATTAATTAGCCAATAGACTTATTTATACAAAATCATAACTTGATTAGCAAGTTCTCTACAAACATGAGAATAGGAAATCTACCTATTTAGCAATAAAAAAACAAAAAATGAACATAGTATTCTATTTAGCAATAAGAAATCTACATATTTATACAAAGTCATTGTTGATTATAATTCACGTTCAACTTTTGTATGTAAGATATTTTTATTGATACTACTTTAGATTCGAGTTTTCGTTTATCTGATGTTTATACGTGATAACTTCAAAAAAATGAACATAGTATTCTATTTTAGAACTCTCTGTCAACAATTTCTGACAATTTTAGTTGATATGTTGAAAATATCAAAAACTTAAATTCGTGCGTAGTGCGAGAGAGTGTAACATGTCCTTATAATTTTTTTGAAAAGCAAAAACTCTTAAAAATCTGAAAGGTCTTTCACCGTTTTTTTAATCTTCATCTTTTTCATATACATGATTTACAATTCTTTTCTTTTTTACCAGAAACTGTTAGGGTTTTATTTGGATCGATTGATTGCTTAATTCTTTTAACTTGACACAGAGAATTTGATTACCGAGTTTCCGGCCTCTAACCGATACGTCTTGGGTGAGAACCGTCTTCCACAACTTTCACTATCAAACAAAAGGGTTTACACAAACGCTATAAGAGTTTTCTTTGTGTTTCAGGTACAAATCTTAGAGATGAACAATAACAAAGACGAAAAGAAGAAAGATACGTAGGTGAAGACTCGAACTCCCACTTTCTGTGATGATCTTCTTAATGAGATGCCATTGAGGCACCTTGAACCTAGATTAGGTTAGATCTTCTTTGAATCTCTTGTGCCATTATATAGAAAAAACCTCCTTGCTTTATCCTTTTTTCTCTTATACGTGAAACCAAGAAACCTACTTGAAACATGATCTGCGTAATGGGCTATAGCTCAGATTGACCCATCTTGGCACAAGGGAATACTGAAATCTAAAGCCCATAATTCTACGAACTCCACCTTGGGCTTTAGTCTGCATGCACAATGCTTTGCCTTCCTGTTTCCTTCCCGATGGTGAGAGAGGAAATACCGACGCTCCTTTCCCGATGATCACTGAGAGGCGACTCCGGCGAGTCTTTGCGTTTTTGGGTGAGCCTTCTGTCACCGTTGATTTCGAACAGCCTCCATCTCTTCCATATCACCCGAGATGGCTTGAATCCCTTATGCTTTGATTTTTCCCTTGATAGTGAGTTTTAGATGCAATTCCTCTATCGCCAACCTTCTGGAAATCTCAAGTATTCCCAAGCTCTTCTTCAACTCTTTATTGTGGCGAGTTCAGCTTGTCCCTTTCTGATCCACAAAATTCTTAAAATTTCGACTCTTCATTCCGCAGCTTCACTGATGAACAACCCATATTCTTCTGCTGCTTAGACGAAACCAGGTAACTCTTTAACCCATGAATCATTTCCTTTATTCATTTCTCTACTTGAATATCAGAGACACAATGAAACCTCCCCTTTATTTCGACTGAAATTTCCTTTCACAGCTCCACCTGAAATCTATGAATTCAATTTGTGAATTCATCTTGACTGAAGATTGATAGAGGTAATATGATTATGTCAGCCTCTCACAATTCTTAGCTTGTCTCTCCGAAATCGTGATTTACTAGAGAAATTATAATCAATTCCTTTTCAGATGCTTCTGACATGAGATCAGTCTTCTCACATTCTTCCAGTGCCTTCAAGTAATCTCTCTTCGAACCTGGACCATACCTCTCTCGCCTTGTAACTCCTTAGTCGCTGAGACACCGTGAAATCCTTATTGATTTCTCGTTTTTCTTTCACCTGCTCCACCTAGAGCTGATATACCATTGTCTCGCCTCCACATTTTAACAGGTAACTCGTCTGATTCCTCATACTTCTGGTTTGATTTCCACAAAGAAAACAACCAATCACACAGCCTCCTCCATGACTATTGTTACCGTCATGAATCTGTTATAGTGAGTGAATTAATCCATTGTCCATTTGCAACTTGATACCCTTTGATATCCTTTTGATTCTTCTCATGTGCATTGATCTTAGAATCAAATTTCCCTTGAATCATAATGCACTAGGCCCTTGAATCATACATGTTTCTACCCGAAACAATCCCCCATCCAACCTTCTGTTTAAATAACACAGCTTTGGACTCTTTTTTATCATTAACAGAACACACCATCAAACTATACCAGCTAGACAAACTTTCGATACAAACCCTGACCCAAGCTTTATGTTTGACTAGAACATTACTAAACATTACTAGCAGTATTAGACGTTACTGCTAGTTTTCCCTTTTGAGCTTGTCTCACACAAACTGATCCAATGATGTTCTTGAGACTTCAACTTGATATCACCTCTAGAACCCCTGATATCACTCCTAGCTGAAACTCCATCCTCTAATACATTCACATGTATGAGGAATACACCAGACTTGGTGTTAGCATCACAAAATTCTTCTAATTATATCTCCTTCTAATTCATCAGCATTCTTTAACCATTCCTAAATACTAATAAGCCTCGCATGAGTTTCATTTCTCTTATCCTCTTAAAAGAATTCCCTTCATTCTCTTCTTGTGATGCCAAAAGAAACCAAGTATAACCTTACTTGTTCCTTCCTGTCCATGCAGCTTGTTAGGCTATGCATTCATCATCCTTACTTGGATGTCTTTAGATTCTAGAACACACTGAGCTTCTCCTGTTTACCCTGCAATTGCTATTCTTGAGAAGCTTTCTCCGCATCCTTTCTCTGATACAGACATCCACAACTGAGTTTCACCACTCGTTATCTTCCAAATGCAAAACTCCACCTGCATTCATGTCCTCCTTTTCTAGAATCCTTCTTGAACTGTATAAGACTGAGACAACACCTGCATGTGTCTCATAAATTCTCCTTCAGAGAAATAAACATAACCCCTTCAATACTCTCCTTCTTTGAATCTTTGACATGAGCCATAAGAACTATAAACCAGTTGCTTGTTACTTGATTTATGAGAAACTGATTTTCTTATCAGCTTCCTCCATTTGAGTCCATCATTCTTAGTCACTTGCAGAACCAATCCTGAGAGTGCTACTTATAACTCTACCTTGAGCTAACACGTTACTCTATAATATTATATTCGTAAAACTTGCAACTTTTTATGTTTCAGCAATCTTGCTTCCAACTAACTTAAAATCTTCCTCACGTTCTTAATTTGGAGAACACATATCTCTCCTCCAATCTGTGAGCAAACACCAATCTTCACCTTAGCACCAGAAATCACATAAACTTTATCTCTCCTCCAGCAAAGACACCGTGCACCCATCTTGTACCGCTTGTTAAACTCAAACAGGACACGCCTTCTAACCATCACCGTTAGAAAGACTTTTGATACAATTCTCTAGCATTGTCCATTGCAAGGCAACATTGAGAATTTCTCCACACGGAACATGCAGTCTCTTATGCCCTTTCACTCTTCTTCATGCCATCAGAAGCTTCCTTGATGCTTGAAAATCTGCAAGATAACATTGGAAAACACAACTTCAGTTTCCACACCTCATGACTATGACTAATCACCCAGTCTCATGTCATCTTTAAACCAACACTTCAGTTGTTGTTCACAGAGAAAACCATTGTGACAGCACATCAGTGCTCTTTACCATCTACAACAGATGATGCAGTTTTAATCCAGACTCCTTTGGATTCATCTCAATGTACTAAAGTCCTTGATCTTGATAATCGTCCACATAGTTTGATCATCACACCTGAGCATCCCAAATTCATTTGGAAAATGCTAGAATCCACATACTTCTTTGTGACCCTGACCCCTGAGACTTAACCCTCATCCAAGACTTTCTCAAATCTGACCATACCTGAACTTTTCATAGTTCTCAACTTCTTACTCATCTGTTATAACATGTGATTTGAATTCCAGACCTTAACATGATGTTTAAACAACTCTTTTTACACGTATTGCCCATTCCTAAGGCGTCCCTTAGAACCATGGATATACAAGTCCGTGCAGCTGTTATGTTAACCCACTAAATAGCCCTTTCAACAACCAGAACAAACCAAAATACAACCTGATTCACACTAAAAAATCTTATTGTTAAACCAAGATACAACCTTATTCAGTCTACTTGCATGTATTCTTCCAAGATCTAGATTCTGTAAGCAGCCTTGAGTATTCATAAACTTCAATAAATACCATCACAATAACCTTGTAATTTTGCAGCGGAAAACAGACAAGTCTTCATGCTTTGAATCTTTGGGATGATGCTTCGATTCTTCTCTGTGTTGGTTCCTTTATCTAACTATTTTATTTAAACTTTGCAATAGGTAAACAAAACAGGAGATTTAAGCAAGAAGATGATCGCCCTTGGAGACAATTGATTTGCACTCCACCTCGAAGATCAGACAGGTACTTTTATCTTTCTTCTCTGCAAATCTGTTTTGACTTCGTGATCTCTCGCACCCTCATCAAAGGAAGATGGTAAAGAATGTGTACAAGGAAGATGGTAATGAATGTGTACAAGGAAGATTTTTAGTTTATAGAAGGAAGAGTCTGCTCGGTCCTGATTTTTGTTGTTGATTTTCTTCTCCTATTACAAGACTTTTAGTTTATTCTATACTATTTATCTTTTCCAAACCCAAGATTATTCATAACAAGCAACGATTTGGACACAACAAAAAGAAGAGAACGCTGTCTATAATCTTTTCACAAGTAGCACATAACATGCATTGACATGATACCCAAAATGCACAAAAACTTAGGAAACCAATAATATACCTTGGTAACAAACGTACAAACAACAGAACCAATACCTAACTCATTCATCTGAATCCCCTGCTGTAACATCAGATGAAACATCTTCCTCAATATCCTCCTCTGCATCGCTCATTTTCACTCTGCTTGCCATCATTTTGGCTAAAGCAGCAGCTTTACTTGCTCGGTGTGATCGGGTGATCAAAGTATTAGGCGCAGAAGGCATAACAGAAAGTGGAGGGGATGCTTCTTCTTCATCTTCATCAGAGGATGTTTCTTCAATCCTTGCTCGTCTTCTTGATCGAGCTGGTCTTGTTGAGCAAGGAGCAGGTGTTTGTGGCACTGTTGCAGGTGCGGTGATGTCCAGCTCGTAACTTACTCCTAGTGTTTCTGTAAATAGCCATTAGAAAGAAACAAACAGACAATCAAATTCTTCAAAGCATGGACAAAAGAGAGACTCCACATAACTTTTAACTATCTAGCTTTACGTGTAAATAAATAAAACCAAACTGTAATGTACAAGATAATGTACCAAAGATGGAATTTGCTTCATCTTGTGAAAGCTCCTCGCTTGGACAAGCATCCAAAGATTTTAGATGTTCAAGCATCGGTTTCACTTCCCGAAGAAGCTCCTTCTCTGAGCATACAGATTCCGCAACTCGACTTAAAACCTTTTTCATCAACTTTATGACATTTTGTGCTGATGGTTTCAGATGGAGCAGCACAAGTATTTTGCATAGTGCTGCGACATATGCCTTCTCAGCGGCAGTCTTCTTCCCCTTGAAGCTTACAATCTATAGGAAACAATGTTAGCAAAAGGGTCAAAATAATTGGTTAACCAGTGTTACAGTTTACTGTAAAGTTGGGACCACAGTTCCTAATCCCGAGAAGATGGTAGCTCTTAGCCAACTATAAAGGGAAAAGAGGATCTGAAAGTTAAACTACTTATCTTATTCGTATCACTGGACAAGAAAATGTTCACTCTCTACTAAACTTTTTTGATCCTGAGAGGACAATATGATATAGCAGCCAAAGGAATGCAACCAACCTCGACGGCTATGCGTATGGCTAACCCTTCTTCTGTACAGTCTAGCGGAGGCTGAATACAATCGTCTGGTGTATCTGGTGATTTATTGAACTGACTTTCAGGCTCACGTCTTGTCTCCTTTTTGTATAGCGGGGTTTGCATCATCTGCAGGATAAATTTGGATGCTTGGACTGAACGTTTGCGTTGATTTGATACAACAAATGAGGAACTTTTAGAGATTCCATCAATTCCAGGCCACATTGAGCGTATGAGAGGAACAAAAGCCTTTGAAATATATCCCTGCATAACATGAAAAATCATTCAGCTGAAAAATAAACAAACACGCCATGAAACTTCTTGCTCTTAAGGATATCATGATTTCCGTACCTTATGCTTTTCCAAGAGGGAAGCATAATGCTCAAAGAAGACAGATAAACACTGTTTGAACCTGGACAATAATGAAAAGAACAAATCAGTAGTTGATATTATGATCACAGAAGTTACCAAACGAAAGAAGAAAACTATCTATACCTCAGTTGTTCTTTTGACTCCTCACTGAAATATAATGCAATCAGCTTGCCCAAAACAAAGGGATAAAAAGATGCAGGCAGGTTTGGGTACTTCTCTCCTAGAAGAAGAAGTTTCGCAAAACCCTCCCCAACAGTTGCTTTAACCGACTCATTTTCACTGCTCTCTGTGGATGCTCTCCAGTCATCACTTTCAAGTCCAGCATACAAGAGATCAAGCGTTTTTAAGTTCAAATCTTCTTCGGCATTGGACAAGTCGACAGGTACAAAATCAATGCTCTCATCCTCAAATTGTGACAAGAGGTCTTGTCCCATTGCCTTGTCCACTTCTGTTGGGCTATGCCACATCCCAAGATCCACTAGTGCCTTGCAAGCCATAATACTAATCGGAGGAGGGCTTCTACAAAAAGCTACTCGTAGCTGCTTTACTAGTGCTTCGCTAGGCTTCTTCTCTAACAATCCAAAGAGACCAATACACTTTATAGCAATCCTCTGCACATCCAAGTGAGTGTGTTTTGCCTGCATTACGTGTATCATATCAGAAAGAGTGTTTGTTTGTGCAGAGTCCAAGAAAGCTAGACAACGAAAATATTATGCCCAGATTTTGTAATATAAAAGGGATTCAACTGCATGATAAGCTGTTACTTAGCTACATACACTCCTTAAAACTGTTGACACCTTTTGACAGTTTTTCAATGAAACAGCAAAGCTGCTGGATGACAAGTAAGAAGAATTTAAAGTCTCAACATGTGGCGCCTGTAGCAATGAAATATGGCAATAAGAAATAAACAGAGGAGAGTAGAGAATATACCCCTGGAAGCAACAAAGCATGCAATATCTTTTCTGGTTCAATAGCCTTCCCTTGCAGTGAATGTAAAGATTTTCCATTTTCCAAGAGAAGACTCGTCAGAGAAAGCATGTGCATCCACTGCAGGAAATCCGCAGTCCTTTCCCTACAAGGTCTCGCTATTTCTTCAACAACAACAATTATAACTTCTTCATATTCTCCAGGGGCAGCATGGACTTTCTTAGCTAATTTGGACACTGCGTCAGCCCAATCTTTATCACCACCAAGGTTTATACCATCTCCAATTACAATACTGTTCCCATCTTCATCTAACTCTTGCTCAAAAGGTCTGTGTAGTAGCTCCTGGACGAATGAACTTGCACTTTTGTGGAGCATAGCATCAGAGAAATCAAGCATTGTGCCCAGCAATAATAGCTGCCTCGAAGCAAAGTGATGATTTGGTCCTGAAAATTATATGTAAGCAGAGGATATCTCCCAAAAAAAATCAACTAAGTTTTGGTATTAAAAACATATTTGGACTCACCAGCTTCTATATGAGCTTTAACTAGATCAACATAATCAGAAACTGTTGCAGGAAGAATTCTTTCCAGCAAATCATTAGCATCTGAAGCTTCAGCAGCATAAACTGCTGCCTCAGCTCCCATCGCAGTAGCAGCATCAGAACCCTTTGCCTGTGTAACAGTCTCATCATTGTTAGCGTGTCCCATATACAATACCAACACTATGAGCATAAATTCATTACAAGAACAAATAATTGTATTTCAAATGCTAGCCTGGATAATAGACAATATATTTTGATAGGATTTTGAGTGAATCCAGGACATATTTGCGTTCTCAAACAGAAATCTATTCAATACAAGAAAAGGTGGAGCAAACTGACAATAGTCGTTTTACTATTTTGATAGTACTAATGTGCTGCCTCCTCAGATGCATTGATTTCTGTAACGTTTTTGTTTTGTTTGAGATGTGAGGTGATTCAAAGAAAAGAAAAAAGCAGCAAAGGTGTAACTTGAAATCACAGGACATGCTATTTCAATTTGATAGAAATACAACCAATAGGGGGGATCATCACAGCAAATTGAAATTGAGATTGTCCAACGACCAAGATAATGCCAGAAGATATTAGCATTCTCTGGTTTGTGAATCAAGCAGTCATTTAGGGAATTCATCAAGAGCATCTGTAAACCCATTTTAAGCAGATTTTCATCCAGTCAAGTTAAATAGGTAAATTTTCAGAGTTTTTTGCTTCACAAAAACCTTTTTTGCTTCACAAAAACCTTTTTTGAAGCATAAAAGTACCTAGCCTCAGTAATGAATAGTTGGTAAGTTGCAAACTTACTTGAGCGCTTTTGTGTAACTTCCTGCATATAGTCCTCCAGTAAAGAGCTATCTCCGGCTCCATAAGTTGGATGCTAGGTGTAGAACATGTGCTCTCATCTAACACATGAATAAGAAAGTATAAGCAAATGCAGAAACTGCAAAGTTACGTATATATAGTCCAGACTCAAAAGACCTCTAGCTTCACCATCTGCAGACAATATGTACTGCTGGATGCTTTTATCGCCAGTGGGCATTATCAATCCTTCACTTAACAGAACCTCCAACGCCGATTCTGCTATAGATTCATAGGTTTCAACGTCAAGGTATTTAAGAAATTCGATAGGATCTCCTTGACAACAGTTAGATAGCCATTGATCTTTCATTAGCTTCAAACATTCCTTTGAAACATTTACAGCACGATCGGCAAGCCCTCTCTGAAGAATTGTGGTCCGAAGCTTGATGCTAAAGCAGGAGAATGAAAGAAATACTAGTCAGGAGAAAGAGAGGGAGAGTAGGGAAGAGGAAAATCCAACTTTTGTCAACAAGGCTAAGTGTAGAACAGTTGAAACTGAAAAACAATAGCATAAACTCCTATTCAGAGGTCAACTAAAGAATTCCAAGTTCACCTCAGACTCTGAAGAGGAACTTTATTTGCCAGAACAGAGTAAGCTGCTTTGCGTACTGATTCATTAACATCGAGCGTGCAATCAATTATTGCTTGGGTGGTTGCATTTGAAGGAGGCAGAGATAGAACAATTGTTTTGCGTACCTCCTGGAAACATTAAAAAGCTAAGCAATAAGACTTTAGCAGACATGATGCCTATATTAAGAATGCGATGTAGGATATAATTATAGTTTCCATACTTTGGTAGCAAACAAGAAATGGTATAAGATAGAAACTTTACCGGATTCTGTTCCAAAGGAAGCACCTCAAGGAGCAAATCAAGAATGTCGCTATTCTCCGGATCATTCACAAAGCGCGAAAGAGACCTTACAGAAAATGTACGGATGACAGGAACTTTGTCCCGAACACGCAACATCATACAGTCTATTACATCATCCCATAGTTCATCCGCCACTTCCACCTCATCTGGCATCCGCAATATGATCTGGAAAGAAGGCAATGCACAGAATAAGTGGAAAGACGAAAAAAAGCTAAAGGCCTTCAAAACATAACATCAGAATGCAACCGGGGAAGAGGAGCATTAATCCAACTCAGGTCGAGTGACATGAACAACTAGACATCTAAAGGTATCATCATCACACTAGCACAGCCTCAAATCCAATTCCACCCAATAAAACAATCCAAAGGACAAATTTTTTTTCCCATTCCTAACAATTATCGGACTATGATCAATACCCAACATAACTACGCTCAAAGAGTTGAGTAAAGTCCAAACACGAACACTACAGAGAATCCAACAAAAACATTTGCCCAATAAATGGAGAAATAACCGTAATCCTCTCATACCTCAGAGATTATCTGGCACGCCCTGAACCTAGCGTTTCTGTTCGCCGCCACAGAACCAGCCAATAAAAACTTGAGAAATTCATCCAGAAACTCGTCGGACTCGGAATCACCATCTGAATGACTACGCAGACAAGCAAATTCCGCCACGAATCGCACAACACGCTCTGCTGCTGCGGTTCTTCGTTGAGCCGCAATGAAAAGAGGGGTTAGGGTTTTGAAAAACGCCGAAGAGAATCGACGGATAGAAGAAGACTCATCGGAATCAGACGAAGATAGTTTCGACCGGACGGTGGCTAGCTCTTTCAGCTTCCGATTATGAGTAGCGTATGAAGTGCGAGTCTCGTTGAGGATCTTGGCGATTTTCTGAAGAAGATGAAGATCTGTAGAAGCCAAAGCGATTTCTGATTCTTCACCCATATTTACAGAGAAACCCAAAAAGTTTTGTGATTTCTCTTTTACCGATCTCGATTCGACGATCTTGTGAATATCAAAGTTTTTAATTTTTGAAAACAAGTTTTGTCAATGTGAGAGGTTAGATCTATTGTTTTCTTTCACTCGTTCAAAATTTCCGCTAAGCGGGAAAATATTTGGTATTCATTTTTGAAAATTATAGTGATATTCAAAAACTAGTTATGCGTTAATCGTTTGGATCTAGCGCCTAATCAAACGGAGATTAGTTTTATAACTATTTACACTATTTTTAGGTTTAAATAGAGTTTATGTTAAATAAATTCTTGAAATATCCAGTGGTTGAGTGCGTTTTTATACCATACAGGTGATGAGTTCGAAGCATAATGTTGTAATTTTTTGGTTTTTTCCTTTTAAACATTAATGAAAGGTATTTTAGTGATTTTCGTTTCATCCTCTTCCTCTTGATTCCGATTTCTGCAATCCTAATATACAGTCTCCTCTGATTTTTTTTTTTATTGATGCACCATTATCTTTCATTTTTTCGATATCTTTCACCCAAATATTGTAGATTTACTACATAACATTTGATTTTAGTCTTATAACGGAAAAACAAGTTTTTTCGTGTATTCCGAGTTTTTGGCTGAATAGAGTGACATCGCGGCGGCTCCGTACCGTCGAGCGATTTTCCGGCGAATAAACGGTCTTCAAGGCCTCATTTTCGAACAGAGAATACATATCCACGATGAGCAAAAATAGCAAAAATAAATATTCTTAGAACACTTCCGTATCTCATTGAGTATCTCATCTTTAAAAAATAACTAAAATTAATATTTTCATTCTATACTACGCACGATTTAAAATTCACTTACATTTTTAATTAGTCCGTATTACATATGAACATATATAATGTGGTGTAGTTTTTTTTCCTTTTTCTGTTCATCTAATACGGTGTAGTTTTTAGTTATATTTTTCACAATTAAATTAATACAAAAAGTTGTATAATATAGTTTTAAGAAAATCATATAATTTTTTTTTGCTAAAAAAAAATCATATAATTTAAAATAATATACTTCAATTGGACACATATTTTTTCCTTAATTGTGAACAACACTTTGAAATTAAAGGTTGGAACATATTTCTTTAACACGTGAGTTCATTAACAGCATTTGGTTCAATTCAATTCATGATACTGTAAAAGCTTATTTTAGTTATTATAGTAAACTGGCCGCTTTGATTCAGATTTTAAAATCGAAAGTAGGAACCATGATTAGCAAAAACCATTAATGAGTGAATACATAGAGTTTTAATCCTATATAAATCACTGTACGTGCACAGTAAATGTTATAGTAATATAGGGATCGAATCCATAAAGACCAAATGTCACACTACGACTCTTAAAGAATTAAACTAAGCTAAGAAAAAATATGAGTTTTTGTTTAGTGCAAGAAAAGTAATAAAAAAGATTGATGTAAACTTATGAATTAAAAGCATTGGGCATCAGGGAATTCGCAGGGACTCATGCATGCAAAATTAGATAAATCATCACGAAAAACATTAATACTCATTCTAGAACTCAAATCACGAAATCAAATTGACATACTATCGTAGTATCAATTACTATGTCTACCAACCTAAGATCATAAACTGTCGTTTGAATTTAGGAGGTTAAACATGCATTATATTTAAGTTTGACATGTTCACAAAACACCCTAACATCAGTTTTCGTTGGCTATGGATGTTTTGCTCATATAGGTTCTTTCAGGCTTTTAAACAACATTTTTGGTGTGTTAAACAACCTAATATCAGAAACTAGGTGGCTTATCAAGTTTCAGCAATAAGAACAACCTAGATGAAGAAACCAAGTTATCAATCCCTAAATCAACATCTTAATTCATCAAACCCTGAAATTCAATTGGAAAACTACTCAGACATGGTAGAAATCAAAGCAGAAGATGAAATAATGAAATACATGATGAAAATAAATAAAATAAATAAGAAGGTTTAGACATCTTCTCCAAATTGTCAATAGGGTTCAGAGATCTTCTCCCAAAGCTTAGAAAAAGAATAAACTAAAAGTCTGAATAAAAAATAAAGCGTAGCCTCCATAATGGCTAAAAATATCCTATTAATAGGTCTAAAGGCGTATATAATCAAAACATGAAAAAGCTAGGGAGACAAAGGAAATATGTCAAAATCTGGCAAATCTGCGCAGTCACTCGGGTGTAGAAACAAAGTCCCAGACCGGTACCCGTGACCGAGTGTACTCATGCGGATGTTCAAACGGGTGCAGGAAACTTGTCCTGGACTGGTACTCGTGACCGAGTGTACTCATGCAGATGCTCAAACGGATGCAGGAAACTTGTCTTGGACTGGTACTCCTGATCGAGTGAACTAGCTGTTGACTCTGAAACTTGTTCCTTCAACCGTTTTTGCTCCAAATTCCATCATTTTCACTTGTTTCACCTAAAAGTAAAAATACCAAAAAGACTCGAAAACAAAGTAAAAGACTCAAAATGGGATTTAAAACAACGGTTCAAAACCCATAAAAACATGATACATCAACTCTCCCAGACTTAGACATTTGCTTGCCCTCAAGCAAAACAAAAATCCAAAATACATAAAAGAGGTTTGAAAATCACGGGAACTCACATATCTTGGAAATCACGTTCTAAACGAGAATCTGCAGACCACATCAAACACAGCCAATTCAAACCATTCTCAGTATAATTTCTCCATGAATTTTGTAGTCTGGTCCATACTCCTAATTCCAATCCTGCAAAAACCTCGAATTCACATCAGTTGACTCTTGACATTCATTTAAAGTTGGCATGTGCTTTCTCATCAAAGGGAATCCATCAAGGTAGATAGTTTAGGTGAAGGAATGGCTGATTTGTGGTGAGGCTAATGTGTTTGTGGTTCCCAGACGCTCTGGAGGATGCAAGACATTATGCAAAATCGTAAGAGAGAATGTATCTATTGATGTTCACAGTTTCCAACCACTTCTTCCTCAACCAAACTTCTCTGCAAACTCACTGCAAATCAACCATAGACGTTTTCCTTAGGTTTTCTTTTGACCTTGAGACTTTTTAATGCCATTTCGATCCCCTTTCTTTTTGATTCACATTTTTTTTGGAGAGGGGAATCGATTCTTGATACTTAGTCTCAGAGGGCCATGAAATTTGGAGTTTAATTTCTTCAAGGAAAAACGTCTAGACTCATCTCAGATCGTTCCACTTCACCAAGTTTTCTCAAGTACTGCATTTGCAGTGGCTGGAAAACTGTGTCGATCCTTTCTCTCCGACGTTTTTGCACATATCTGCACATATGACAACGAGAAACAAGAGTGCATGAGGTCTGAAAGAAGGTAAGGTAAAGGTGGGTACCAAACTGAAGATGAGTTTGGCCATTCATGGTCAGCAAAGAGCGTAAAAAGGTGAAAGAAGATCCTGAATGTTTGATGCGTTTCCCTGATATCATGCCTTTGATGAGAAAAATTAAAGTCCAGTTAGTGATCCAATAAAATGAGTCAACGTCAGTGCCATCAAGATCTCTGTAAGTTGGGATTTTCTAGGGGGAGTCTAGTAATGTGGTTTCTAGTTTGAACACCTCGAACGAACTTTGATGGAATGATCACTAGAAATCTCGATCATACATAAATCCCTGAAAGGTCTTAATTCCCTACAAATTTTGACTCAATAAAATGATTCAAGAAAAAACATCAAAATGACTCAAGAGAAAACAGAAAAAATAAAATAATGTTAGTAAACAATGAATACCCACCCCCGGACTTACTTCACACCGTCTCGGTGTGAAAATAAACCAAAAGGAAGGCAAAACAGACTCAAATAAAAGATAAATAAGAGAAAAAAAACTTATCAGTTGGTTGCTTCCCACCAAGCGCTTGTTTTAAGTAAGTAGCTTGACTTCGGAATACATAGGTTAATCATGAGAATCAAAAGGTTGGGACAATGGACCTTTGGTCCTTCTCCTATTATGGGGAGGAACAAAATGTGCAAGAGAACACATCCATGGTAAAGAGATAAAACTCTCATCAAAGGACTTTGCTACAGATATAGCTTATATCTTGGTATCTTCCTTGGTTAGATGCTCATGAGAATCAAATGCATTTAATGGAAAGATAAAGTCAACTTCAGGTTTAAACGAGTTTATCACAAAATAGTTAACATCATCCCCATCATCATTAACACAGTATTCTCATTCCTAGAATTTATCTCAACCTCAGGGTCCTCTATCTCATTCAAGAGATTATCTATATCAAGCACATCCCCCTTGGTAAGATTTTTCAAGAAATGATCTAAATTCATCTATCATTGAAAACTTAAACTCGAGATCATGAACCTTAAAGCACACAGATAATGGATATCAAAACATACTTCATGATAATCCCTAGCAAGCTTTTATACTCTTAGAGTATCTAGTCTTTGAGTCTCGCATATTAGATCATAACAATCATCAATGAGCATGAGAGTATGCAAACTAGAAGCTACATCAGCAAGATGGTTATTTTAGAGATTCAAAACTTCTATCAATAAATTGTGGGCGTTGAAAACCACAATATCCAAAGAAAAATTTAGGAATTCCAAAACTTATATGAGAAGAAACACCAGAACAGAGATCCAAAGATGGTTATTTTTATTGCTATGTCGAAGAGTTTCGAATACAGAGGTTGTTCAGAAAAACCTAAGTATTCTTGCTAGGTCAAAGTTGCGGATCCCCTTCTTGGGTACAAGTGCATGCATATTTATATGTAAGCTGAGTCGGCGATCTTTTGCCCTAAACTGATAAGGAAGCTTTCCTTTTTTTCTCGCCTCTTTTTCTTTTGTCCATAAACCTTCTAGTCCAGCAGAAAGTTATGGGCTTCTTAGATTTGACCCAGCCCATTGCGTCTCGGAATCACCGATCTATATCGCCGATATGGATGGAGATTACGACGTTGTTGCCTCGTCTCGGTTTTGGGCTCGTTGTTCCCACTCACCCCTCGTCTCGTCCTTCCTCTTCACCTGCTTGACATGTCTATGCCCATACTTAGCCATTTTTGCGTAAAGATCCCAGTTAGATGGGATCTGACCCCAACAGTTAGCCCCCAGCTCCTTAGTTTTTCTTTTGATAGTGACGAGGTAAAAGTGTCTAATACTGGAATTGTCATAACCAGTTCGGCGAAAATATTATGCCGTCTTGTGGAATTGTCAAGTGGTAGAAGAGGTCGGTAGACGTATGCAGGTCGGCGCAGATTCTGAATCGTCACGTTTTTTAACTGACATGTTGCATGTTCTAGGCCATGCTTTTTTGACGGGACATCGAAGAGACGCCTCAATTCTTGTCCGGCACGCCTCCTAAGTTAATTATTGCTCCTAGGACATCGTGCTCCTCCTATAAATATTAGTCTTCGGCTTTTTGGTCTTCTCATTCTAATCCTCCCCCGAAAAATATAGAAACTCTACTTCTCCCTTTCTTCTTGTTGTTCGTTGTCATGGAGATACCAGAGCTTCCTTTTGACATTATCTCTGTCCTCCTACGAAAACTTGGTCGCCTTACCTTGTGGAGACTTGGACACATCCTTCAATCAGGGCGGATTGGCAGAGACATAGTGTATAGCAGTGAAGTCCTAAAGGAACTTTGTATCGACGACTTGTGCGAGGACACATATAAAATTCTTCTAGATGGGGTATATCGCAGCTTCTTTGTAAGGTGTTTGGATGCCGGGAACCCAGCTGCTATTTATTATGAGGCTGCAAGACTCGTGACCACGCAACAGGACATCAACGCAGCTATGGAGCTTTTGGAATAGCCTATCCTTTTCAGCGCTAATGTGACCTATCTGTGTGGAATGCTGTTGTATGCGTTGGTCGCACGGAAAGGGCTGCACAACTTCTCAAGTTATGTGTCGATGTTCATACTGAAGGTGATTTTGACGAACTCACCCGGCTTGGGGAAGGGGTTCTGGACACGGTTGTAGCTTTCTATCCGCCCGTGAATAACTCATTTGTGTCAACGTGGCAAAATCCTGCCTTTCTAGACTTGCCTTTTCTGCATTGCGCCGTCGAGCATGAATATAAACCTGGATGCGAGAGATGTTACTTGTATTGGTTTGCGAGACGCTTTTGTCGCATGAAATAGGCTGTTTATTGCAATCGTTGATCGAGTGAGGGAGGTCGGCTTCGCTATCCCTGAAGAGCTCGCGAGGGTAGCCACAAAAGACATAGCTCTTTGTTTTGTTTTCTCTTGTTTTTTTTTAAATTGCGTTTTCCCCTCTGTGGAGTTTATTAGTGCTTTGTATCATCTCGACCTTTGGGGACTTACTTTAGTGGAGTTTTTGATTCCTTTGTCTATGGTTTTTGTGTTGCCGTGCTTTAAAATGTTCTGTATTGACTGTCTGAGCTCGTTCTTGTTCATAATACCGAGATCGCTAATTTTAGATCGTATTGCCAACGTTCGACTATTTGTCACCGAGGTAATGTACGCTTGGTACTTAGTCTTTTTTTATATGTTGTGACCAGCGATCTGTTGCTGAGTTTAGGCGTTATGGCTAGCGATCTATTTGCTAGGTTTAGATGTTATGACTAGTGATATGTTTGCTAGGTTTAGATGTTATGACTAGCGATCTATTTACTAGGTTTGATCTTATGGCTAGCGATCTGTTTGCTAGGTTTAGATGTTATGACTAGCGATATGTTTGCTAGGTTTAGATGTTTACTTCGGTTTACAGGCACATTATCCTTCCACATGCTTGCTCCGATCATAAACATAGATGTTACGACCATCGTTCTGTTTGTTGGGTTTAGATGTTTACTTCAGGGTTACGAGCACGTTTTCTTTCAACATATCCACTCTGACAATAAACATAGCGCGCTTAAATATCCACTGAGGATGTAGTAGAAAAGATCTGTTTTGGATGTATTAGTTTGTTGTTGTTGCCAGCAACAACGAGTTCGATAATTATATCGAAGAATCTATTTTAGTTAAGACTTGATATTTTGCGAGATAGTCCATAAGTCAAAGGATTTGTCTTGATCAGTGTTTGCGAAAATGTATAGAAATGAGAGTATACACGTATACATACCCACTCCCCCTCCCCCTTTTTAAGGAGGAGGAGCAGCTGAACCCATCCTAAGATGAGTTGCCTACGTATCCTTTTCGGGTATCAAGTCACCTCGTAGTTCATGTCTGATCTGATTTAGTGATAGTATTTCTTCAGATGCATTGCATTCCAAGATCGTTGAATTGGCACGTTGGCCATGTTAGCGCGCTCGTAGACCCCTGGATGAACTACTTTGGTGATTTTATAAGGTCCTTTCCAGTTTGCTCCTAGCTTTCTAGCTTTCGTTTCCACCGTGTTTTGGAGGACTTTCCTCAGAACTAAGTCTCCTTCGTAGAACCTCCAGTTTCTTGCTGGTAATTCTGAATCCGGACCAATGCTTGGTCGCGTCTTTCGTTGATCAAGTCCAGCTCGTCAAGTAGTAGTAGATGATTCAACCCTTCTTGCTCGGGGAGAAGTCTACGACGAACTCCGGGGAAATGTATTTCTGGAGGAATAACGCATTATGTTCCATAGACTATAGTGAATGGGGTTTCTCCTATAGCTCATCGTGGAGTCGTTCGATGAGACCAGAGTACTCCTTCTAGTTCGTCGGCCCATCGACCCTTCTTTTCGTCAAGGCATTTCTTTAGGCTGTCAAGGATAGTATTGTTTATTGCTTCGGCTTGGCTGTTTCCTTGTGGATATCGAGGCGTGGGCTTGCTAAGTCAAATCTTCCACTTTTCGCAGAAAGCTTCTAATCTCGTCGAGATGAATTGTGAACCGTTATCGATGACGATCTCGTATGGAACTCCATGTCGGCAGATGATGTTCTTTCATACAAATTTTTCTACTTGGGCATCTTTTATGTTGGCGTAGGAATCTGATTTAACCCATTTGGAGAAATAATCCGTTAGAACAAGTAGAAAGCGTTTCTGCTTAGATCGGTGTAGAGGCCCGACGATGTCCATAGACCATCTCATAAATGGATAGGGTGCCGAGATTGAAGACAATAGTTCGGTTGGTTGATGGATCATTGGCGCGTGTCGTTGATATTTCTCGCACTTCGTACAAAACTTCTCGCAATCCTTCACCATAGTGGGCCAGAAGTAGCCGTGACATTTTATTTTGATCGCTAACGCTCGTCCGCCAGAATGATTACCACAAGACCCACTGTGGACTTCTTCCATGATTCGTCTGGCTTTTTCCCCTTCCACACAAGCCAACAGTGGTCTCGTGAATCTCCACTTGAAGATGTTTCCGTCAAGTAAAACATACTGAGCTGCTTGAGCTCGGAGTTTGCGAGCTACCCATTTGTCAGATGGAAGATCGCCATCAGCTATGTAGCCTCGTATTGCGTCCATCCATACTTTTTCATAGCCATATTTTCTGTTTACTAGTTGCCGAGCTACATCCAATTCGGTAACTTCGTCTTCGGGAAAATGATCGTTGTTGGTTTCGACCTCCATGTCTGTTTCTTGATCCTCGTCGATGATCGTTGCATCATGATCGATCGGAGGCATGCTTGTAAGATCCTCTTCCATTGTGACTACAGCGTCTTCTTCTCGTATAACATGTTTTTCGGGTATATCCTGCGCTAGCCTAGCTGCTTGAGCTTGGGTTATCGCATTGACGGAATCGGGGATTCTAATACTCAGGCATTCGATGAACTCTACCGGGATGATCCTTTTCAAGCCCAGGTCGGAGGTAGATGCTAGTGCTGCCAGTGCATCCGCCGAGGTGTTCTCTCTACGGGATATTCGAGCAAGTGTGAATTCTTTGAATTTTGCAGCTAGCTCTCAAACAATTTTTAGGTATGCCTCCATCCTTTCGTCTCTTTCTTCGTATTCGCCATTGAATTGATTTACCACTAGCTGCGAATCACAAAGTGCATTGATGCTTTCGACTTTAATTCCGTGGCCAAGCCTCAGATCGGGATTAAACCTTCGTATTGTGCCTCGTTGTTAGATGCGTGGAATGCCAACCGAAATGATTCTTCCAAGACCTCACTAGTTGGAGAAGTTAGGCATATTCCTACCCCATAGCCATGTTTCAAAGATGACCCGTCGGCATGAACTGTCCATGTTGGACTCGGCGCTGGTTCTTGCACGCCTTCTTCCGGTAGTTCGATCAAGAAGTCTGCTAATACTTGAGATTTTGTGCAGGTTCTGCTATGATATTCGATGTCATATCACTCAACTCTATTGCCCATTTTGCCAATCTTCCGGACTGCCTGGGACTGTGCAGGATGAATCGTAAAGGGGAAGTTGTTAGGACCACTATGGAGTGTGACTGGAAGTATGGCCTTAGTTTTCAAGCTAACATTACTACGGACAATGCCAACTTCTCCATTTTCTGGTATCGAGTTTCGCGTCGGTCAGAGTTTGACTTACATACAAAATGGATTTATGTTCGTCTCGTTCTTCTCGGATTAGTATCCCACTTATCGCGGTAGCTGAGACAGCTGTATATATAAGAGCAAGGGCTCCTCCTTCACGGGTTTCACGAGCACTAGAGGATTTGTCAGATAGCTTTTCAGATGTTGGAATGCCTCTTTGCATTTCTCGGTCCATTCGAACTTCTTGTTTCCTCTCAGGAGGTCATAGAATGGCAAGCACTTATCGGGGGATTGCGAAATAAAACGGTTCAAAGTTGCGATGCGTCCTGTAAGCCTCTGGACTTCTCGCTTCATCTTCGGTGAGGCCATCTGGATTAGGACGGTGATTTTTTTTGGGTTCACCTCGATGCCACGACGAGTTACTTAGTATCCAAGGAATTCCCTTGATGTGACTGCGAATCTACACTTGGTCGGGTTGAGCTTCATGTGGTGTAGGTTTAGTTGCTCGAAGCACTCCTTTAGATGGGCAACGTGGTCCTTTTCTTTGAATGATTTCACGATCATATCATCTATGTAAACCTCCATCATTTTGCCGAGCTGATCTACGAACATCTTGTTTACCAATCTCTGGTAAGTTGCTCCGGCGTTTTTGAGGCCGAAGGGCATAACCTTGTAGCAGTATATCCCGCGATTTGTGATGAACGCAGTTTTCTCCTGGTCGTCTGGATTAATAAAAATCTGGTTGTACCCGGAAAAGGCATCCATAAATGGGGGAGCTCATTGCCTGCCATAGCTTCCACCAGTTGATCGATGTACGGAAGTGGGAAGCTATCCTTTGGGCATGCTTTGTTAAGGTCGGTGAAGTCGACGCACACTCGCCATTTTCCATTTTTCTTTTTTACTACTACGGGATTAGCTAGCCAATCGGAGTATTTTTCTTCAACGATCGATCCTACCTTCAAGAGTCGATCCACCTCGTCGTTCACGGCCTTAGCTCGTTCTGGTCACAACTTCCTTCTTTTCTATTTTATTGGTTTGAAGGTCAAATCTATGTTTAGCTCCTGGTAGGTCACAATACTGTCGATGCCCGACATGTCCACGGTGCTCCAAGCAAAAGTATTTATATTCCTTTTCAGGAAAGAGACCAATTCTTTCTTTAATGCTTCACCTAAATTCGCTCTGATCTCCACGCAGTGTTCTGGGTGCACGTCATCGATGCATACTGAGATTACAGGATCGCATGTTGGTTTTTCCTCTTTTTGCGATCCTCTGTGATTTGTAATTGCTATAAGAGCTTTGCTAACTACTTCTCGGGTTCTCAATTTGTCTTCATTTTATTTCACTTTGTCTTCGAGATTTGCTCGCGATAGGATTCCTGAGCTTGTGTTCCGTTAGGAAGCAGATTCGGGATTCCTTCTGGTTTTTCCAGATCATTTTTACTCCGTTCGAGGTAGGGAATTTTACGCATAGATGATAAGTTGATGGTACGGTTCGCATGAAATTTATCAAGGGGGTTCTCAGGATTGCATTGTAGATTTCCGGGTGATCTACTACCGAGAATTCTACCACTTTGGTCACATCTCCCGCTTAGACGGGTAGCTTGACCGTCCCAAGGGTCATTGTAGTTTCTCCGAAAAATCCGGTTAGCGGTTTTGGCATCGCTATCACCTCGGACAAGCTGACGTTCATTCTTTTGAGGGTTTTCCGGAAAATAATGTCCACCGAACTTCTCGTATCTATTAGGATTCTGGCGACGTCAAAGTCTTTGATGATCATCTCGATGACGAGGGGATTATTATGGGGTCTGTCGATGTTGGTGGTTTTCCGTTCTTCGAAGGAGTCTATGTGGTTTGGTAGCTTAGTGGGTGCCGAGCAGTTGATACTGGCGTAGGCTTTGCGTTGGTAGGCTTTGATCGAGGACACCGTATCCATGCAATACTGGGATCCTCCCATTATCATGTTTATTCTTTGTCTTTGTCCTCCCTCTTTTTGTTGGTGTTTCATCAGTCTGATCAGCTCGGTTCGTATTGAAGGGTTGCTCCTTCTCTGACTCATCGAGCTCAAAGTCTTTGAGAGTTACTGCATTTTCGAACTCCCCCTTTACCAATTTTGCTACCAGCTTGAGCCCCAGGCTTCGACAGTTCACCGTCGAATGTCTGTAGCAATGGTGATGCTCGCAGTAAGCCTTCTCGTCGTAAGTGTTTGAGTTTCTCGTCCAGGTATTCCATGGGGCCTTACCTTGGCCGGTACTCACTTGGTAGTTGTGGGCTCCACCAAAACTCAGTCCCTTATTATGTACGTAACTACTCCCTTGATTTCTCCTCCGAGAGTTTGATGTGCCCTGGTTTTGAGGAGGATTTATGTTTGCCGATCTCGGGGGTCCATACTTTTTAGCCAGGACTTTCATCTCCTCCTCGTTGTCTATAAAACTCGATGCCCGATGCAGCGCGTCTTGGATCGATTGGGGTGCGTTTAGCACAACTTCTTTCCGGAAATCTGATTCGTACCATAATGATTTCTTCAACGCTGTAAGAGCGGTCTTGTCACTTACTCCTTCGATTTTCGATACCACTGCTTTAAATCTCTCCATGAAGCTTCGTAAGGTCTCCGTAGATCCTTATGCTAAAGCCTAGAGGTCGGCGTTAGAAGCCTTACTATCCATGAACATCGAGTACTGCTTCAGAAAGATGGTTGATAGCTGCTGGAAATTATCGACGGACCTTCGCTCTAGCCTGGAAAACCATTGAAGGGCTGCACCTTTCAGATGTTCTACGAACAGGAGGCAGTAGCTGGCATCTTTCTCGCTTTCCCTAAGGTTGGTTCGTCCAATTGCTATGCAGAAAGCTGTGATATGTTCATTGGGATTGGTCGTGCCATTGTAGACTAGAATCTTGATCTTCCCTAGGTCGGAGATCCTAGTGCTGGTGATACGAGTTGTAAACGGCATTCGTTGTGCTTCCTCCAGCACAAGATTTATCTCTGGAGTCGTGCTTGTGGCCTTGTGTACTTGGGAACGGACAGCTCGCACCTCGGCAGTGGCTTAAGCTAGAGATGCTCAGATTTCGTCCATCTGCCGATGGTGGTCAGAGTTTGCTCTTCACAGCTCGCCTGGGATGTCGCATCGGCCTGTTCTTTGTGGCTCGTCAATGAACTGCGCCTGCTGGTCTAGTAGGAAGTTCTCTTCTTCTTCCGTTAGATTGGTGCTAATTCTTACTCCCTCTTCCTCTTCGTCGAGGTCAATTGTAGCAGCCGTCCTATCGCGTCTGTTGCCTAGGTCGATTTCCTTGGCACTTCTCGCTCCTCGGATCAGTGGGGGCGGTTATGTTACATTTGATCTGGTCACTGCGGGCATTTGTTCGTTGACTGGATGTAACGACGGCAGTCCTCCTGTCGATCTGGATGCATCCCGGGGTGTTGGAAAATCGAGTGCCGTCAGATTAAGCCCAAGTCATCCCATTCTTCTGGAAAGATTCGCTGTTTACCTCGTGCTTCCAGCTCGAAGGTATCTGGTTCGGCTCTCCGTTGTTAGCGTTTTGAGCTTCTCCGACACCGATTTGTTCAACTCGTCCTGCTCTCCCACCTTCTTCAGTAACATGGCCAGCATGTCTTTCATCTCCGCTATCACCGCTGGAATGGCCTCTGTGTTTGCTGGCGGCAGATTTGTCCTTGCTCCAGGAAGATCGGTGCCGGTATTGCTTGCGTCCTCGCTGTTCTTGTCTCCGTCGTTAGTCATCTATTCAAATCTTGTTTTTGGTGGTTCTTAAGAGTCAGAAAGTTTTGAGATTTCCCACAGACGGTGCCAAATTGTGGGCATTGAAAACCACAATATCCAATTTGTTAAGAAAGATTTAGGGATTCCAAGACTTCTATGAGAAGAAACACCAGAACAGAAATCCAAAGATGGTTATTTTACTTGATATGTCGAAGAGTTTCAAATACATAGGTTGTTCAGAAAAACCTAAGTATTCTTGCTAGGTCAAAGTTGCGGATCCTCTTCTTGGGTACAAGTGCATGCATATTTATATGTAATCTGAGTCGGTGGTCTTTTGCCCTAAACTGATAAGGAAGCTTTCCTTTTTTTCTCGCCTCTTTTTCCTTTTGTCCATAAACTTCTAGTCCAGCAAAAAGTTATGGGCTTTTTAGATTTGACCCGGCCCATTGCATCTCGGAATCAGCGACCTATATTGCCGATATGGATGGAGATTACGACGTTGTTGCTTCGTCTAGGTTTTGGGCTCGTCGTTCCCACTCACCCCTCGCCTCGTCCTTCCTCTTTACCTGCTTGACATGTATATGCCCATACTTAGCCATTTTTGCCTAAAGATCCCAGTTAGGTGGGATCTGACTCCAACAAGTATATAGTCTTTGAGTCTCACATATTAAATCATAACAATCATCAATGAGCATGAGAGTATGAAAACTAGAAGCTGCATCTTCACTGCAAGGCATGTGACTATCCTCATTATCATGAAATTCAAAGGTTGAATCGCATGTACCTTCTAGTTGGCAAGGTGGTGAACCCAATATATTACCTCATCAAGTGCATGAGCTACCATTATCTCATAAAACGTGAGCTCCTTTCCTTCAAGTGATGCCCGGTGTGAGATGAGGTTCAACCAGATCATAGCTGCTAAGTCACTCCTTGTCAAAGTTGGATTTTCTTTGTAAAGCTCTTCCAACTTCACTTTTTGTTCTAGTGTAAGCACGCTCTCATCAAATGGTGAATCCGCATAAGGCTCATCTTGAATGTATTCTTCGAATTCTTCCTCTTGTGGTCCATCATTGTAATCCCTGGCCATAAACTAGACAAAAGAATAAAATAAAAGTTAGTGTCTTTGACTAAACTCTAGACTTAGATCTATAGGTAACGCTATTGGTCCCCAGAAACGGCACCAAAAACTTGATACACGGAGTTTTAACCCTATATAAACTACTGCAAGTGCACAACAAGTGTTGTAGTAATGTAAGGATCGAATCCACAAGGACCAAGTGTCACACTACGACTCTTAAATAGTGAAACTAAGCTAAGACAAAATATGAATTTTTGTTTAGTGCAAGAAAAGTAATAAGAAGATCGATGTAAACTTATGAATTAAAAGCATTGGACATCAGGAAATTCGCAGGGATTCAGGCATGCAGAATTAGATAAATCATCAGGGAAAGCATTAATAATCGTTCTAGAATTCAAATCACGAAATCAAATTGACCTACTGTCGTAGTATCAATTACTATGTCTAACAACCTAAGATCCTAAATTGTCGTTTGAATTTAGGAGGTTAAACATGCATTAGATTCAAGTTTGATATGTTCACAAAATACCCTAACATCAACTTTCGTTGGCTAGGGATTCTTTGCTCATATAGGTTCTTTCAGGCTTTTAAACAACAATTTTTGTGTGTTAAACAACCTAAGATCAGAAACTAGGTAGCTAATCAAGTTTCAGCAATAAGAACAACCTAGATGAAGAAACCAAGTTATCAATCCCTAAATCAACATCTTAATTCATCAAACCCTGAAATTCCTTTGAAAACCCTGAAATCCAATTGGAAAACTACTCAGACATGGTAGAAATCAAAGCAGAAGATGAAATAATGAAAGACATTATATAAATCAATAAAATAAATAAGAGGGTTTAGGAATCTTCTCCAAATTGTCGATAGGGTTCAGAGATCTTCTCCCAAACCTTGGAAAGAGAATAAACTAAAAGTCTGAATGAAAAATAAAGCGTAGCCTCCACAATGGCTAAAAACCTCCTATTAATAGGTCTAAAGTCGTATCTAATCAAAACAGGAAAAAGCCAGGGCGAAAAAGGAAATCTGTCAAAATCTGGCAAATCTGCGCAGTCACTCGGGTGCAGAAACGAAGTCCCAGACCGGTACTCATGTGGATGTTCAAACGGGTGCAGGAAACTTGTCTTGGACTGGTACTCGTGACTGAGTGTACTCATACAGATGTTCAAACGGGTGCAGGAAACTTGTCCTGGACTGATACTCCTGGCCGAGTGAACTAGCTGTTGACTCTGAAACTTGTTCCTCCAACCGTTTTTGCTCCAAATTCTATCATTTTCACTTATTTCACCTAAAAGATTTTATAAACACCAAAAACATAAAAAAAAACTCGAAAGCAAAATAAAAGATTCAAAATAAAATTTAAAACAACAATTAAAAACCCATAAAAACACGATACATCACTCACTATCTACATATTTTATTATTCACCTATCGTAGATAGTGAGTGATGTATAGCTCACGAAGCCTAAGTAAAAGATAATTTATCCCTTCATGAGCTATCTTTTCGTTATTAACATATTTTATTATTCACTTTAAATTTCATTTTGAATCTTTTACAATTAAAAATCCATAAAAACACGATACATCACTCACTTTTTGTTAATAATTTAACATATCACGATTTCCAGGTTCGCGTAGTTCTCGAATATTTAATCGACGTGTGTTTAGCGGTTTACTCAAATAGTTTAAATTGCATTTGATTTTAAGTATGATTATACTGAGTTAGCAGTTTAAATCGAACATATGTATATTGAATATATATTTGTGTTTTCGATTTCAAAAGACCGTCTAATAAAGAAAAAGTTTACATAAACGTTTGAGATGACAATAGTTATGGTAAGTCGACATTCCAAATTGGGGATGGTCTGCCACCTATGACTTTGTGTGCTTTATAGATTGGAATTCTGATATTTAATTGAATGTCCATATTCTATTTTACACCGATTGCGGTGGAGATATTAGATTATGAGTCCAGTGAATCGACACCAAATTTAGTTTGGTAGTGGTCTGTCGCATGTGACTGTGCCAAGTTCTGATGCGTATCAGATTGTCATGTTAGTGTCTAATGCTGTAAACATAGGACTAATACTAGATAAATTCGATGGAACTCGATTCAATATGTGGCATGATAAGATGTTTATTTTCCTGACCATACTGAAATTAGAGAAGTAACTCAAAGAGGATAGCATATGCTTTTCTTGAGAATACTAACTTTAGAACTCTAGTCAGTGTTGAATCTTGTACCATTGAGACTGTTCTATGTAAGGTTGGATTAATGCCTTCTGGGCAACTGCTGTATAAGTTTACAGTTATTTTAATACTTTTAAGGAACTCATGTTTCCTTGAGATGAAGTACAAGTTTAAGAACACACATTTTAAGAAATTCGCAATGACGAAATTTTTGAACTATAAATTGGTGGGCTATAACATCATATAAAAGTCAAAGAGCTGTGATTGCTAATACATGAGATAATGACCGCATGGATGTCAATTACTTTGACATACTATATTTGTTTTTTTAATTGAAAATTTTCCACTAGCTTGGAAAGATTTCAAGAATTATATCTGGCATAAGCAAAAGGTTGAAGAGCCTTGGAGACTTGATTTTCATGCAGAAATAATGAAAAATATGACTGAACCTGACACGTGTAGTGTAGTTGCTAAAGGTAACATGGTTGGGCATAACCAAATAGAATGGCGGCATTGCTACTACCAATGAGATCTATTGTGAAAAATGTGTATATATACTTGCTAAAAAGCAATAATATGGCTCTCAAAAAATTCAAAGCACACAAGATGGTTTCAAAAACCAACTTGAGAAAACTATGAAAATAGTTATACATGATAAAGAAGGCGAGTTTGATGAGAAAGAAATGCATTTCTTAGAGAAAATGGCATTAATCATCGGAAAACTGCTCCTTATTCACTTGAATCTATTGGAATTGTGGAACAAAAATTTTGAACTCTTAATGGATGTTGAATGAAAGATGCATGATTCTGAGTTACCTCAAGAAATGTGGGGGGGGGGGGGGGGGACGTTGCTTACTACATAAAGTCATTGGCAAGATGTAACATGAACTTTGGAGAGGTAAAACACATTTGTATAAATACCTGAAAGTGTGGGGGTGCCTGGTAAAAGTTGCAGTACCAACTCTAAAAAAGGTCATAATCGAACCTAAAATTCATGAAAAAATCACTGTATCTGAGCTGATAGTTTTCTCTTAGAGATAAAATTCATCTAAGTCTTTCTTTTATAATGGTTAGTCATTTTTTTTAAGAAAACGACATAAAGCCATTAGACAATTGATCTCAAATGGAATAGTCTCAATAGATTATATCCATTCGGGTGACAACCTAGGATCCATTTATTAAAGGTGTGTCATGAGATCAAGTTGTAAAATCATCAAGAGGAATGGGTTTAAGCCTATGACTTGAGAAGAGGTTTGATGGGAACCCTACCTACATGACTGGAGATCCCAAGAAGTAGGTTCAAGGGAAAAACTAAGTCAAACTAATTCTGCTAAAAGCACTGTGAGACTCTAGTCTCTATCCAGTTCCTAGGATGATTGTTCAGTGCCACCTGTATGTGTAGAGGATAAGCTTTGCTTTTAATGATTTGAGTCCATAGCTTTGAGAAATAAGTGGAGTATTACATGATATTTCTTAAAACAAAGCTAATGACAAATCACACTGTGAGTGTGAAATGGGGCCGTTTCTAGGAGAATGAACGAAATGCTATATTCTCCAAGTTCACTCATGATTAACCAGGAATGTTCAAGGCCAAAATAGAACACAATAAAGAACCTAGTTATGTAAGAAAATGAAGTTGTGTTATAGTTGTTATCTCGTTTTACATCAAAAACCGGGTGGTTCAAGACATCATGTTCACCTCCTGGTCGAGTAAACCCGACACATATTAACAATGGTTGGTTCAAGGCTGAAAATGCTACCAGCTCAGATACAGTGATTTTTTCACTTGTACTCTCAAAAGTCCTTCTGTTGAGTCTTGTCTAGGTAGTCAAGTCCATCGAGTCATATGTCTAGAGTCATTTCTATTCATGTGGGGAATTGTTGGAACTCATTTTTGACGAAATGGTTTTAGACAATTTTTCGGTGGGTTTTCTGGCGAAGACGTTCGTTGGCATGACCGGTTTTTGGGCACGATGGAATTGTCACCATGAGCACTGTAACGTAGTGTGTTTACTTGTCAAAATCGAAGTTAGTTTGAATGATAAAATGGATGTCCAAAGTGGGTGACTTGGAAAACTTCTAAAACTTTAAAATTTGGCTAAGTGTAAAACCTAACAAATATCTCACATTGAAAGTTTGGATGAAAATCCTCAAGTGTATAAAGTAGAGAACTCATAACAAGACTCAAAACCTTGGATATACTTTGGTGTATTGGAGAGAGGAGATACTCGAACCGGAATTCGGATTTGGATTTCAAGATTTGGTAAATAGGTTAATGATTCATAAGATTAAATCTTTTGCTCCAAATTTATTTTGGAATATATTGTTAATTATGCCAATAAAGAAAATATTTCCTCTAATTAATTATATATTTATAATATTAAAAACAAAATCAAATTGGTTTTGAATTGGTCAATCACGTGTATGAGATCAGTTCTACAAACTCCACTAACTCCACTAATAACGTAACAAAGGTACGTTAGCTTTGTTTCTATAAGAGAAACCATTGTTCTTCTCATTATGAGACGTTGATCACACAACAAAAAGGAAAATCTCCTTCATGTCTCTTATCTCAATTTTTTTATGAGTCTTGAGAGTACATACGTCAATAATGTTCGTTAGACTTTTGATTTTGAGTGTTGTAAATAAAAAAGTAGTGCAGTTGTATCCTGTGATTCTGAATGCATCAAACCGTCACACTACGGACAATAACAAAATTAAGAGAAGAGTGTCTCGCCTCCGCATAAACCGTTCTTCATGAATCAAATTTTGGTATTAATTGTTGTACCTTAATTCTGTTTTTATCATCATCTATCGCAATTATTCAGTTTTGCCATATAGTAAAAATCGTGGGCTTACATCCCACAATTTTACTATCAATCAAAAATTTACACAAACGCTAACTTGCATTCTCTTTGTATTTTAGGTACAAAGCACAAAATAGAACAAAAAAGAAGAAGACAACTTGAATCACAACCACAACCACAACAAAAAAGACTTTAACTTCTTAATGGGTTCTCTCTTGGATTCCCTCTTGTCTCTTCTTTCTTAATCACAACTGCTCTCTTTCTCTTTTTGTGCTCTCTTGGTAACTTCTTTGATCGGATGATCTCTTGTCAACGTATGTGTCTTCTTTTATAGCCAGAGGTCTTCTTCTCCGTTTCCTTTTCTCATAATGCAATTTTCCTTTTCCCTTTTGATTCCTTATTTCTCATTAACATTAACGCTAGTTTTCCTTTTGTTAATGTGAAAACTAATTAAGGAATGGGCTTTATCTTCTTGCAAATCGCAGGCCCATAACAATTGTTGACTGAAGCCCAATCAACCTTATCCTTTCTCTTTCCATAGAACGTGAAAATCTCATTCTTCTTTCTCGGTGAAGAACGTCGACTCCTCCTTATCAAAATCTTATCTTCGTATGGCCGAGGCATGCCTTCTTGGCTCGGTATTCTGCTTGATTTTACCGAGTATGGGACAATATACCGAGGTGTTTATCACCGAGCCAACATTGAGTATCGTGTTGCCGATCTAATTCCTTGTCGTATTGTCGATCCATTTTGTCGCATACGTTGCCTATGTTGGAATTCGTACCGGTTTATAATAATTTATAAATTACTAATTGCGAATTCAATTGCCAGGATTCGTGCAAATACTGAATTAAATCTAAATCTTAGGGTTTTGAATATACCTGGATATTCTGCAGCGGAAAAACAAACCAAAATTTTCTGAGGTTATTTAGCACTCCAAGTGTCGTGCCTCTACCGGTATCCACACGCACACAAACTGGATCGAAACGGGATGCTAGTACCGTTGAGATCTGATCTCAAAAGAACTTGAAGAACTTTTATTTCTAGGGTTTTTATGTTTGGCTTAAAAGATCTCTGTATCTCTCTTATTAAAGCAACTTCATGTATATATATACGCTAAACAATAACCTAATCCGATTAGGTGTAGTAATGGGCCAAGCCCATTTGTGAATTATCATTTTTTATTCAAAGTATAAGATTATGACTTTTCCTAATTAATTCACGTGCATATATATATATATATATATTGATCCAGTCTGCTTAGGTGTGTGATACTATAGGATCGAATAATATTAGCAATGAACTTTTAGGCCCATAGATTATAAGCGGTCTCTAGCAAGACATTACAACCACCTAATATTATACGATTGTTAAACCTCGACAATACAACTTTAATTAGAGTACAAATGATTTCAGGACATTCCCAACAATCTCCCAACAATCTCCCACTTGTACTGGAATCATCCATTCCGGTAATCTTTTTGTCTCTATATCTCGATCTTAGCATAAGGCTAAACAATAACCTAATCCGATTAGGTGTAGTAATGGGCCAAGCCCATTTGTGAATTACCATTCTTTATTCAAAGTATAAGATTATGACTTTTCCTAATTAATTCACGTGCATATATATATACATATAAAATATTATCTATAAAACCCAATATATTGATCCAGTCTGCTTAGGTGTGTGACCCTATATATAGGATCGAATAATATTAGCAATGAACTTTTAGGCCCATAGATTATAAGCGGTCTCTAGCAAGACATTACAACCACCTAATATTATACGATTGTCAAACCTCGACAATACAACTTTAATTAGAGTAAAGTACAAATAATTTCAGGACATTCCCAACAGGCTAGCCTTTTCGGCTATCGATGTTTAATTCGAGTTTATCATTTTGCCGAACCAACACCTTTGTCAAGCTGCCGAGCCAAACTACTCTGTTGTTCGTATCGTCGAGCCATTTTTCTTCGATATATCGCTGAACCATCCTGTTAAGTTTGTTGTCTTTGGCTCGGCAGTATCGTTGGCTTGAAGTGTTTCTCTTACCATGACCATAACTTTATTAGGAACTGCAAACGTTATCGCATGTTCCCGAGGCCGCGTGGCGTCACGCGCCGTGCTTTCATGCGTCTTTATATTCAGATCCTTGTCTCACTTCTCCACATTTCCGAAAAATCAGGTAGCTCTCTTCTCTCTTCTTTTTTCTATTTTATGCTTAAGTTTTTGGCTAGGTTTTAGGTTAGTATCACCTTCGCTGGCTCGGGTTCCCGCCATTGCTGGTGTGAATCCTTCGTCAGCGAGATTTTCTTCGTTATGGTCTACTTCTTCGTCGAGAACGATTGCTGCAGCCGACCCACCGTCGGTGCGTAGGTCATATCCATCGCTGGTTCCTCTCGCTACTCATATCAGCTGAGGTGGCTCGGTGATATTTGATCTTGTCGCCGCGGGTGTTTGCTCGTTAGTTGGATGCGGCGGTGGCAGTATTCTCAAAGTCCTTGGTGCGTCCCGTGGAGTTGAGAAATCCAGGGATGTTGGGTTTAAGCCAAGACGTCTAGTAACTCCGCTTACGGGTGGATTCAATGTCAAACCTGTGTCTCCGAGTCGTGTGTTTCTGGCTCGGCTCTCTGTTGCCAAAGCCTCGATTTTCTCCGTAAGCGAGCTGTTTAGTTTGTCTTGCTCCTCTGCCTTCTTCAGCAACGTGGTCATCATGTTTTTCAATTCTGTTAGCGTTTCTGAAGCGCCTTCCGTGTTTGCCGGTGGCGGGTTGGTTCACGTTCCAGGAAGATCGACGCCAGTGTTGCTTGCATTGTTGCTACTTTGATCTCCGTCGGTAGTCATTGTTTCAGATCTCGTATTCGGTGGTTCTTAGGTGTCAGAAAGTTTGAGACTCCCCTCAGACGGCGCCAAATTGTGGGAGTCAAAACTCGCACAACTAAATTTGGTAAGAGAAAATTAGGGATTCGACAAACTTCTATGTAAAGAAACCAAGAACAGAGATTCAAAGATGAAGATTTTATTCTCTAAGCTGTTTTGTAAGCTGTTGCAAAGAATAACAAGTGTTTAGTTAGGTTAATTTTCGGATTCCTTTTTTTAAAGGGGTACATGTCTTATTTATACAAGAATAAGTCGGCTATGCCTTTTTTCTAAAGGAATAAGAAAAACTTCCTTTCTCTGGTTCGGATGTGGGCTTCTTTTTTTTGGCTAGTTATCTTGGCCCACCAGTCTCTTATGGCTCGTTGCCTCATCCCAATAAAATATTGGGCTCGTTGCTTCACTGGGTCATCGGTGAGCTGGCTCGTCGTTTGTCTCGCCTGTTTCTCCCAATTCCGAGCCTAGGAGTTGGCTCGTCGCTGCTTCTCCCAATGCTGAGACAGGGAGTTGGCTCGTCGTCTGACTTCCCTTGATGCCGAGCCAAGAAGTTGGTTTGCCAACATGTTGGCTCGTCACCAACTGTTGGTTTGCCAAAATGTTGGCTCGTCACCGTTTGTTGGTTTGCAACCATGTTGGCTCGTCACCGTTTGTTGGTTTGCCAACATGTTGGCTCGTCAGTGCTTTTTCTTGATGCCTAGCCAAGCGTTGGCTCGTCGCTTACTTCTATCGCCGAGCCAAGTGTTTGGTTCGTCGCTTACTTCTATCGCCGAGCCAAGTGTTTGGCTTGTCTTCTCCTTGCCTCCGAGCCAGTGTTTGGCTCATCACTGCTGTTCTCTATTGTCGAGCCAAGTGTTTGGCTTGTCTTCTCCTTGCCTCCGAGCCAGTGTTTGGCTCATTGCTGCTTCTTCGTGATGCCTAACCAAACGTTGGCTCGTCACTCCTTTCTGATGCCTAGCCAAATGTTGGATCGTCACTCCTTTCTGATGCCTAGCCAAACGTTGGCTCGTTGCTCCTTCTTCCTGATGCCTAGCCAAACGTTGGCTCGTTGCTCCTTCTTTATGATGCCTAGCCAAGTGTTGGCTCGTCTCTATCTTTGGCTAGGCTTTCTCTCCATTTGGCTAGGCTTTCTCTCCATTTGGCTAGGTCTAACATCCATACTTAGTGCTTTTAACCGTTGATCTTGATGGCATGAAAACCGACCCCAACACCAATCTCCTTTTCTGCTTTTGCTTTTCAACTCCATGTATCTCTGATTTCTCTTTTAAGATCCACTTACTTTGAACAACCTTCTGCTTGTTAGACTTATTCTTTAATACACAAGTCTGATTTCTTCTAAGAGAATCCATCTCTTCTTCCATCTTGTTCTTCCAGTGCTTCCCTTCCTTGCTTTTCATCACCTCTTCTGTTTTAGTCTCTTCTACAACAGCCAAAGCATAAGCCATTAACCTAGCAACTTCAAATTCAATTTCTTCTGAATTTTCAGATTCTTTTGAAGAGTCTCCACCTTGAGCTGATGTACCACCTGTTTCAGAACCAGAAGAAGTTGGTCCCTGAATCAGATTCTGACTGAAAGTCACCTTTTTTAATTTCTTCTTTCTGTCTTCTTTGTCAACTCTATAAACGTTCTCTTAACACTTAACAACCATTCCTTGTAGATGATACAAACCATCTTTGTATTTTCCGGATATTTCCTTCGTCTTATCTTTGTAGAACTGAACCATGAAGTTACTTCCTTCGTACTTGCAGCCTGATTTTTCTAACATTCCATAGGAAATCAGACTCCTATTCACCGCTGGTATGTATCTAACATCCGTGAGTATTACTTCAGAACCATCAGGATTCTTAACTCTGATTTTCCCAGTTCTTTTGATGTCACTGTGGGTGTTGTTTGCCATAAGAACCTTCTCACCATTGAACTCTTTTAGATCAAACAAAACCTCTTTGTCTGATGCAATATGGTAAGAAGTTCCAGAATCCATGAACCATTCCTTTGACGTATCTTGAGCACAAACTGTCAACACCATATGTTGCTTAATCTCTGTTGCAATATTTGTTGAATCCTTAGGTTTGTAAGACTTCCTTTCTGGGCATTCTATGACACCTTAACCCGGTGAACCTATCCGGGGTTAAGATACCAGCGAACCCTCATACAAATGACCGCAAATACTTAGTAAAATTTTCGGCCATTATTAAACATCATTTCAACTTAGCGGAAGGCTAAGAACTTAGGCAAGACGAACTTGGGTCAATGGCGTCCTCCGAGATCGAGAACACCCTTGGCATCACGGCTGTCCCCACCGCTTGCCTCTTAGCCGATGGCTGACTCCCTCCCGACTGACCAAGCTTCGGACAGTTGGGCTTAATGTGCCCCGGTTCGCCACAATGGTAGCACACCTTAGGAGCCGTGCACTTGCTGATCCTATGTCCCGTGCTGCCACAATGGAAACACCCTCTAGATACCATCTTACACGGACCCTGATGCATTTTTCCACACTTCGGACATGCACCCCGAGTAGTGGTCACCTTACCCCCACTCTTGTGCTTATCCCATTTCCGTTTCTGCCTGGAAATGTTCCCACTCTTAGCATACGGCACTGCTGGAACCGTCTGCTTAACCACACCAAGTTGCCTTGCATTTTCGTCCAACCCGGACTCCAAAGCTGCTGCCTTCTCTACTAGCTCGGTAAGCGTAGTAAAGTTGCTCATCCTGACTCGGTTACGGAGGTCAATCCGCATAGCCCTCATGAACCAACGGATACGAGCATCCTCATCCTCCATATGCCGCCCAGCATACTTCCTCAACCTGTTGAACTCCACCTCAAGCTCCCGGATGGTCATACTACCCTGACACAACTCCAAGAACTCACTCTCCAGATGATCAGCTGCTTTCGGTGGGAAATACTTAGCCCGAAATTCCCGACAGAAAACCTCCCACGAACAATCTGGGTTCAGCATCCTCCCGGATACACCCATCCACCAATCGTAGGCCTTCTCACCCAAGAAGTGCACTGCAATGTCCTTCTTGTAGTCCTCCGGGCAACGAATAGAGACGAAGTTCCTCTCCATCCTTGACTTCCACTCGTCTGCCTCAACCGGATCAGAACAACCCTCAAACTTCTGGGTTCCCAATCTCACCATATGCTCCATCATGGTCAGATAGGACGGAACTACTCCAGCCGCCCCTTGAACCACTGCCGGTTGTACCACATCTGCTGGTGGTACCACTCCCACTAGTGCCTCCACCACTGCAGGTGCTGGCGCAACCTGTGGCAACCTTGTCAAGATCTGGGTCAAAGCACCCAACATTAGTCCAAACTCCTCCCGAGTCGGACCAGCTGCTGCAGCTTGAACATTTGCTGCATTCACACCCACGTTCTCCACATTCTGACCAATCTCAACGTGATCATCAACCTGACGGTCCTCCCCATGATCAGAACTCCTAGCCACACTGCTCTCAGTGTTACTCGCGGCTGCTGGTGCCATACTTCTGGTCTTTCTTCAGTTACGGTTAGCCATCTACAAACCACACCAGATGATATATACTAAGTTAGTGGTGAACTAACTTAGCAACACATCTATAACCAACAAACACCAAGACTTACCGCGAGACAGATGGAAGGATGGATTAGACAGCCCACTAAACCCCATGCAAATACATTCAATCCTAGAATGAACTGCGCTCTGATACCAACTTGTGACACCCTAACCCGGTGAACCTATCCGGGGTTAAGATACCAGCGAACCCTCATACAAATGACCGCAAATACTTAGTAAAATTTTCGGCCATTATTAAACATCATTTCAACTTAGCGGAAGACTAACAACTTAGGCGAGCTCACGAACATGCATAGGGAATAAAAGCAATTCATAGTATTTATTTCAACTTTAAACCAGGTTCACAACGATATTCAGGTTCCAACTTAAGCAATATTTATTGAAATCAGACCAAGCATCAGACGTATGCAATCACCAACCAATATCAAAGGAATGCTTAAATAAAACATAACCCCGTCATAATCCATCCCCTCCTTTCCAGCCTTGTCTCGCGTGCTCCTTAGCCACTTCCATTACCTGCCACCATGAAAGGGGGTATAAACAAACGAATTTGCTTAGTGAGATCGATCATCCCGTCTCACTAGCTAACATCCAACATCATTCATATGAAACATAAGCCAATATTAACATATTATCACCATGTTCACCATTAACATATTATCACCATTTTCATATCACCATGTTCGTATTAACATAATATCACCATGTTCATATTAACATAACAAACTCAAACAATCACCCGTACGTAAACGTACAACAACCGTGGTGATCAGACACCACCATGATTACGTGTGCACACTATCACCATACACCGAAGTGTACCTCTATACACCGAAGTGTACCACCATACACCGAAGTGTACCACCATACACCGAAGTGTACCACCATACACCGAAGTGTACCACCACAAACACAAACACGCAAACATAGACTCCATTTATCATACAACAACCCTAGATGCAAGCTACAATTACGAACTCACCTTAGCAAACGGATGGTCGATGGAAACACCTTGGTACGATTGCTATCACCTAGTAATCCGTACGCTCACCTAGATCCAAACCACACAACAATCAAACACACCCGAATGATTGAAACACACCCACGGATGAGATTACCCACGTTCGTGAACCACCTCAACTCTCGAACACGCGATGATCGTACACCTACGGCGAGATCAATCACACGCGAGATCGAACACCAACTTTTCCTTCGTTTAATCCACCACCTCTTAGCTCTAAAACTCACGAAGAACTCATGAAGAACTCACGAATAACGAAGAACGAAGAACGAAGAACGAAGAACGAAGAACGAAGAACGAAGAACGAAGAACGAAGAACGAAGAACGAAGAACGAAGAACGAAGAACGAAGAACGAAGAACGAAGAACGAAGAACGAAGAACGAAGAACGAAGAACGAAGAACGAAGAACGAAGAACGAAGAACAAAGAACGAAGAACGAAGAACGAAGAACGAAGAACGAAGAACGAAGAACGAAGAACGAAGAACGAAGAACGAAGAACGAAGAACGAAGAACGAAGAACGAAGAACGAAGAACGAAGAACTCTCTGCCTCTTGCTCTCGATCTCTCTCTTGTTTCTCTCTAAGTGGCGGAAATGAGAAAAGAGAAGAGCTCCCACGGCCTCTTATATATATGCATATATGCATTAAATGCCAAAACCCTAGCCTTGGAGAGAAAGGCATTCGGTTTACTCCAAACCGAATCAAACCAGCCCTTAACCAGCTGCCATTTAATATAGGATCCACGGCCCAAAGGCCCATTAGCAACTCCTTAACACTCACGGCCCACTAAACAATAATCTAGCCGAAACTCGACCAAAGGATGATAAAAACGTGACCCACGGGTCAACCTGCCGTAGCCCACCATGCCTTAGGCAAAATTCTTAGTTTTTCCCAACCATAATCGAATAAACCTCCACTGCCACTCGTACCAAAAATACAAACACGGATCACGGGTGTTACAGTTCTCCCCCACTTAGCATCGTTTCGTCCTCGAATCAGCTCAAGCCTTACCCTTTCTCTTAGGTGCTTCCACTGCTTGCTTCTCGAACCACTTAGGAAACATTTCCTTCATTGATGTTTCTGGTTCCCACGTGATCTCTTCCTCACCATCGCAATCCCATACGACCTGAATCAACTTGACCTTTTTCCTTCGGTCTGCTCGAACTCTCCGGTCAATGATCCTGACAGGTCTACCTTCCACGGTCAGATTAGGCTGCAAATCTGCCGGAGGATTGACAACCACGTTTTCACCGTTTACCATGCACTTCCTTAGCATAGAAACGTGAAACACCTTATGGAAAGCTTTCAAAGCCGGTGGCAAATCCAACTTATAAGCCACTGCACCAATCCTTTCCACAATCCGATACGGACCCATGTACCTCGGACTCAACTTAGCAGTCTGACTAGACCGCTCTTTACCCTTTTAGGTAACCATCTTCAAGTAGACCATATCCCCAACCTCAAACGTCAGCTCTCTCCGGCGCTTATCCGCATAACTCTTTTGCCCGTCCTGAGCTTCCTTAAGCTTGACTCTCAAAATTCGGACCTTCTCAGTCGTATCGTCCACAAAATCTCTACCAAAGATGCTCCTCTCTCCCACTTGTGTCCAACAAAGGGGTGTACGACAAGGCCTGCCATACAAGGCTTTGTACGGTGACATACCGATACTAGCTCGGTAGCTATTATTGTACGCAAACTCGGCCAACGACAAGTGACTCTCCCAAGTTCCACCCAATCTAGGATTGCCGCCCTTAGCAAATCCTCCAGGGTCTGAATCGTTCTCTCGGACTGTCCGTCCGTCTGAGGATGATACGCAGTACTCATATGGACATTAGTTCCAAACCGTTTCTGCAACACCCTCCAAAAGGCCGAAGCAAACTTAGAATCCCTATCAGACACAATACTTGCTGGAACTCCGTGCAATCGCACAATCTCCTTCACATAAATCTCAGCCAGCTTCTCCGATCTATCATTTCGGTTAACTGCCAAGAAATGAGCTGATTTGATCAATCGATTCACGATGACCCAAATAGCATCCTTACCGTCACACATCCGTAAACCTGTGACAAAATCCATCGTGATCATGTCCCACTTCCACTCGGGAATCGGTAATCTCTGTAGCAAACCTCCCGGAACCTGATGTTCGGCCTTAACCAACTGACACGTTGGACAACTCGCAACCCACTTAGCAATATCTCTCTTCATTCCTACCCATTGGTAGTACCTCTTCAGGTCGCGATACATCTTAATTGCTCCCGGATGAATGGAGAACTTAGACTGGTGTGCTTCCTTAAGGATCTCGTCCTTTAACACCTTATCACTAGGAACACACACTCGACCATTCACCAGAATCGTACCATTATTTGAACTCTGGTACTCGGTCTTATCATTCTGAGCTGCTTGATTCAATTTCTCATCCTTTTCCTAGGCTGCTCTAACACGAGTCAACAAATCTGCCTGATCTGCTGCTCCCAAACCCAACGGTTCAACCTCGTCAGTAAAAACTGCCAAACGCAAAGCACTCACCATGGTTACCAACGACTCCAAGTCCTTTTCCGAAGCCACCACTGCACGCTTACAACTTAGTGCATCGGCCATGGAATTGGCCTTACCCAGATGGTATTCGATAGACACGTCGTAGTCTGCAACCAACTCCATCCATCTACGCTGCCTAAGGTTCAACTCGGGCTGAGTAAAAATATACTTCAAGCTCTTATGGTCGGTGAAGACCTGAACCTTACCACCATAGAGATAGGATCTCCAAATCTTCAAGGCAAAAACCACCGCTGCCATCTCCAGATCATGAGTAGGGTAGTTCCCTTCATGCTTCCTCAACTGCCTAGACGCATAAGCAATCGCCTACCCTTCTGCATCAGAACACACCCAGACCCAACCTTGAAGCATCCGTATAAACCACAAACGGTTCACCCGGCTCGGGCAATGCTAATACTGGTGCACTGGTTAGCATTCTCTTAAGTGTCGAGAAACTCTTCTCACACTCGGCTGCCCACACGAACGGAACATCCTTTCCCATTAGCTGTGTCATAAACTTGGCCGTACTAGCAAATCCCTTCGCGAACTTCATTTAGTACCCAGCCAATCCGACAAAACTCCTTATCTCAGACGCATTCTACGGTCTTGGCCACTCTTCTATGGCCTTGATCTTCCCTGGATCAACGGACACTCCCTTGTCCGAGACGATATGACCCAAAAATCCAATCTCCTTCTTCCAGAAGCTACACTTGCTGAACTTGGCGAACAACCTCTACTCCCTCAGCCTACTCAACACCTTCTCCAAATGGACTCGGTGTACTTCCTAGTCTCCCGAGTACACCAGAATGTCATCGATAAAGATGATGACAAACTCGTCCAGATACTCCCGGAACACATTGTTCATGAGCTTCATAAATGCTGCCGGTACGTTAGTCAAACCAAACGGCATCACCACAAACTCGTAATGACTGTACCTCGTCCTAAAGGCGGTCTTACGAACATCCTCCTCGGCTACCAGAATCTGATGATAACCCGAAGCCAAATCGATCTTCAAAAAACAGGTAGCACCCTTGAGTTGGTCCAACAACTCATCAATTCTCGGCAAAGGATACTTGTTCTTCACGGTTACCCGGTTCAACCGCGGTAATCGATACACAACCGAAAACTCCCATCCTTCTTCTTAACAAATAACACCGGTGCTCCCCACGGTGAACTGCTCGGACGAACAAAACCCTTGTCCACCAACTCACTGAGCTGCTTCTTCAGCTCGGCCATCTCAGCAGGAGCCAGTCTGTACGGTGCCTTAGAGATCAGAGCCGTACCAGGCTCTAACTCAATGGTGAATGGATCTGACCTTGCCGGTGGTAGTCCGGTCAACGACTCGAACACGTCCACGAAATCCCTTACCACTGGAATTTCTACCAACTCGGCAATCGGTCCCTCATCACCCGTAGTGATGGTAGCCAGATAGACTTCATACCCTTTCTCGATCAACTGCCCGGCTTGGATAGCTGATACGATCAAACTGCTCGGCGAAGTCTGAATCCCTTGAAACACAACTCTCGCGTCGCCCTTCTCGAACCAAACACGCCTCCGATGATAGTCTAGATGCGCCTTATACTTGTCGAGCCAATCCATGCCCAAAATCACATCGTAGAACTTGACACGACAAACCCTCAAGTCTGCCGGCATATCGATCCCATCGATCATCACCGAGACATTCATGACCATTCCATAGGTCATCATCACCTGTCCACCTGCTGCTTGGACCATTCCCAGCTGCTCCACCGGTTCCTTCACGAACCCACCCTTGCCTACTAACTCCGGATTAACAAAACAATGTGTTGCTCCAGAATCGAACAACACATGAGTCTCTAACCCGCCCATACAAATAGTCCCTACACATTCATTTAGAATGCTAAGACTCAACCAACATCGACAACCACAAATGCAACGTAAATGCAAACGGCAACTTTTTCAAACGCAAACGCAAACGCAAATGCAAATTCACCAGGTAAGATAGATGTACTAACCAAAAATCGGACGAGACGAACTTGGGTCAATGGCGTCCTCCGAGATTGAGTACACCCTTGGCATCACGGCTGTCCCCACCGCTTGCCTCTTAGCCGATGGCTGACTCCCTCCCGACTGACCAAGCTTCGGACAGTTGGGCTTAATGTGCCCTAGTTCGCCACAATGGTATAGCACCTTAGGAGCCGTGCACTCGCTGATCCTATGTCCCGTGCTGCCACAATGGAAACACCCTCCAGATACCATCTTACACGGACCTTGATGCATTTTTCCACACTTCGGACATGCACCCCGAGTAGTGGTCACCTTACCCCCACTCTTGTGCTTATCCCATTTCCGTTTCTGCCCAGAAATGTTCCCACTCTTAGCATACGGCACTGCTGGAACCGTCTGCTTAACCACACCAAGCTGCCTTGCTTCTTCTTCCAACCCGGACTCCAAAGCTGCTGCCTTCTCTACTAGCTCGGTAAGCGTAGTAAAGTTGCTCATCCTGACTCGGTTACGGAGGTCAATCCATATAGCCCTCGTGAACCAACGGATACGAGCATCCTCATCCTCCATATGCCGCCCATCATACTTCCTCAACCTGTTGAACTCCATCTCAAGCTCCCGGATGGTCATACTACCCTGACGCAACTCCAAGAACTCACTCTCCAGACGATCAGCTACTTTCGGTGGGAAATACTTAGCCCGAAATTCTCCACGAAAAACCTCCCACGAACAATATGGGTTCAGCATCCTCCTGGATACACCCATCCACCAATCGTAGGCCTTCTCACCCAAGAAGTGCACTGCAATGTCCTTCTTGTAGTCCTCTGGGCAACGAATAGAGACGAAGTTCCTCTCCATCCTCGACTTCCACTCGTTTGCCTCAACCGGATCAGAACCACCCTCAAAGTTCTGGGTTCCCAATCTCACCATATGCTCCATCATGGTCAGATAGGACGGAACTACTCCAGCCGCCCCTTGAACCACTGCCGGTTGTACCACATCTGCTGGTGGTACCACTCCCACTGGTGCCTCCACCACTGCAGGTGCTGGCGCAACCTGTGGCAACCTTGTCAAGATCTGGGTCAAAGCACCCAACATTAGTCCAAACTCCTCCCGAGTCGGACCAGCTGCTGCAGCTTGAACATTTGCTGCATTCACACCCACGTTCTCCACATTCTGACCAATCTCAACATGATCATCAACCTGACGGTCCTCCCCATGATCAGAACTCCTAGCCACACTGCTCTTAGTGTTACTCGCGGCTGCTGGTGCCGTACTTCTGGTCTTTCTTTCGTTACGGTTAGCCATCTACAAACCACACCAAATAATATATACTAAGTTAGTGGTGAACTAACTTAGCAACATATCTACAACCAACAAACACCAAGACTTACCACGAGACAGATAGAAGGATGGATTAGACAGCCCACTAAACCCCATGTAAATACATTCAATCCTAGAATGAACCGCGCTCTGATACCAACTTGTGACACCCTAACCCGGTGAATTTATCCGGGGTTAAGATTCCAGCGAACCCTCATACAAATGACCGCAAATACTTAGTAAAATTTTCGGCCATTATTAAACATCATTTCAACTAGCGGAAGACTAACAACTTAGGCGAGCTCACGAACATGCATAGGGAATAAAAGCAATTCAGAGTATTTATTTCGACTTTAAACCAGGTTCACAACGATATTCAGGTTCCAACTTAAGCAATAACGAAATCAGATCAAGCATCAAACGTATGCAATCACCAACCAATATCAAAGGAATGCTTAAATAAAACATAACCCCGTCCTAATCCATCCCCTCCTTTCCAGCCTTGTCTTGCGTGCTCCTTAGCCACTTCCATTACCTGCCACCATGAAAGGGGGCATAAATAAACGAATTTGCTTAGTGAGATCGGTCATCCCGTCTCACCAGCTAACATCCAACATCATTCATATGAAACATAAGCCAATATTAACATATTATCACCATGTTCACCATTAACATATTATCACCAGTTTCATATCACCATGTTCGTATTAACATAATATCACCATGTTCATATTAACATAACAAACTCAAACAATCACCCGTACGTAAACGTACAACAACCGTGTTGATCAAATACCACCATGATTACGTGTGCACACTATCACCATACACCGAAGTGTACCACCATACACCGAAGTGTACCACCATACACCAAAGTGTACCACCATACACCGAAGTGTACCACCATACACCGAAATGTACCACCATACACCGAAGTGTACCACTACAAACACGAACACGCAAACATAGACTCCATGCATCATACAACAACCCTAGATGTAAGCTACGGTTACGAACTCACCTTAGCAAACGGATGGTCGATGGAAACACCTTGGTACGATTGCTATCACCTAGTAATCCGTACGCTCACCTAGATCCGAACCACACCACAATCAAACACACCCGAATGATTGAAACACACCCACGGATGAGATCACCCAAGTCCGTGAACCACCTCAACTCTCGAACATGCAATGATTGTACACCTACGGCGAGGTCAATCACACGCGAGATCGAACACCAACTTTTCCTTCGTTTAATCCACCACCTCTTAGCTCTAAAACTCATGAAGAACTCACGAAAAACTCACGAAGAACGAAGAACGAAGAATGAAGAACTCTCTGCCTCTTGCTCTTGATCTCTCTCTTGTTTCTCTCTAAGTGGCGGAAATGAGAAAAGAGAAGAGCTCCCACGGCCTCTTATATATAGGCATATGGGCATTAAATGCCAAAACCCTAGCCTTGGAGAGAAAGGCATTCGGTTTACTCCAAACCGAATCAAACCAGCCCTTAACCAGGTGCCATTTAATATAGGATCCACGGCCCAAAGGCCCATTAGCAACTCCTTAACACTCACGGTCCATGAAACAATAATCTAGCCTAAACTCGACCCAAGGGTGATAAAAACGTGACCCACGGGTCAACCTGCCGTAGCCCACCATGCCTTAGGCAAAATTCTTAGTTTTTCCCAACCATAATCGAATAAACCTCCACTGCCACTCGTACCAAAAATACAAACACAGATCACGGGTGTTACACATTCCCTCTTCTAATAATATTCCTTCCCACAGATGAAACAACCTTTGCTAAACCGAGGTTTTGACTGAGATCTACCTCTGTTGTTAGATTCCCCTCTCCACTGCTTATTGTTTCCATTGTTGAACCTGTTTTATGACCCTCCTCTTGATTGAACATACAAGCCTTCTGTATCTGATATAGACTTGTTAAGCAATCCTTTCTGCTTAAGTTCTGCTTCTTTGGAATAAGCTGAAGTGACAACTTTGTTTACGATAAGTGTCTATTTCTCAGATCCATATTGCAGAGTGTGAACCAACGGTTCATAAGCTGCTGGAAGTCCTGACAATAGTTGAATGGTTGATCTTTATCCGAGACTACTGAGAGGTCCACTGGGGATCAGAAACTGTTGAAGAAAGAACAAGATGTTTCTTTTGTCCCTTCCAGGCGATCGGAAAATAAAGAAATAGTTAATATATTCAAGATAATTACGTATTTACAAAATACCGTCTCAATTCATCCTATTTCATCAGATCTGGGATGTGATATGGTTCTGAAGGATGAACTACGCCTTTTGTCCTGATCTTAGGCCCTGACTCACCCTCCGTGGATGAACCTTGCGGAGGAACCCTTGGGTTTTCGGGGCATTGGATTCTCACCAATGTTTGCGTTACTCAAGCCGACTTCTCGCTTCCGCTTCGTCCACCGCCTCGCGAGATGCTATCCTTGAGGCTGTCCAAATCTGCAACAAGCTTCAGAAAGATGTCAACATTCTCTTCTATCGTCTTGTCCTCTTCCATCTTGTAGCAAGAGAATTGTTTCTTCAACTAGATTCTGTTGGGAAGAGATTTGGTTTGATAATTCATTTCAAGTGCCTTCCACATGCCCAAGTGATACACAGAGTTTTAACCCTAAAATATCACTGCAAGTGCACAGCAAACGAAATACTATTTAGGGATCGAATCCACGAGAACCAAGTATCACACTATGAATCTATATAAATGAAACTAAGCTAAGATGACAATATGGTTGTTGGTAGCAATAATAAACGAAAATAGCAATTAAAAACGGTGTGAATTCGCAGGAATTCAGAGATCATGAACCAGACAATTATTCAGGGAACAATAAGCGCAGTCTTGAACTCAAACATGAATATATAACCAATCCACTATCGTGGTATCAATTACTTTATCTAGCAACCTAAGAGTCTAAACTGTCGTTTGATCTTAGAATTCTAAACAAGCATTAACGAGCAGGTTTGATATGTTCACGAATTGCTTTAGCATAAGTTTTCGTTGGCTAAGGACAATTTACTCATTCTATCAGGCAATCTATAACACTTTTGATGAATAGATTAAACCCTAAATCAGAGACTAAGTGATCAATTCAGTCTACGCAATGCGAACAATAGGTGAAGACAATATCATAAATTCCTATCTATGTTTGATTCATAAATTCCCTTGAAACTCTAAACCTAACTATGAAACTACTCAGACATGGAAGCAGAGAAACAAGAAGGAGATGAAGAAAATCTCATGATCAAATAAATAGAAATCCAAAGGGGTTCAGAAATCTTCTCAAAGATGTAGAGTCAGAGATTCGTCTCCCCAAAGCTTACAAACTCCAAAAATCGAAAGTCTGAATAGAAATAAAAGTTGTATGTAGTGCGTAGCCTAAACAATGGCTCAAACTCAGATATATATATATATATAATAAAAACGTTCTGGATGAATATATATATATATATATATATATATATATATATATAATAAAAACGTTCTGGATGAAAATAAATGGCAAAACCCAGTGAAAAAAAGAAATTTTCAATTTCCTTTTTCTGGTCGATCCGGGTATGGATGGATCGATCCGGATATGGATTGATCGATCTAGCTTCTACTGATCGATCCAAAAAGTTACGGTGCCTTGGCTTGAAGATTGGATCGATCGATTTGGTAGTGGATCGATCGATCTGGCAGTGGATCGATCGATCCAGCCTAGATCGATCGATCTGGTTTTCCTTGATCGATCCAAAAGGTTACGGTGCCTTGGCTTGAAGCTTGGATCGATCGATCCATGTTTAGATCGATCGATTTTTGCTCCTCTGCTCTATTCTTTGCTCCTTATGCCTTAGATTCGATCCAAACGCTTTCTGACTCTGAAACGATACTAAAATCATAAAAAAGACTCGAAAAACAATTGAAAACTCGAGTTAGAATGCGTTAAAAACGTAATACATCACCAAGGCAGTGGTTTCATGCATGATCTTTGATGTATTGCGTTTTTGACGCGTTCTAACCCAAGTTTTCAAAGGTTTTTCGAGTCTTTCCGGTGGTTTTATAGTCTTTTCAGGTTGAAACACGTTTGGATGGACTCTAAGGCATAAGAAATAGAGTTTTGACCCTTAATGATATCCTTTGAAGAGAAATTTCACACACTATTTGCAGTTAATTGATGTGAAGTTGAGGTTTTTGCAGGCCTGAAATTCACAGTTGCTCTTTTTTTTGTGCACTCTTTGTAACTTCTTTGATCGGATGATCTCTTGTCAACGTATGTGTCTTCTTTTTATAGCCAGAGGTCTTATTCTCGGTTTCCTTTTCTCATAATGCAATTTTCATTTTCTCTTTTGATTCCTTATTTCTCATTAACATTAACGTTAGTTTTCCTTTTGTTAATGTGAAAACAGATTAAGAAATGAGCTTTATCTTCTTGCAAATCGCAGGTCCAGAACAATTGTTGATTGAAGCCCAATTATCAACAATATCTAGTTAATCCTGCAATAATAATTGTTTTAAATTACTGAAAACTAAAAGATAAGTTGAAGATATAATTTACATGTGACTTGAGTTTTTTTGTTGTTTCTTTTGTTTCTGCTCTTCCTTCAACTTCCAGTAATGCATTCATTTAGACCTTGTCCTTGTAGTTTGTCTGCTTATTTTTCTTGTGCTCTTAATGCTTCGAATTTGTATCTCACAGTATAACCAATTTTATTTTATATGTTCTGCAGATAGATCAACAAACAACGTTAGACCAAAAAAGATCATCAATGTAGTCAATCCTTTAACTGGCAAGAGAAGGCCAGCTACAAAAATAAGAATTTTGTAGTCTCCATATAAACATGAGAATGACAATAAGAAACGATGAGTACCATTCATTTAGGAAGAGACCAAGTTTCTTGAGCCCTTCTGTTTGATAGTTCCCAACAACCTGGAAAAAAAACCAAATTCTTCATCAAACGTACTTTGATATGGTTGTAACAGATAAAATTTGAAAATAGTGAGATAATTCCTTAAATTGGAGCGAAACATAACTCGTCTATGAAGGCAAATAGACGAAGAGTTTTAGAAGTATAAATAACGTAAATTCTTGAAACCTCGATTCACTTAGATGAGTAGTAAATCCGCGACTTAGGAAGCAAAAACCCATTGATGAAACCTCGACTGTCCGTGAAACTTGAAAAACATAAACATTGAGTGAGATGTAGGTAAACTGAGCAAAGCAAAATTCGATATGCAATATAATTGACTGAGATTTGAGGAACATACAGATAATAAAGGAGAATCGTTATTGGTGGAATGAAACTGGTTCGGCAGAGAAGATAATAAATTCGATTTAAATCTATAAATGGAAGAGAAGGAAGTTATGATTGAAAAAATCGTGGGAGAGTGGAGCGATAGAAGGGGAACGGGTTAGTGTGAGCAAATTTAGGATTTCTTTATGCAGTTTTAGATCGAAGAAGAAGAACTCTAACTTTGTTTTTGTTCGGTTTTTTTTAACCACTATCTCGATCTTTTTTTTCAAACTTTTTTTGTAATTTTTAATTAATTCTTTAAAATATGAAGCACATGACATGTGGCAGAATTTGATTGGCCATGCGACTTGTGCTTTATAAGATAAAGAATATAGAAAAGAAGAGAGAGAGAATGAAAAACCCATGAGAAACGTATATTACACTTAGCTCTATTTGATTGATTTAATTTTGTTTTTATAACTTAAAAATTAATAACATAATTAAGCTATATTAAAAATAAGAATAATTTTTTTAAATACCACTAAAATATGTTTTTATTCCAAATATACCATAACTAGCTTTTTTTTTCAAAAATACCACTAAAACATTTATTTTTTCAAAAATCCCACAAACACCTTGATACCAAAAGTATCACCAAAAATACCACTATATAAATAAAAATTAGTAGCCTTCTCTCTTATCATCTTACTAGTATTATGATTCGCGCTATGCACGAGAAAGTTCTTTTATTTCTACTTAAATTTCCGGTGAGAGTACGGTGCGGGACGGCCCGAATCGTAACAAAAATACATATATACACATATATAAATATAGATTTTTGTTAGATACACATATATAAGTATATATTTTTGTTATTGTTCAGTACAAAACAATGTGAGACAAACCGTCCCGGCTTAGGCAATCTTCCTGCTAAAATAGCTACTTTTCTGTTTTCCCGAGGGATCCGCGCTCGTCGAAGAGGTTCAGAATTTGAAGGAAGCGCTCGGACAAAAGACGCTCAAGGTTGAACAATTGAAGATTCAGCATGCTGCAACCAAAGATTCTCTCGAGGCTGTGCAGGCTTTTTTGAGGTGAAAATTCCCGGATGACTTCCCCTGAGCAATTAGTAGGTATATTTTACTACGGATTTCTGACGGTTGTTTTCTCACTGATTTCCGACGAATTTACCGACCACTGAAGTATGTTCGTAATTCGTCCGAAAATTTCGGCAAGTTACGGACGGATTACCAATTACCGACGACCTAGAACCGACCATCTTATCGATCGGAAATCCGTCCTAAAAAAATGTTTCCGACGGATTTTCTACCGTTTGGACCGTCCGAATTTGGTTTTTTCTTGTAGTGCCTAATTCAAAACAAATTCGTCCTTGTGATTCGTCAATGAGGCCTAGCTTCTTCTAGGTGACTTTGACTACCTTGACTTTGAAGAACGCGTTATCTACTTATCTCCATGTTCTTGCAACATGAGCATAATAAAACGATCTCCTTGGAGGAATTTGATTGCCGAGAAAAGATGTACTTTACCAAATCAGTAATATTTAGATATCATTATCTCTATTACATCGCAAGATATCTGGAAACTCTTATCATGAAGTAAATATCTAGTAGACTATAAGGAAATCAAAGGAGAAAAGTAAAGCGTTTGTTTACCTTAAATCATAGCGAACATATATAGATTGTAATTTGTAAAGAGCTTTTGGATAGATATTTAATGGAAGATGTAGAATTTTGTCGCTGAATAGATGTTGACATCGGGAAAGTAGTACCAGAAAAGGAATATAAACATTGAAGAGAACAATTATCCTATTCTTCAGAGAGAGTGTGGATGGTGGAGAAGAAGATGCCACGGTTGATCGTGAAGAAGAAGATGATCGTGGAGAATGTATATTACACGTATAACTCTGATTTTTATTAAAAGGATAATGAGTTAAATAAAAAAATTATGTGTGAAAATATGCACGGTTACTTTTTTTTTATTTTGATACACTTGCCACATCCCACCGAAACCAGGAAATAATATATGAAGATATTGAGTTGGAATTGTCAAAGTTTCGGAAATAAACAGACGATAAGTTATCTCCGAGATTTATGAAAAAAACATTGTCCGGATTTTCTATTTCTTTCAGAAATTAAGCAAGATTTTTATTTTTTACAAAATATTCAAGTTCATTTGGGTTATAATACGATTGTAACAGTTGAGCCGTGTGGTGTAAGTGGAGGACTTGCACTTTTTTATAATAATGATTCCAACAATAGACTAATTGATGCCGATCCGGTTATCAATGGATATCCTTCATATATGGTGATCTCAATGAACTGACGGGTAATCATGAGAAAAAAAGGGACTCTGAGAAATGCTTCCACCTTCCAAATTTTTAATATTATGATTCAAAATTGTGGTATGTTGGAATTCCCATATTTAGTAAATATGTTATCATGGTGGGGAAGACATAATTCCAAATATATATGGTGTCGGCTTGACCGGGCATTAGCCAACGAAGATTGACATGCAATTTTTACCCATTTTTGTGGAGTACTTGGCTATGATTGGATCAGATCATAGGCCTATCCTCGCCACAGAAAACAAGCTAATTCGCCGGAAACAAAATTTCGGTTTGATAAGAGATGATTGGTCGGGACGGATTAATGGAATCCATAGCTACGGGATGGGGAGATACGAGGGAATGGGCGGATGGAAACATTGTTGATAAGATTATAGGCTATCGTCAAGAGATCTCGAGATGGCGTAAGGATAAACATTCGTACAGAAGAGAGAAAATTTACGAATTGCAAAAAGCAGTAGAGGAGTGTCAGAATGATGATAACCGGACCCCTGAGGAACTGTTTGAACTTACAAAAAAATTAAAGAAAGCCTACCAGGATGAGGAGAAATACTGGCAACAAAAAGTCATATAACATGGGTACATGAAGGGGATGCAAATTCAAACTTCTTCCATGCTCAAACAAATCAGAGACGAGCGCGTAATAGAATTATTGGGCTATATAATACATCCGGAGGGTGGGTCAGTTCGGAGAAAGTGGTGGAACAAGTTGCGGTTAATTATTTTGAAGATCTTTTTCAAACAACTTCACCTACGGAATTTGAAGAAGTATTAGAAGAGGTTCCATCGTTGATTACAAATCATATAAATGAAGTGCTGACGGCGATGGCAACGGAAGAAGAGGAAAGACGTGCTTTATTTATGATGCACCCATAAAAGGCTCCAGGACCGGATGGAATGATTGCTCTATTTTTCAACGGTCTAGGAATATTATCAAAGCGGATATTCTGAAGTTAGTCAATGAGTTCCTACGGATAAGAACCTTTGACTGCAAGTTAAATATGACAAATATCTGCTTAATCCCTAAGACGGACATACCCACTAGGATAACAGAATTGAGGCCTATAAGTCTCTGTAATGTCGGTTATAAAATTAGATCTAAGGTTTTGTGTTAGCGGCTGAAAAAGTCCTACCGATCTCATATCAGAGACGAAATTGGCCTTGTAGCCGGTTGTCTAATCACGGATAATATCTTGATTGCTCAAGAAATGTTCCATGGGTTGAGAACAAATAAGACGTGTAAGAACAAGTTTATGGCAGCTAAAACAGATATGAGTTAAGCCTATGATCGGGTAGAATGGCCATTTATTGAAAATCTCCTTCGAAAAATGGGTTTTACGGAAAATGGATTAGTTGGATGATGTGGTGTATCATATCAGTTCAATACAAAGTCCTACTCAACGGACAACCAAAAGGGCATATACTTCCAAAACGGGGACTACGGCAAGGGGATCCATTATCCCCATATCTCTTCATTTTGTGCACATAAGCATTGATTGCGAATGTATAAAAGGCAGAAATGGAAAAGAAACTTATGAGATTAAAAGTAGCAAGGGCACGCCCATCGATTTACATCTAATATTCGCATATGATAGTCTGTTTTTTTGTAAGACAAATACAGAGGAGTGTCAAACACTAAAAAATATACTTGATCAGTACGAAACGGCATCCGGACAACAAATAAATTTCTCTAAATTATCAATACAATTTGGGCATTCGGTGGATCAAACAGTTTGGGAGGAGATACAACACGTATCGGGGATATCAACGATAGGGGGGATGGGTACGTATCTGGACATTCCCGAAAGTCTGGGAGGGGCAAAAAAAAAGTCTTCTCCTTTGTAAGGGACATATTACAGAACCGAATAAACGGATGAACCTCAAAGTTCCTCTCCAAAGGGGGCAAATAAGTTCTTATAAAGTCGGTGGCCGCAGCTCTCCCGACATATGTTATATCTAGCTTCAGGTTATCCAAGTCGACAACCACTAAATTAACCAGTGTAGTAGCATAATTTTGGTGGAGTTCTAATGGGTCTCAAAGAGGTATGCACTGGCTATCTTGGAAAATATTATGCAAAGGAAAACAAGACGGAGGACTTGGATTTTGGACAATTGAAGCTTTCAATAAGACCCTTTTAGTCAAACAGTTATGGCGATTAACGGATAACCCGGAGTCCTTTTTTGTAAAAGTTTTAAAAGGATGGTATTATCGGAATATAATCCGATGGATTCCGGTAAATCATACTCACCATTCTTTGTCTGGCAGGATATTATATCGGCTAGACCCCTGGTTAGAAAAGAGCTAATCAAACGAGTCGGTTCATGAACCTTCATTTCTGTATGGAACGATCCCTGGATTCCGGCTCACCACCCGAGGTCAGCTACTTGTAAAACCATAAATTATTACCCATCTTTTATGGTCAACCATTTGGTTGATCCTCAAACACGGACTTGGAATATGGATCTGCTAAATGCGATCATCATCCCAGATGATGTGAGAATTATTCACAGTATTCTGGTAGGGAACTTTCTCAGACCCGACTCTATAAGTTGGCACTATATGAAATCCAAAAAATACACGGTCAAATCGGGTTATAAAAATGAACAATGGAGCATGTTTCTGGATCAGAACACTACATTTGGCCCAGATGTTCAACCGTTGCAAGCGAAGTCGTGGAAGACTCAATGTCCTCTTAAGCTGAGGCCCTTTCTCTGGCAAGTTATCACGGGATGTCTATCGGCCAGTGTGAATCAGAATAATAGGGGAATAAGGTGTGACACACAATGTGCACGATGTGAAATGGAAGAGATAATAAACCACGCCCTGTTTGAATGCCCTCCTGCATTTCAGACATGGGCTATGTCGATAATTCCTATGACTACTGGAGTTTTCCCGGTCTCCTTAGTGTTTACTAATATGGATTTCTTGTTTTGGCGTGTGCCTTCGGAAAACAAGGATCAGCGGTTTCCATGGATTATCTTGTACATTTGGAAGGCACGAAATGATAAGGGTTTTTGGATTGGATGTAAACCCACATCTTGTTCTACGGAATGCGGAAACAGAGGCGTTGTTATGGGAGAAGGCCCAATCGGAGGAGCCGATACCTTCACCGTACAATGGCAGCCAATTAAAAGGACCCCCAGATTACACAAGACTGAAATGCTATACTGATGGCTCTTGGAATGAGTCAGATAACTTTTCAAGTTTAGGATGGTATGCTTTTCAACAAGCAAATGCCGAGATTATGCTGGGAGCTCGGAACTTACAAATGAGCCTTTCCCCTCTACATGCGGAAATTGAAGCTTTAGTATGGGAAATGCAATGCCTGATCAATCTAAAGAAGACGGAGATCACCTTCGCAACATACTGTTCTAATTTGGTGAAGATGGTGTCTACACCGACAGAGTGGCCGGCGTTTGGAATCCACCTCGAAGAATTACTGAAGCTTAAGGAGAATTTTTCGTTTGTTTCTCTACTGCACATTCCGCACACTCTTAATTCAAAGGCCAATAGGTTGAAAATTGTGCATGTTTAGTTAGTTTTGATGTTTCTTATGTAAACTCGTCACCACCGGATTGGGTAACTGAACCGTGGTAAGCAAGTGTATTAAGCTGCTAACAAAAAAAAAAAAGATACACTTGCCACATGTCACCATTTTTTTGTACAAGTGACTTGTGCTTTATATAGTATAAATGATAAATGATTTGATTTTCATCTTCTTTAAAGAAAACTAGGTGATTACCCGCACTAAGTGCAGGGCAATATTATTTTTTTTTAAATCAATATAGTTTTAATTACGTAATATATTGTAAACGATGAAATGTGTAGTGGTTTTTAAAAACCTATATGCACTTTTGATTTCTTGTGTATAATTACAATTGCAAATATGTGGACTGCAAATATTATAATTTAAAAAAAAATTATCAAATTAAAATGTTTATAAGTTCATCATATTCAGTATAATCATGCGGTTCAGTTTAAAAAAAGATGAAACCGAATACAACGTTTTAAATTTGGACGCCTATTAAGTCATTAGAACATATATTTGATAATGATATTAAACTTATTATCAAGTAAAAGTATTTTATATTTTTATCAAGTTTATCACATTCAGTAAAATAATTCTAATATTTAACTTTTTATCAAGTTAAAATATTTATAATATTTAAAGCTTTTGATCAAACTAAAATATTTTTACTTTTATTAATTAAAATATTTATAATATTTTTTATTTTATTTGGTTTAATTATGTGGTTCAACTAAAGAACCAAAAAAAACTTTCAAACTGGAATGCCTAGTAAGTCAGGCTTTTACTCTTATAGTTTCTCATCATTTTGGTTATTTTTATAATATGATTATAGACTCCTACTAATCATGATATCTAATGTGAGATTTTTGATACAATATTATTTTTCTTTATAAACTGAGTAATATATGTTCATTTTCAAAAATTCGAAGCATAACGTATACAAAACAAAATATAATTTTTTATTATTATATAGATGATGTGATAATGTAATATATTACAAAAATAGGATTAAACAAATATAAAATGTGAAACATATTGACCAAACCTAATTAATGCAATATAATTGGAATAAAATAAAATAAAAATTAATATAAACAATAAATGCTTATAAATTATGTAATAAAAAATCAGAAATGCTAAAAAAATGAGGTGCCACATAGGACTCAAATGCTTCTCTTTTAATATACTAGAATATGACTCGCGCGATGCGTGAGTTTTTGTTTTATAATTTTGTTAGATTTAGTGACAAAATATTTTATATATTTAGTATATTATTATTTATGTTTGATAAAACAATTATTTTTTGTAGATACATAATAATATTTGATTTGAATGAAACTAATTGTTTCTCTTATTTATACTGCATGAAAATGTGAAGTGATTGTCAATCACTTCGATATCGATGGTTATTATTTGAAAATAAATATGTTTGTTTAAAAATTTGCTATCTATCTATACTTGGCAATTGGATAAATCTTGTTATGTAAATAATCGATTAGGATTTTGAGAATAAAAATTATCAATTATTTTTTCCAATATCTTTCTATAGTATTGATAGGAGGAAAACTACTACTAAGTTTTAACCCTAAATAACCACAAGTACATGGCAAACCGGTGTACTACTTAGGGATTGAATCCACAAGGAAATTGATTAGGACAATAAGAATGCAAAGCACTCAAGAAGCTAAGTTAATTCAAATGATTGTGATTTGGTAACTAACAACCTAAACAAGTGAGGTAGTGAGTAAGGAAATTAACTAAACAAGAACTAGAAATATAAAAGAAAGCATGCATAAAAAAAACCAAACTTAAAAGAAAGCAATTTAGAAAAGTCAACAAAAAGTCAACCGGACAAACAAAGATGATCAAATATGATAAAGGCGTGGACTTTGGATAGAGATCATAGAATAAGGATTATTAACTAATGGATAATGATGGTAAATCATATGATAAACCATTTCCAATACATGGATCGTAACAAGTAGATTAGTCAATTTTCATGAATACTAATCCATTCTACTAATCACTCAAAATGACAATCTTTCGACTCCTATTGATATATATTAGAGATCATTAATGCATAAGTCCATACAAGTCAACTAATCACCTTAAACATCAAGTGTTAATTGGCTAAGATGTGAAAAACATGTTTAAAGTTTTCCTAGACATTTTCACAAACACCTCTCGGGCATGAAAAGATCATGGTCAAAGAATTGATTAGCAAGTTCAATCCTAGCATTGGGTACACTCTAAACATACTAAATTATAATAATCTAGACCTAAGCATCACTAATCATGCATCAAACACCCTAATCTACTCTATCCATAATCCATGAAAGAGACTACTCACTCATGGATGATGCAAACACAAAAGCAAAAGATGATAGATAGATAAGAGATAAGATTAAGAAAACTTCAATAAATCATCCAAGATTCAAGAAAAATAAAAGTACTAAACATTAGAGAGAAATCCTAAAACATGTATAGCTTTAGGGTTTTAAATGTGCTAAAACATATATCTAGTGAAAGGAGAAGGTACCAGATCAATCCGGGACAAACTCGGATTTGTGTAGAAAGGGGGCTCTGCATCCACCACCCACATTGACCATTTGAGCATGGGTGGTCGATGCAGTGGTCCTCAGGTGAACTGGGATTGCTCACATCGACCACTCATATCGACCTGGTGAAGCTGGCTGGTCAATCAGCCTGATATGTCTTCACTAAATTAGCCATAACTTTGGAACCGTAACTCGAAATGAGTTGAATCCAACGCCCACGTGAAGTTAACTCAATTTAAGATTAAATTGGGCACTAGAAGGCCTTCATAGGACATGATCTTCAAGTCGCTTCATCTGCATTTTTCTGCTAGCCATAACTTTGGAACCGTAACTCGGAATGAGTTGAATCCAACGCCCACGTGAAGTTAACTCAATTTAAGATTAAATTGGGCAATAGAAGGCCTTCATAGGACATGATCTTCCAGTCGCTTCATCTGCATTTTTCTGCTTCTGGAGTTGGTCCCATCGACTTATGGCATCGACCTGTGGAGATATGCTGGTCGATTCAGCACACATTATTCTTATTTTAGTGTTTTCTTCACTCTCCTTCATGCCCTTCCAATCCTCATTCCCTTTGCTTCCTAGCCTCCAAAATACCTGAAATGGACTTAAAATGCAATGCAAATGCATAGAATGAAGCCTAGGACTCTTAGACTCAACATAATCTAAATGGAACTCAAAATGAAGGGAAAGACACAAAATGCAAGTCAAATGACTCTGAAACTAAAGAAAATGCATGCTAAGAAATGCTAAAATACGAGTAGATCAAGTATGATTTTGGAGTCGAAACTAACACAATTGAATTTGTGAAGACTTTTAAGGGAACTGAAATCTCTAAGTATAAATCACAACACAAAGTGGTGTTATTTATTAAAATTGTTTAGAAAGCAGTTGTAGAGAGAATGACAAGTGTTCTTGCTAGGTCAAAAGTTCCGGATCCCCTTTTAAGAGGATGTACATGAGTATATATACAAGTCTAGGTCGGTTAGGGCTATCCCCAAAATGATAAGGAAAACTTCTTATTCCTTCGCGGATTGCCTTTTTCCTTAGATTTCTCTAAGTCAGTTCGGGCTCGTGGGCCTTCGTCTTGGGACTGCATCAGCGCAGTCTTGACCTAGATCGGAGCCCATTTAAGCGAATGAACCTTAGCTCTGAAGGCCCACATATCGGCCTACTGAAGGCCCGTGGAACGGCCTATAAAAAGGCCCATGGATCGGCCTAGCATTGAAACCCACGGATTGGCCAAATCGTTGAATCAAATGGACTGACTTCGATCCGTTTCACCTGGTTCAGTTCGGCATTGGTTTGATTCGTATGGCCCGGTTCGGTTCGTTCCCATACTTAGTCATTTTTAGACTGTTGATCTTGCTGGGGTGAAATCCGACCCTAACAGTTATCCCCCAGCTCGGCAGTACCAGTGATGATAGTGCCGAGTTAAAGAGAGTCAAAATTAAGATCAACACTCTGAATTGCGTTATCGTACTGCCAAATCGATTTGTCATTTATGATGATGCCGATCTGTGGTCTCGATAGGTTGACGCCGATCCGCGGATCCGGTGAACTGAGCCGTGGTGCGCCGATTCGCGGTCTTGATGGTGCCGACCTATAGTTCTGAGGGATCTGCCGACACATTACATAAAGATGGCATCGCCATGTTCCATCCATAGTGCCTATTTGTTTTGTCGATGGCGCTAATTCGTGGTGTGATACTCCTATGGATCGACGCTTCTTTTACGTATTGACTTGGCTTTAATTCTTTTATACTTAGCAAAAATCTCAACTTTGCCTGAGAAGTACAAACGGTTTTTGCTGATTTTCGAGGCGTGATGATGTCACCATCTGCGGTAAATGCCTATATATACCGAACCCTTTCCATTTTTCTCTCATAACTTCATTCTCCAAAAATTTCTCCAAAACAGGTAGCCTTTCTCTATTTATTTGCTTAGGTTTTTAGGGTTTTTGCTATTTTCTCCTCCGCCGCCGCCGGAGCCTCGGTTTTCCGATCCGTCTTCAAACAGATCCGCCACTGCCTTTGAATTTTCCGGCGATCGTTCTTGAGGAATCCAGTCAATCTTCAAACTCCTTTGAATTCGCCGACGAACCCCTCGAAGATCTTGTTCTTGCATTGAAATTCTATCAATTTTCTCGTTAGATCCTTGGAGGTGCCGATTTGACTGAGTTATGTTGGTTGATAGTCCTTCAAAGTCTTCCTTTGTTGATGCCGAACCATCTTCCTCTAGCGAGCCGATCCGTTCCTCGACTCCTGAGCGAGGCTCGATCCGCACGAGTTCAAATCGATCCGCCACTCGTGCCGATCCACGGGTTCTCAGTTTGCTTCCCGACCCAAAGGGATATGTGCATCGAGTAACGATGATTTGGTTGATTCATTTAGCTCGGCGAATGGCCCTTCTTGCCTTGGTAGAAAAATTATTTATTCAGCTTATTCCAAGGAAGTGGGAAGTAGCGCTGCGAATCCACTCGAAATCGAGGTCCCTTCGTTGATCGATGAGCCATTCGATGGGACTGCTAATCCTTTCGAAGTAAAGATTGAAGAGGAAGATTGGACTTTTGATCTTGCTGCTGTGAAGCGCCGATTAGAGGCAATGGCAAGTGCCGGCCCATCAAAGAAAAATCCTAGAAAGAGAAACAAGAGAGTGCATCCCGACTCATCGGGTTCAAATTTGTCGACAAAAGAAACGTTAAAGGCCCGTCGAGACCGGTTTTTAATATTTCTGAATAAATAGGATTGGTCGTCCCATCGTCAGATGATAGAGCCGATCGCCCTCCTTCGGGGTACTTTACCCTTTATGAATGCTTCTTCTACCACTGCTTCCTTTGGTTCCTGATCTCTGGGTTGATCTTTCGTTTCTTGTGGAAGCACAACTTAGCTCTTGCGCAAGTTAACCCCGTTGAATTCATCATTTGATTGGCATTCTAGTTCGGAGTTTCGAATGCGATCTGTCGGTTGGGGTTCGGCACTTAAAGTGCTTTCTTAAATTTAGAAAAACAAGGCGAAGGACATGGTGATGTATAATATTTCGAACAAGGAAAAGTAGAAAATCATTGGCGGGTTTCCGAGTAAGGACCATTTTTGGAGAGATCGGTTCTTCTTTGTGCCGATTTATGATGCATCGGTGGGCGAAGAATGTGCGTCTTTAGTCAAAACCAAATGGGGAACACTCGGTAGCGGATCCATAGCTTAATCTGGGCTACTACTCGGTTTTTATATTTACTTGGAATTTTTCTTGTCTTTTGACCTCTTTCTTTTCATTTGCAGCTCACCAACTCGTTCTTACGACGCCACACGATCTATCATCTATTCAAGAACATTTATCGGCTCGGAAGTGCAGTTGGCAGAGAGACTTCAGTCTGGAGAGAGTTGAGGGAGCCCGAGCTATCTTTGCTGGTTGTTCCGCCAATACTTCTTCTTTTTCTCCTAGCCTGTCAGAAGACTCCCGATCCATGGCGCCGAGACCAACTTTCCGAGATAAAAAGGCTGCCCAGGCCAAAGCTGGAGCGAGGGCTTCTGAAGCGACTTCTCGGCCCAAAGCGTCTTCACAGGTTCGTGCGCCGATCCCGGTTGTCGCCGATCCCGGTTGTCGCAGATCCGAATTCTAACTCTGGGATTCCTCCTGAACCGACTTCGCGCACTTCGAGAAGAGTTGTTCTGGCCGTCCCCAGACCGGACGAGTCCGCCTTGGCTCAACATAATGAAAAAGACAAGGAGAAAGGCAAGAATCAGAGGGCACCGAGCCGAAAGAGGGCCATTCTTGATAAAGAAAAAGGTCCAGCCGCCGAGCCAACTGAGAAGAGGCAACGACGCAGTGATAAGATTTGCTCCAACCCCGATCTGGTACCTTCCGCTGCGGTTCCTGTCCTTCCTCTTGTTTCTGCAGCGCCTTACAACGATGGGTCATCTTTGGCGCTCATCTTCTTGAAGATTACCTGCCCTGGAGCTCGTTTGCCTCCACCCGATACTTTGGTTAAAGAAAATGCCTATGTCGATATACCCTCCGCGGTGTTAAGGTAACTGGCTACTGATCCCCTTTCTGCTCTTATTTCTTTTTTTTGCTTAGAGTATAGATCGGTTTATACGTATTATTCTCTTTTCATAGTTCATAGCTTACCTCAACAAGATGGCCATGGGCTACGAATCTGATGCGTGGAAAGATAGAGTTCGTGTCGATTCTGCCAGAAAAATAGGTACCGAGTTAGAGTTAGAATTGGCAAAGAAGGGTCGTACGGAATTGGATCGGTGGATTATGAGATTGGAATCGGCCAAGGCAAAGACTGAAGCCCACATTGCTAGTTTGATGATGCGACTCGATGCCGCGAATGAGCTTCAAGCCGTCAAAGTGGAGCAAACCATTTCAGAGGTGAGACAAGAAATGGTGGTTAAGTTCCAGGACAAGAGTCGTACCATAGTGATTTCTTCAAAGCCAGCAATGCCGCTTTATCGCTCACGCCCTCGACTTTTGACATCACCATCTTGAATCTTTTGATGAAGTTCTGCAGTGTCTCCATTGGGCCTTGGGTTAGGGACCATAGGTCGGCATAGGAGGTTCCTCGATCCATGAATATGAAATAGTGCTTCAGGAATGCCGCGGACAATTGATTAAAGTTGTCAACGGAATTCCTCTAAAGTCGAGAGAACCATTGGAGAACTAGGCCTTTGAGGTGTTTTACGAACAGAAGGCAGTAGCCAGCATCTTTTTTGCTTTATTTGAAGTTGGCTCTGCCCATTGCTATGATGAATGTCGTTATATTCTCCTTGGGGTCGGTCTTTCCTTCGTAAGTTGGTACTTTGATCTTCCCAGGGTCGGAAACCCTTGTCTTAGTAATTCGAGCGGTGAATGGAGTGTTCTGTGCTTCCTCGAGCACACGAACGACGCTTGTGGCCTTGTGCATCTGTGATCGGATGGCTTGCATCTCGGTAGTAGTTCGGTCCAGAGAAGCTCGAATCTCCTCCATCTCTTCCTTCTGGGCTCGGACCACCACCTTTCGCTCCTCCTTGGCCTGCACCTGTTGAACCCACAGGAGATTTTCCTCTTCCTCCGCCAAGTCTCTTGCCTGCTTGGGATCGATGCCAGTTTCTCCGGCTCGGGTCCGCCTGATGATTTATGGCTCGGATTCTTTAGGATTCTCCGCGTTACGCTCTCCTTCTTCGCGGTTCTCCTCATCTGGGATGATTAATGGGGCCGATCTGTCGCCATTATGTGCATCTCTTACCCCTTGTTTTCCCGCGACTATGTTCGCTACTTTCTGTCTAGTTACCAAGGGGGTTTGATCTGAGGCGGCAACCCTCCTAGGGTTCTTGGCGCACCAATAGGTGTCGAGAAATCGAGAGCCATTGGGTGGAGGCTGAGGCGTCTCGCGGCTCTCCTGATCGGATATAGGCCTGAGCCTCCAATGCCGGCTCTCAATTTTTGGGTTCAGCTCTCCGTTGCCAGAATCTCTAACTTGTCCGTCATCGTGCTGTTCAGCTAATACTGTTCCTTTGCCTTTTTGAACAGCGTTTCCAGCAAGTTCTTCATCTCCAGAAGGGCTTCTGTTGGTATCACCGCATTGGCTAGCGGCAGATTCTCTCATGCTCCTAGGAGGTCAGATCCAGTATCTTTCAGGTCATTTACGCTGCTGTCTCCGTTGCCGGTCATCTTCTTCGGATCGTTCGTACGGTGGTTCCTTGGTGTAAGAAAATTCCAACGTCCTCATAGACAGCGCCAAATTGTGGGAGTCGAAATTAGCACAATTGAATTTGTGAAGACTTTTAAGGGAACTGAAATCTCTAGGTATAAATCACAACACAAAGATCCAAAGATGGTGTTTTTTTATTAAAACTGTTTAGAAATCTGTGTCCTAGATTTAGGTGTTTACCTTGGTTTACAAACACGTTATCCTTCAACATGCTTGCTCTGATCATAAACATAGATGTTTCGACCAGCGTTCTATTTGCTGGGTTTGATGTTTGCTGGGTTTAGATATTTACTTCAGGGTTACGAGCATGTTTTCCTTCAACATGTCCGCTCTGATAATAAACATAGCGCGCTTAAATATCCATTGAGGATGTAGTAGAAAAGATCCATTTAGGATGTATTAATTCGTTGTTGTGGCCAGCAACAACGAGTTCGATAATTATATCGAAGAGTCTGTTTTAGTTAAGACTTGATGTTTTGCGAGATAGTCCATAAGTCAAGGGACTTGTCTTGATCGGTGTTTGCGAAAAATGTATAGAAATGGGAGTATACACGTATACGTACACACTCCCCCCCCCCTTTTTGTAATAGTATTTCTTCAGATGCATTACATTCCAAGATTGTTTAATTGGCACGTCGGCCATGTTAGCGAGCTCGTAGACCCTTCGACGAACTACTTTGGTGATTTTATAAGGTCCTTCCCAGTTCGCTCCTAGCTTCCCAGCATTCGTTTCTGCCGTGTTCCGGAAGACTTTCCCCATAACTAAGTCTCCTTCGTAGAACCTCCGATTTCGAACGTTAGAGTTGTAGTACTTAGTCGTTGCTTGCTGGTAATTTTGAATCCGGTTTAATGCTTGGTCGCGTCTTTCGTTGATCGATCTCGTCAAGTAGTAGTAGATGATTCAGCGCTTCTGGTTCGGGGGAGAAGACTAGGGCGCTGGGAAAATGTATTTCTGGAGGAATAATGCATTATGTTATGTAGATTAGGGCAAATGGGGTTTCTCCTGTAGCTCATCGTGGAGTCGTTCGATGAGACTAGAGTACTCCTTCAAGTTCGTCGGCCCGTCAACCCTTCTTTTCGTTAAGGCGTTTCTTTAGGCCGTCAAGGATAGTTGTTTATTGCTTCGACTTGGCCGTTTCCTTGTGGATATCGAGGTGTGGACTTGCTAAGTCTAATCTTCAACTTTTCGCAGAAAGCTTCAAATCTCATCGAGATAAATTTTGAACCGTTATCGATGACGATCTCGTATGGAACTCCATGTCGGCAAATGATGTCTTCCAATCAAAATTTTCTACTTGGGAATCCTTTATGTTGGCGTAGGAATCTACTTCAACCCATTTGGAGAAATAATCCGTTAGAACAAGTAGAAATTATTTATGGTTAGATCAGTGTAGAGGCCCGACGATGTCCATGGATCATCTCATAAATGGATAGATTGCCGAGATTGAACACAACAGTTTGGGTGTTTGATGGATCATCGGCGTGTGTCATTGACATTTCTTGTACTTCGCAGAAAACTTCTCGCAATCCTTCACCATAGTGGGCCAAAAGTAGCCGTGACGTTTTATTTTGATCGCTAACGCTCGTCCGCCAGAATGATTGTCGTAAGATCCACTGTGGACTTCTTCATGATTTGTCTGGATTCTTCCCCTTCCACACAAACCAACAGCGGTCCCGAGAATCTCCACTTGAAGAAGTTTCCGTCAAGTCAAACATACCGAGCTGCTTGAGCTCGGAGTTTGCGAGCTGCCCATTTGTCGGATGGAAGATCGGCATCAGCGATGTAGCCTCGTATTGTATCCATCCATACTCGTAGCTGTATTTTCTGTTTACTGGTTGCCAGCTTAATCCAATTTGGTTACTTAATCTTCAGAAAAAGGATCGTTGTTGGTTTCGACCTCCATGTTAGTTACTTGATCCTCGTCGATGATCGTTGTGTCTTGTTCGATCGGAGGCGTGCTTGTAAGATCCTCTTCTATTGTGACTGCAGCGTCTTCTTCTCGAATAACAGGTTTTTCGGCTATATCCTTCGCAAGTCTAGCTGCTGAGCTTGGGTCATCGCATTGACATAATCGGGGATGCTAATACTCAGGCGTTGGTTTAACTCTACCGGGATGATCCATTTCAAGCCCGGTCGGAGGTAGATGCTAGTGCTGCCAGTGTCTCCGCCTAGGTGTTCTCTCTACGCGGTATTCGAGTAAGTGTTTGAGTTTCTCGTCCAGGTGATCTGCTACAGAGAATTCTACCACTTTGGTCACATCTCCCGCTTGGACAGATAGCCTGATCATCCCAATGGTCATTGTAGTTTCTCCGAAAAATCCGGTTAGCGGTTTCGGCATCGCTATCACCTCGAACAAGCTGACGTTCATTCTTCTGAGGGTTTCCCGGAAAATAACGTCCACGGAACTTCCCGTAGCTATTAGGATTCTGGCGATCTCAAAGTCTTTAATGATCAACTTGATGACGAGAGGATCGTTATGGGGGTCTGTCGATGCCGGTGGTTTCCCATTCTTCGAAGGAGACTATATCGTTTGGTAGCTCATAGGGTGCCGACCAGTTGAAACTGGCGTCGGCTTTGTGTTAGTAGGCTTCGATCGAGGACACCGTATCCATGCAATACTAGGATCCTCCCATTATCATGTTTATTCTCTGTCTTTGTCCTCCGGGTGCCATTTCGTTGCTTCGTCCCCTCTTTTTGTTGGTGTTTCATCAGTCTGATCAGCTCGATTCATATTGAAGGATTGCTCCTTATCTGACTCGTCGAGCTCGAAGTCTTTGAGAGTTACTGCGTTTTCGAGCTCCCCCTTTACCAATTTTGCTGCCAGCTTGAGCCCCAGGCTTCGACAGTTTGCAATCGAATGTCCGTTGCAACGGTGATGCTCGCAGTAAGCTTTTTCATCGTAAGTGTTTGAGTTTCTTGTCCAGGTGTTCCACGGGGCCTTACCTTGGCCGGTACTCACTTGGTAGTTGTGGGCTCCACTGAACCTCGATCCCTCATGATGTACGTAACAACTCCCTTGATTGTTCTTCCGAGAGTTTAATGTGCCCTAGTTCTGAGGAGAATTTATGTTTGCCAATCTCGGGGCTCCGTACTTTTTAGCCAGGACTTTCATCTCCTCCTCGTTGTCTATAAAACTCGATACCCGATGCAGCACGTCTTGGATCGATTGAGGTGTGTTTAGCGCAACTTCTTTCCGGAAGTCTGATTCGTACCATAATGATTTCTTTAATGCTGTCAGAGCGGCCTTGTCACTTACTCCTTCAATTTTCGATACTACTGCTTTAAATCTCTCCATGAAGCTTCGTAAGGTCTCCGTTGATTCTTGTGCTAAAGCCCAGAGGTCGGCGTCGGAAGCCTTCCTATCCATGAACATCGAGTACTGCTTCAAAAAGATGGTTGATAGCTACTGGAAATTATCGACGGACCTTCGCTCCAGCCTAGAAAACCATTGAAGGGTTGCGTCTTTCAAATTTTCTACCAATAGGAGGCAGTAGCAGGCGTCTTTCTCACTTTCCCTATGGTTGGCTCGTCCCATTGCTATGCAGAAAGCTGTGATATGTTCCTTGGGATCGGTCGTGCCGTTGTAAATTGGAATCTTGATCTTTCCTGGGTCGGAGATCCTAGTGTTGGTGATACGAGCTGTAAACGGCGTTCGTTGTGCTTCCTCCAGCACAAGATCTATTTCCGGAGCCGCGCATGTGGTCTTGTGTACTTGAGAGCGGACAGCTCTCACCTTGGCAGTGGCTTGACCTAGGGGTGCTCGGATTTCGTCCATCTTCTGCTGGTGGTTAGAGTTTGCTCTTCGTAGCTCGCCTGGGATTTCGCCTCGGCCTGTTCTCTGCGGTTCGTCAATGAACTGCACCTCCTGGTTAGTAGGAAGTTCTTTTCTTCTTTCGTTAGATCGGTGCTAATTCTTACTACCTCCTCCTCATCGTCGAGGTCAATTGTAGCAGCCGTCGTGTCTGTTGCCTAAGTCGGTTTTGTTGATACTTCTCGCTTCTCGGATCAACGGGGTGGTTCTATTATGTTTGATCTGGTTGCCGCGGGCATTTGTTTGTTGACTGGATGTAATGGTGGTAGTCCTCCTATCGATCTGGATGCATCCCGGGGTATTGAGAAATCGAGTGCCTGTCGAATTGAGCTTAAGTTGTCCTACTATATCGGAAGGATTCGCTGTTGACCTCGTGCTTATAGCTCAAAAGTATCTGATTTGGTTCTCCATTGTTAGCGTCTCGAGCTTCCTCGACACTAATTTGTTCAACTCGTCCTGCTCTCCCACCATCTTCAGTAATGTGGCCAGCATGTCTTTCATCTCCGCTATCGCCGCTGGAATGGCCTCTGCATTTGCTAGCGGTGGATTTGTCCTTGCTCCAGGAAGATCGGTGTCGGTATTGCTTGAGTCCCGCTGTTCTTGTCTCCGTCGTTAGTCATCTATTCAAATCTCGTGTTTGGTGGTTCTTAAGAGCCAGAAAGTTTTGAGATTTCCCACAGACGGTGCCAAATTGTGGAAATTGAAAACCACAATACTAAATTTGTCAGGAAATAACTTAGGGATTCCAAAACTTCTATGAATAGAAACACAAAAACAGAGATCCAAAGATGGTTTTTCTTTATTGATATGTCAAAGTTGCAGATCCCCCTTTTGGGTATAAGTACATGTGTATTTATATGTAATATAAGTCGGCAGTTTTTTGCCCTAAACTGATAAGGAAGCTTTCCTTTTCTTCGCCTTTTTTCCTTTCTTTATGATTATCTTCTTTTTTTTTGTAAACCTTCTAGTCCGGCAGAAAGTCATGGGTTTCTCAGGTTGGCTCGGCCCATTGTATCTCGGGGCCACCAACCTACATCGCTGATATGATAAGGATTACGATGTCGTTGCCTCGTCTCGGTTTTGGGCTTGTCATTTCTACTCACCCCTCGCCTCGTCCTCCCTCTTTACCGACTTAACATATCAATGTCCAGACTTAACCATTTTTGCCTATTGATCCCAACTAAGTGGGATCTAACCCCAACAACTGTTCACTATTCACAAACACTACGAATGGATGACATCACTTCTTCTCTTTTTTCCCAAGTTCCTTAAAAAAAATGGAATATAATTGACATTTTCTTAAGTAACTTGGTTACTTGCTTAATAATAATAAAAACATGACTATATTTTTAATTGTTTTCCCCAATATAGCTAGCTACCTAATTCTCTATTTTTTAGTCAATTAGATGAATAACAACGTTAGATAGATAAATTAGGTCAAAAATCATTAAATAAAAACAGAATAAAAAGTATTTTCTCTCTCCTACTTTCGAAACTCTATATCTACACCGCCGTGTGTTTGTGTTTCGACCGGTGTCGGCGGCTCCTCTAGCACAGATGCTGTCTTTGATCTTCACTTGAATAATTAGCTTTACTTTATCTGTTTCTTTCGTCCTTGGCTCGGTGTTTTTGGTCCATTTCACTTTAGAGGCAAGGATGGTGGTTCAGATGTCTTCTACGGCAACCGTTGAAGTCTAGGTCATCGGCAAGGGTTGGCACCTGTCCCCCTGGGTCGACGGTGGGTCCCCGATGCAAACGCTTCTCCTTTTATGTTGATACTCCGTGTTCTACATCGGTAATTCTGGGTTTCCTTCCTGGTTCGGTGTGGCTCATCGGAGTGGCTAGCCGGAGTGGCTAGCCGGAGGAGTGTAAAGCCTGTCATCGGCCTTCCTCTGGTTTTTGTCTCTAGTTCAACGATATTTTTCCCGAGTCCTTATGTTGGGGTCTCTAATATCTTTTGCAGGGACCCTTTTAGATATGTTAGTTTATACCTCAAATTTGGGTATATCGTATTGGGGGTAGGATTAGGAATCTAGCTCTTCTGCACTTTAGTTCCTCTCCGGTTACTTTGATTAGAGTTTGCTTAGGTCTCCTTGTTTGGGGCTCGTCATTCGAATGGTTTCTTGCTGTGGAGAAATCTACTAATCCTTTCCCGATGCCTTTTTAGGTTTTTAGGGTGGGTTTCAGAACGAAACAGTGGTTTCGACCTTCAGTTCTTCTCTTGCGAGGAGGTAGCCAATCTTTAGTTTGTAGATGGCGGAGGCTGGTTTGTGAGTGTCCGAGTGTAAGATGTTTTCTCAGTAAAGAAGCGCGTTGAAGTAACTGTCTTAATCATCTAAATCATCATAATATAATTCGAGCCTCATAATATTTCAGGCCCATGACGAAGCCCATAAACCCTAAAAAACACTATATTGACTCTTTTTTTGGCTAAGAAGGTATTTTTTGTGGTATATGTACTCTATTCTTTCTCGTCCCTGCGCTCGTTTCTGCTTGTGTTGTTGCTGGTTAAATTAGTTGTAGTTCCGTCTTCAAGGCTTCCAGTGGTGTGGAGGTGGCTTTGAAAAACTTGTATTATACTTTGGGATAATTAATTTTTATAGATTTTTTCCCTAAATTTTGTTCTTGTTTATTTACTGCCACTTCTTTTGTACATTGTTTTGTACAGTTTAGTACGAATTTAAAATAAAAAAATAAAAAAATCGTTATCATGTGTTTCTTTGTTCATGAGCGACAATATGTCAAGTATTCCCTTAGTATTGTACTCCTTTCTAAACCATGACTATTGTTTTTTCTTCCATTCTATTTTTCGAAGGTAAATAAGCTTTTAAACGGTAAGATTTATGATAATTTTGGAGTTATGACGTCTAAACAAATGTTAATAGTAGTTTTTACTTCGTTTTAAGTGGTTTAGGGTTTCGCAAACGGACTGAAGATCTAAAGCAGTGCTTTGGAAGAAGTTTGACTAAAAGAAAAGGCGGCGCTGACTTTTTAAACTGCTGCAACAAAAAGAGGTGCTGTCTAAATTATTAAAAAAAAATATTTTTCCCATAATGTAATTTGGGCCTCGCAATATTTTTACTCGACAACTCAATAGAAGAGACTGAATGCATATCACCAAAGGTAGACCGAAGACAGATTGATATCAGACTTTGAGATAATTCAATTTTAAGTGCCATAACCAGTAGTGCATTAACCAGTATAAACCGGAATGAGATAAACAATTTCAAGCAACTCAATAAAATAGAGTGGTTAGGGTATCACAGACGGAATAAATATTTCCAACATAATACATATCACCAACGGCAGACCAAAGGCAGATTGATATCGGATAATTCGTTTATATAGTTTTTTTGTTGGTTGCATATTTGTATATACTGCCACTTCCTTTTATACATTATTTCTTACATTTTATTACAAATTATATTAAAAAAAAAATCGATTTTTTTTGTTATCATGTTTTTTTGTTCAACACCGAGAATATGTGAAGTATTCCCTTGGTATTGTACTCTTTTATACACCATGACTATTGTTTTTTCTTCCATTATGTTTTTTCCAAGGTAAATAAACTTTTAAACTCTAAGATTGAAGATTATTTTGGAGTTATTACGTCTAAACAAATGTTAATCATAGTTTTTACTCTGTTTTAAGTGGTTTAGGATTTTGCAGACTGAATGCAGAAGTAAAGAAGCGCATTGAAGAAACTATCTTAATCATCTAAATCATCATAACATAATTCGAGCCTCAAAATATTTCAGGCCCATGACGAAGCCTAGAAACCCTAAAAAACACAATATTGACTCTTTCTTTTGGCTAAGAGGGTATTTCAGATTTTGATCATCTTCTTCCGCCTCAGCAACCCTAGAGTACACATCATCTTCAACTTTTTCTATCACTTCATTTCTTCGATATTTCTCCTATATTTCTCCAAAATAGTCTAATCCCTATGAATATATCATGGATATGGGTGATTATACCATGGATTTTCCTGCCATGTTTTTTTCCAAAGAAAACGAGTCAGATCCAGATACCAGAATAAACTACAGTTTGAATTTTAATCATCTTCCACTGGTGGAAAGTGTAGTAGGTAAGGAAGTGTGGGACCATGTTTGCAACTCATCACTAGGAGTTATTTGTAAGTTTAAGAAGTTGAATTTCAGATGGAGTGCGAGATTTGTGCATCATCATCTTATTTTCAAACAACTGGAGAGTGAAAGCCGACTTGAGTTGTGGTTTTTGATCGCGGGGCAACTAACACTGTAATAACCCGGACTAGAAGTAAGAATGGTTCGGGGAAAAATCAGATTTTGAAAGTTGAGGAAGTCAGAAAACAAGGTCAAGGGAAGTTAGATGGAGACTTAAGAAAATTTTTGGTCGAAGAAAAATATAGTTGGATCGAGAAAACGTCAGTTGGGTCGAGGAATTATCAACATGGGTCAGGTAGAGACGACCATGGGTCACAGAAGACAGCCGAGGGTAGCGCAGTCACGACCGTGGGTCTACCTAAATTCTGCCAAAATTTCTCTTAAAAACTAAGTACCCACGGGTAGATAGAGTGATCCAAGAGCAGCGTTTATAAGCTTCGTGGTGTTAAACGTTCCAGAGCAGTGATCCAGTCGGTAAACCTTAGACTAGTGAAGTTCTGTCCGAATATTTATCAAATCCGGTTATGAAATCTAAGTTAACATTGCTAAGTTCCAGATCTGTATGTGTATCCAGCAGCGTTAAGGCTGGATCTCGGTGAATCCAGTCTAAGAACCTCCGCTTAAGAAATCTGTGAGTCTTGGTGAAGAAAATATTGTTATACTAACGAATTTTCTGTAGGGAAATTGCATGCATGTCGCGATCTTTGCGATAAGATGTGTTGCATGTGCTAATCCATTTTTTTGCACGTGGATTTGCTATGTTTATGAACGATCTAAACCAAAGATCATGCTGCATGGTTTGATTATTATTCGATTTGAGGTTCCGTGTAGTTTTCTTTGTTTTTACTAAGTAAAATACATTGAATTTTTTACTTGTGTGATTTTTGATATGTTTGCTATTTATATATATATATATGTGATTTTTAGTCCGTATATACTCAGCAAAATATTAGGTTGTTATTGCTTGTTACATGTAGCCTTATGTGATCGAAAGATTCATAACGGCTAGATTGCTTGTTGCATGAATATGCGGAGTATGAAACCTGTACATCCAAAATAATATAGATGGCTTACTCGGTGCTTCCTAAAGGCCTCACCTTAGCGAATTCGGGAAACCCCCAGATATTGTGACGATGGGAAGACTCGGATGATATTGGGTTAGCTACCCTGGCCGAGTGTTACCCGACGGGGTAGCTCGGTGCTCCATCATGTTATGGACATCGGATAGAGATGTTTTAGGCTTGGGTGTCTTTGTGACTACCAAGTGCAAGTGTTCTCTCGGAAGTAAGGAAGGGAGTATCTGTTGCGCAAGGCCCTCAGTTATTATTGTTGTATATTTCATTCTCGCAAAATGCGTTTGTTATATGTTTATAGGTCCTAAGGAAGGGAGTATAAGCTATGTAAGACTCTTTTGGGTCTAGGCCATGGCCGAACTTATATGTTTTGTAATACTTTACCAATATCTCTATATATAATATAAGAGGCATGTTTTTGGTAAAGTTTGCGAGTGTTAATGATATTAGTCTTGTCCGGACTAACACAACTCTTGTACTTGGTACGGGTTGCAAAGCCTTAGGCCTTGTTCAAGAGGTAAATGATTCCATGGATGGATTGACTTAAGGTCTAGATTTGTTCTGGAACTTGGGTCGGACCGTCTGTGGTTATCATATTGTGGCACTTCTGGGCTGTCCTATCACTAGAACGGTTCAAAGGTGTTACAAGCACGGTTCTCGCTCTTCGAGTTTGAATCGATCACAGGTCTTACCTATGACAAAATTACGCAGTTATATGGGATTGAATCTTCTCGAGCTTCTCAAGAAGGCTGGAAACGTTTTTGGGATCTTCTCAAAATACGACGTTCAAACCCTTGTATCGAGGACATAAGAAGATTGTGTATGAACTATGTTAGACAGATAAGCAAATCTGGGTCTAGGAAGATAAAATTAGGCTTAGTTATGTAGCCATTCTGTCTAACGATCTGTTGGGTGTTGATCGGCGTACTGCTATTCAACTTAACCTAGCTAGGTTGGTGATGAATTTGGATACTTTCGAACGGTATCCCTGGGGGAGGGTTGCTTACAATGATCTTGTTGAATAGGTTAAGTTTGTAACTAAATAGAAGATATGGCAAGACTCTTATGTTTTGAAAGGGTTCATGCAAGTTCTACAGGTATAGGCGTATGCCTATGTGCCAATGGTGGGAGAATATTTGGGAACACCTATAGTGTATGATGGTACATATCTGCTAAGATTCAAGGGAAAAGTTGGCAAACCCCATATTGATAAGGTCTTCTGGAGTGAAGAGGTATATATATTTTCCTTAAAGGCATATCTTTGGCACCGTTTGTTCAAGGGAAAATGTAGACTTTTGGCAGACTATGCCACTTATGGCAGAATTTATTTGTGAATTACGCACACTTCTGGCAGACTTCTCGTTACTCAGTAACCATATAACTTTATTTTGTAGGTTATTGTAACTAGTATGTGTGAGAGATCTCGGACAGAAATGTATCCACGTTGGAAAGATAACAACGTATATGATGTAAAGGTTGATAATCTCATCAAATACATTCTCTCAGGCAAGCCGTTGGCTGACATCAAATGGACCGTCTCAAAAAAGCCCCCAGTCCCACAAATAAAAAACGGTAATGGAAAAAAGAGGAAAGTAGTTAATGAAAAAAGGATAGGAAAAGGGAAAAAGAGGAAGGAAATTGAAGAGCGGCATGGAAAAAGAGGAAGCGAGTTGAAGAATATGAAGAAAAAGATGTTGCATGTTATGTCTCTAACCCGAGGTTGACTGTAGATAAGATCACATCTACTTGTTCAAGAGAAATCGTCGACATCATTGTGGAAGTCATGGATAAACAGCATACCAAGTTTGACGCAGTAGTAGCCAGAATGGAAAACGCCAACTTGGAACATCAACGATTAAGCTTGGAACAACAACAAAGGAGCTTGAAACCTTAAATAACTTGGCAAATGTCTTTGCAAGACTGATGGAGAGGATAACTTGTTTGGAGCAAGATACTCGCTTCTCTAACAATAAATCAAAACGAAAAGATGACAATCGCATGGTATCTCCAACTCAGCAATTATTGAAATAAAAGAGTTGGCATATTCTGTGAAATCATGCTAGCTGACATACTCTGCGAGATCATGCTAAATACTATACTCTGCAAGATCATGCTCTATCAGCTCTGGTAGAACAATAGAGGGTCATGGCATAGTTTGCATGACCATGCTCTATCAGATGATATGTTGTTGTATCATTATTCATTATGTGTGAAATGTATTTGTGACGACATACTAATAATGGCATCCTTTACTATTCATTATTGGCATCCCTTAATATCCATTACGGTAGAGTATGCCTTTAAGATGTTATCAATTGAAAATTATGGCAGAGTATTTGATATTAATTCAATACTTTTTAATTTGCAGATGGGCGAAGAGACTACAGTGGATAACGAAGGATATGATGGCAAAGAAGAGAAAGGAGAAAAAGATGCCATCAAGGCAGATGATGCCATCAAGGCAGATAATGCCATCAAGGCATATGATATCGTTGAGGTAGAGGCTGCCACTACAGCAGATATGATCTGAGAGGGATAAAGCGTAACCCCATACGTTATGTTTTTGCTTAACTGTCATTTAAACGGCCCACCTTCTCATCATTTCAACCTTCCATCTTCCATCATTTCAACTGTTCATCTAGTAGAGCATATGCAGAGAAGACGCGTGAGTCATAATCAATTAAAGCAGAGTACTAATAGAAGGCGCATAAAAAATACTATTACAAGGTGCGTAAGCAGAGTACTATTAGAAGTCATTAATACAAATTAAAGTAGCGTAATTATTAAGGCTACCAAATTAAATTTATTGCACCATATAAGCAGAGTACTCGCATTACTGCCCTTTTTTATTTATCGTGTTGCATCATGCGATGATCGACATGTGGCAATACCTGCGGAGTATGACATATTGGAGTAGGAAAATTAATAAATTTCGATGTTTCTCTTGTTGAATCATGCGATGATCGATACATGACACTTCGCAACCCGTACTTATTCTACGTGCGTCCATTGATAGCTACAGAGTATGACCAATTAGGGTTTTCATACCGATTCGGTTTCCCTTCCATGAGTATAAAGATCTCCTTTTTTGGACAAACAAATATAGCCTTTCCTTCCTTCTAACACAACGCAAGCGAATCTTTTTTTTCTTCTACCCATCAGTCTAACCAAGCTTCTTTGATTCTGATATCTGCATTTTCCTCGCCTTCTTCTTCTTTTTCTTCTACTTCTTCCTCTGGTAGCAGCGAACCCATCAGTGTTCCTCCTGTTGTGTCTACATTTTTGCCCCTTGTCAAATATCCAGACGTTCAAGACATGCTCGAAATTCCTCCGACAAGCTATTTCATAGTCTACTGGTCTTCCTTTCGGGCAAGTTTCCACCATCGGCTGTCTTGGTTGATGATGGAGTTTTGTGAAGAAATTTGGATTGCACCTAGCCAGCTTAATGCCCGCTCATGGGGGTTGATAAATGCTCTCTAAATACCGTTGGACTTATCTGGAATCACTGTGTCGAGTGCTATGATTTTTGGGGTTTTTGAGGTTCAAAATTTAGATCCCTGGTATGTGAGATATAAAATTGTTCTTCGTGACGGTTGCAGATGTCCAGTTGAACTCCCCCTCCATATTGAGGGTGGTGATGATGACAAGATTCACTACATCTTTTTTCGTCATTCCGGTCCTGCCGAGCTTCCCCACTTGTGGTCTGATCCAGGTAATTTCCCTTTTTACTTTTGGAATTGTTTTCGAATGTATCAATCTCACTCTTTTAACATGCGTTCTATTTCTGTTGCGCTTCTTCAGATCTTACTCAGCAGATCCGTTGCAAATATCCTGAATTTCCTAATGCCCTTTTCTAGATTCCACTCCCTTACCAGCGCTCTGGTTTTCTTCTCTCCGACGAAGCAGTTGATGGGAGCTCTCTTGGCACAAATTTCGATGAAGCAGAGGTCCGTATAGGTAGCCTGGATCGCCTTAGGCTTATTTGGCAAAGTGTGTATCCGCCTGGTAGTGCTCCTCCCATGGCAGAGAGGGAAGCCGCTAATGTTCACTGTCCTCGTTGAGAGGAGTTGGAGTTGGAGGGAGCAGACGTACGTGCTAGCATTTGTGTTTGTTTGGAGATTCGTCTTCGGAATGTGGAGCAGGCAGTGGCTTCGGTTATGGTTGTGGCAACGGCTTTGCCCACCAGTCAAGATTCTTGGATCGTATTAGTAGTGATTTTGGATCGGCCGACGTTGGCTGCGATGTTCTTGGGAGTTCTAGGGGGAGGAAGTGCGACCGTTCCCTGGACTCTTTGTAGAATATCCAATATTTTTTTATCTATTTAATTTTGTAATTTTAAGTTTTCAATGTTATAACTTAACTCTATTAGAAGACCGAAACGAAAATTATGGTAAATTTACTTATCTTAGTTATCAAATATGTCGATGCACTGCAAGCAAAATGCGTTGATCTGCTTTAAATGTGCTCGTAAGTCGCGTAATTTAGTTAAATTTTTTATAAATAGCTATAAAACATACATTAAAGTGTCTATGCTCTGCAAGCAAAATGCGCTGATCTGCTTTAAATGTGCTCGTAATCTGCTTCAAAACAACACATCTACGAAATTTAATGCAGATAACCCGCGTAATTTAGTTAAGACTTTTATAAATATCTCTAAAACATACATTAAAGTGTTGATACTCTGCAAGCAAAATACCTGATCTGCTTTAAAGTGTGTTTAAAAGTATACTTGGAATATTCCTTCTTGAAGGAAAAATGAGAGTAATTTTTAAGTACGCGACTTTTAAGTAATTTAAAAAAAAACGTGACTTTTAAGTAATTTTTACTGGGTTTAAAATAACTAAAAAAAACTGGGACAACATAATTAGCAAACATTAAGTTAAGGTTATTAGTAACCATTACGAACATTAGAAACATGATAATAGTTTTACAAGTTATGCCTAGTAGTACGAAATAGAGAGTGTCAATTTAAGAAATTACAAATACTTAAACAAGTAAAAAACATAAGAAGAGGAGAACCGAAACAACACCAACAAGCACTCCAATCATTAGCGTCATGATCATATCATTTTGTCCAAATACCTTGTCTTGAAGATTCATAAACATCCCCTGAAACGTATTGAAATTATTATCCGCCAATTCAAGAGTCAGAACCGTATCCTTGAGCTTCTTCAACTCTTCGTCACAACTCCGCAGCAAGGTCCCCATCTGGTCTCGCGAGTACAAGACATTGTTCCACATCATCTTAGGGACTATGTTATCGCCATTGCTATCAGTTATAATGTACCGAATTTGATTCTCTAGTAAACATATCTCATCCTTAATATCATGGAACTCATCCATCATGGCGTCATCCGACCAGCGCCTTGTGTGGCGGACCTCCATTCTAGAGTCATGAAATAATTAATTTGCCACATTTATAGTCATGTAAAATATTTCCTCACCTCGTTCATGTTACATATATATAATCTCCTTCCAGCATTCAAACCGGTCATTTCGGTTTGAATCACTATCTTACCACCACAACCGGGGACACATCAGCATCTAGGAATCCTGTAATGTCCATCACGGCGATCCTTAGAGTTGACGCTAGATGCCAGAGACGTGGTATCACTGTTGTTTATGCGTAATCGTCAGGACTGAAAGCCATAACCCCGAGACTTGACTCTGAAGCCGATTATCAAAATCCATAAACCCGAGAAATCCATAAACCAGATAATCCAAAACTGTGAAGTCCATCAACCAGAGAAATCCATAAAAGCAATCTGAAATCCTTATATCCATAAACCAAATACGCAATCCGAGAGCTTACCTTGTCAAATTGACTCAGAAATTGGAAGCTCCTTCTTCTTCGTCCCCTTTCTCCTCTCTCTTCTTTCGTCGCTAAAAAACCCTACAAAGAAGACAGGGTTAATGTGTCCAGCAAAATGGGCCCCAGCAAAGAAAATGGGGTTAATGTGCCCAACAAAATAGGGCCCAGCAAAGCAGACGCATAATACAAATAGAGTTCGCTCATCCTCTACTTTTAAATGCAGAGTAAGAGCAGATTAAAAACTAAACGGATTAATGTGTCCAGTAAAATAGGACCCAACAAAGAAGACGCATAATACAAATAGAGTCCGCTCATCTTCTGCTGTTAAATGCATAGTAAGAGCAGATTAAAAACTAAACGGGATTAATGTGTCGTTAACAGACGTTTGACCAATTAAACCGCTAGTCAACATTTTGCCAGGCCCAACAAGAATAAAACATTGATTAGAATTACATAAACTTAACATTCATTCCTTCAGACATATTACATAAACTTAACACAAAAACTTAACGTTCATTCCATCAGATGAAACACAAAATCTTAACTTTCATATTTAACACTTGAGCATAAAGAACATAATACATAGAAACCGAGGTTTTATCCAATTCAGTATTAGCACCTTCGACCATCTATATGTTCTCTTCTACCACCTTTGCCTTCCATAGCAACTCTTGCATCTATTTCATTCTTATATCTCTTAACATTGATTCCTTCAGAATATGTGTTCTCCGAAGAATATGGTTTCTCTTCATGTCAGCACATACGATTGCATGTGCTTCCGAATGCAAGAATTTTGACCCCTCAGTATATGCAATCGATTATACTCCTCTTCGAGTTCTTCAACTTCTCTTTTCAGACATTTATCTTTCACAAAATTTAATTGATCTTCAATATTGCTCCTTGACAGAAATGACTTTGCTTCTCTTAGAAATTCTTCCTTCATCTCGCTCACGTTGTTAGTGTTCATTTTTTCCAAGAACAGTAACTGAATCTTACGTTTTCTACACAAAAATAGTTCTTACGAGTTGAGGGGAAAGGAAAGTACATATATATTGGTATCAGAAATGGGTATAAGTGAAGATATGGGTAGGTGAAATAAGTATTAACAGAGTTAATGCGGGGTTATTCTGATTTTTAGTTTTCCTATATTTTTTTAAATTTTATACGTTATGAATAGTTAGGATAAATGCAGAGAATGCGCATTTATTAATAAACTAAATGAGAGAATGTGCAGCTTCTACAGAGTATGAGTATAATCATAAGTGAAGGATGGGTAGGTGAAAATAGTATTAACAGAGTTAATGCGGGGTTATCCTGATTTTTAGTTTTCCTATATATTTTTAATTTTTATACGTTATGATTAGTTAGGATAAATGCAGAGAATGCGCAGTTATTAAAAAACTATATGAGAGAAGGCACAACTTCTGTAGAGTATGAGTATAAGTGAAGATATAGGTAGGTGAAAAGAGTATTAACAGAGTTAATGCGGGGTTATCCTACTTTTCGTTTTCCTATATATTTTTAATTTTAATACATTATGATTACATATACACTATCATAATTTTTTTTGAAACAATAAACATATATTGGTTTAATATCAGGTTATGATAAATGCAGATAGGGCGCAGTTATTAAGAAACTAATTTTTAGCAATCTACCATTGATGTTGATGTTTATAACATGTATTGCCATTGGTTTGTTTTAGAATAAATAGGGTCATTAAGGGTTATTATGTCAAGATACTATAATATCTAAATGGGCTTCTAAATCATTATTTGTAATCATTGCCCATGAGAAAAATTATACGTCTTGGTTTGTAGAAGAGTGATTGATGTGATGTCTTTGTGATATTGCTTTGATGTGGTAAAAAGTAGGTTTCTTTCTTTATTTACCGTTCTTCAAAAAACTTTGAGAGACATCCAAATGTTTCTTTAAAACGTTTCAGTCTCACGCCTTCGTTCAAAAAAAAAGTCTCAGTTAGATATGGTTTTCGACTTGCAACTCATGAAGAATGGTGGACTAATCTGTGTTCAGGTAGTCAGAGAATTTCGAGAGCACTATCCACGCTTTCAACCTGAAAAAAACTTGATTCTCGCAGACTATCACACTATAAGAAATGCATGCTTTGATGTATTTATGTTGTCTCTTAGGAATATATGATTTTGTTTCAGTTTCAGTTTTAGTTTCTTAGATAGAATCTTTGGTTTTATGGTTTAGGGTGTTCGGATCTCTACAACCATTTAAAATCATCTGTTGGATAAGTATGAAGACGTGGTGTATGAAGAGGAATGGTATTTGATTAAGAATTCTGAAGTGGCGACTAGGCTGGGTTAGTGGAAATTAACACACCATGACTTTCATATCTTCTTCCAACAAGAAACCAAGGTTCGAAAGGTACAAGGAATCTCTGCTAGCCATATCCATATGATGTCTTTCTCTCCATTTCAAAGAGTTCTAAACGGTTCATTGAATAAGAAGATTAGTGTTGGTAAGTTTTTGATGAATTATTAGTTGTTTGATTTTCCATTTCACGCCAGATCAAATCATCTATATTAATGTTGTTATGTTCATAGTTGATTTTCTTGGTGCTATTGTAAAATTCAAGAAATTAGATATTTATCAAGGCTTCACAGATGACATTTCCATTGTCCCTAATCACAAAGTTCTGCACTTCACAATAAGGAATTTCGAGTAAGTTAACTATTTATGTTATAATTCATATGTTATATAGTTTTTAAGTATTTCGATAACGAAGTACTCTAATTCTTCTTTGTGAGATGTAGAGGCCAAGAGATCAAATGTATTGCGAAGGGTATATTTGCTGATAAATTTGAGTTCCATTGGCAACGTCAACCAATTGGAAAGGCCATATTCTGTGTGCTACGATTTTGGACTATGGACGATTTTAGAGGTAATGTTACAACTTGATTCAAACATAGAGAGCAACATAATATGAATAGTTGGTGAGTACCTTATTCAATTTTGGAATTACAGGTGAGATGCGTGTCTCGGCTCTCTACCCATTCTCTGAACTTCTCATTAATCCATCAATCCCTGCCGTAGAAGAAGCAAACAAAAAGTAAGATCATCTTTCTTTACACCATTTGATCAGATATTTTCCATTTATTCATACGTGTTTTGATCTGATATTTTCTCATTGAATTGTAGGTTTGTTTCCATCGGTGGTTTCTCAATGGTTGAAGATGCATACATTAATGACCATATTCGTCTTAACAATTTCAACTAGAAGAATAATTGAACTTTAGTTGTTTAATGTTATTGCACTTGATATTTTGAGACTTGGATTAAAAACTATTGTTGTATAAAAACTATGTTATGTCTTTTGTTCAAACTATGGTTGTATCATCTGCTGTCAAACAACATCTTCTCTGTTTATACTCTAAATACGTTGATTTAGAGAAGTCGCAGTTTATGCTAAGTGTAAGAAAAGAAGACGCAGATTAAAATCAGAGTCCGCTCATCATCTACTGTCAGGTGCAGAGTACGAGCATAATCTGCGTCTTTTCTGTTTATACTCTATATGCGTTGATTTTATTTAACCCTTTGTAGATGAAAATAAGTGGAGAATACGCAATTTATGTTGAGTGTAAGCAAAGAAGATGCTCAGTGTAGAATTGTAGATTTTACAAATGATGGATCCATGATCGGAGTAAAGAGGATAGTAGAAACTCACAACTGTCGAATGTCGAGAAAAAAAGAAAAGCCACACTCAAAGAAGAGATTGTGTACATAATGAAACAACTGGTCAAAACTCTCAAGAGTTTAGGCCTATTTTCATGTACTCAATCACTTCCTCGAGTGTAGCTTGTCTTCCTTCCTTGAGTATAAGCAAAGAAGGCGCAGATTACAAACAGATTCTGCAAAATACATATCAAATGTCTACTTTTTCTACAAGGATTTGTAGATTTTACAAGTGATGGATCCATGATTAGAGTAAAGAGGATGTGAGAAACCCTAAATGACGTGGAACATTTAAGAAAGCTGAACTAACATTTCAAAACTGTAATTTCCAAAAATGAAACAGTTGAGCAAGTGTAAATGGAATTGAGAGGGAGAGAAAAATGATATTTTCGTTATTAGTATTTATCAAACATGTAAATAGATTTAATAACTCATATCATTTATTAGTTTGGCAAAACTATATTTTAGAGTAAAATGTACTCCAACCCACCTCTATTTTGTACCTCTAAAATAAAGAGACTGCGATTAAATTAGTAACATAACAAATCAAAACAAGAATTCAAAGTTCAAACACAAAAGGAAAACATGGTAACAAGCATTCAAAACAGACCGTCAAGTCAGCTAATGCATATTAGTACGTTTGCATCATCCATATATGAAGGAACAGAAAAACAATGGGGATCTAGTTCACCCCTTACACAATGAACTATGTCCACCAAATTTTTTTTAACTCAAATATGGATAGAGGAAGATGCACAGTCAATTTCAAGGAGAATGTTTCCATTCCTGGCACTTTCGGTGCAATGCAACTGAAACCAAATAGGAGAGCATATGACTTCTTGAAATGCTCCACAACCACAAGCTCTACTCTATCCCTATTGTTTTCCCTGAGAACTATCCTTTGATAATCTTCATGATTATCAAAGGAAAAAGACATGGTTTGGCCGCATTCAAACATATGTAATTGCTCAGGATGTACATTGATGGCGTGCTCATATAGCATTAGGAACGAGCCACTAAAGACGTAGTTGATAAAAGGACACGGACATTGGGTGAATAAGCACCCCTCTAAATGCGTTGATATTTCACCATAGACGAGAGACTCCAAGCAACCAAATATAACATTTAAACATGGAACTTTAACATCCATGGCTGAATTGCATGTTCCACATAGATGCCTCGTAACTATATGACCTTGAGTACACTGAATGCCAAAAAGGTCAAATGAAGTCAGGCCCTAACTTATTCATCTCCATAGCTTCCTATGGAATCACATAACATATACAACTAGTAAATGGTAAGAAACGTAACCTCGAGGAAAGGTCCGGAGTGATCAAATCATCGATTCCTGCGTGATATCTTGCATTATTCGGATCCATCTCAGTCCATGTCGAGAGAAATATTTTGGTTTAGATTCAATAAAGGCGGCAATGCACCCGTTCTTGGAAGAGATCTGAAGAATGAACTTCTCTGAACCCTAATTCCTAATATTTGGTTTTATACTAATTGTCCATTATGGGACCATGGGCCCATAAGTATTATAATTTTATGCGTTTAGGTTTGGCAGGCTACGCATAATTCTAGCAGATTTTCATATTCAAATCGTACTCTGCTTTCAAATCTTCCCATACTCTATTTTCTAATCTGCCCATGCTCTGCTTCAAAACAACCATCTCTGCGACATCTAAATAGAGTATATGCAGAGAAGATGCATAAGTCATAATCAATTAACATAATGAAAATAAGTAAAAAAAAATCAATCTAAATCCAAATAACATTATAGAGTACTGGCATCATTTCGTTTTCTTGTTTCTCGTGTTGCATAATGCGATGATCTACACGTGACCAGCCGATTCCCGTGCGTCTTCTACACGCTTTCATTGGAGTTTCATCTTCTTTCGAGTAGTGTATATGCAGAATATAAGCAGAATGCTGGCATTACTGTGTTTCCTTGTTTTCATGTTGAACCATGCGATGATTGACATGTGGCGCTTCGCTGTCCACACGTATTCTACACAAATTAGGGTTTTCATACCAATTCGGTGTCCCTTGCACGAGGATAAATATCTCCTTTTTTGGGACAAACAAAGATCTCCTTTCATTCCGTTTCCGCAAGTGAATCTTTTGTTCTACTCTTCTACTCTTCTTCTTAGTCAGTCTCACCAAGCTTCTGTTGTCTTCCTTTTCGTCGTCTTCGTCTTCTTCTTCCTTTAATAGTCAGAAACCCATCAGTGTTCCTCCTGTTGTGTCTACGTTTTCTCCCCTTGTCAAATATCCAGACGTTCAAGACGTGCCTGCAATTCCTCCGACAGGCTGTTTCACCGTCTACTGGTCTTCCTTTCGGGCAAGTTTCCGCCATCGGCTGTCTTGGTTGATGATGGAGTTTTGTAAAGAACTTAGGATTGCATCCAACCAACTTAATGCCCGCTCATGGGGGTTGATAAACGCCCTCCAAATAATGTCGGACTTTACTGGAATCACTATTTTGAGTGCTATGATTTTTGGGGCTTTTGAGGTTCGGAGTTTAATTCCCTGGTTTGTGAGATATGAAATTGTTCTCTGTGACGGTTGCAGATGTATGGTTGAACTTCCCCTCCATATTGAGGGTGGTGATGATGACAAGATTCACTACTTCTTTGTTCGTCATTCCGGTCCTGTCGGGCTTCCCCGCTTTTGGACTGATCCAAGTAATTTCCCTCTTTCCTTGTTGAATGGTTTGCCGAATGGATCAATCTCACTCTTTTAACCTGTGTTCTCTGTCCATTGTGCTTCTTCAGATCTTACTCAGCAGATCTGTTGCACATATCCTGAATTTCCTAATGCCCTTTTCTTGATTCCACTCCCTTACCGGTGCCCTGGTTTTCTTCTCTCCAACGAAGCAGTTGATGGGAGCTCTCTTGGCGCAGTTTCCGGTTGTTCTTTTGTAGGTACATGTAGCCTGACTCGCCTTAGGGTTACTTGGAAAATAGTGCATTCGTCTCAGAGAGCTCCTCCCATGGCAGAGAAAGAAGACGATGTCTCTCACTGTAGCACGGCAAAGATCCCGCAGAGGCTAATGTTCGCTGTCCTCGATGCGAGGAGTTGGAGTTAGAGGGAGTTGCCCTACATGAGGTAATCACTGTATTAGGGACTCGTCTTCGAAATGTTGAGAAGGCAGTGGCTGACGCTAGAGTTGTGGCAATGGCTTTGAGCGATATCCTTTGATCGGTCAATGTTGGTTGTGATGTTCTTGGGAGCTCGAGGGGGAGGAAGCGCGACCGTTCCCCGGATTCTTCGTAAAATATCCAATATTTTTATTTTATTTTTATGTTTTTATGCCCATGATCCGCTTAAAAATATGCATGTAATCTGCTTCAAAACAACCACATCTGCATGCAGAGTTCAAAGAAACAGTTGTATATTAAATACATAATTGGTAACCATAAATTGCATATTCTCTGTTTATACTCTTAATATCTGATTTTAGTTTAACCCTATGTAGAGGATTAATTGCAGAGAAGACGCAGTTTCTGCTGAGTGTAAGCATTTCAGGCGCATATTTAAAATCAGAGTCCGCTCATCTTCTGTTAAGGAAAGTTGCACTGTTTCTGAAGAGTATAAGAAGAGAAGACGCAGTTTCTGCTGTTACTCACACACTACACGCAGAGCCCACTCAGACTCTAATTAATAGCTGATCTTTTTAGATAAATATGTGCAGAGAAGGCAAAACATTATATGGTTGAACATTATAATTGTCATCATAAAAACTAGAAAAAAAAAAACGAACGATCTATAGACCAAGCCTAAAAGAAAGCAGCTCTTGATGGCCAAGTCTTCTGGATTGATCAAGTAGCAGAAGCTACTGAAGGATTTTATGATGAGCTCATTTTAGAAGATCTATTAGACATAACTCTGACAAAAGAAGAAATATCAATGACGAAACCATAAATTACAAAAAGATGCTTGATGACGCAGAAAGTTGGGAAAAGATTTTAGCTTATGTTAACCTGAAAGAGCAAAAAAAAGTTCCCAAACCCCCTAAAGATAAATTAGATGTACTAGCTGGCCCTTGAAGCGAACTAAAAGCCCACAAGGTAGAGTTGAAACAACTCCCAACTGGGCAGAGGTATGCCTTCCTTGAACCAAATTCTACATACCATGTGATCATTAACTCAGATTTGAATAATGTTAAATCAGCTTTGCTTTTTTACGAGTTAAGAAAGTATCACAGAGCATTAGATTATTCCTTATACGATATCCCGGGAAATTTAGAAAAAGGTATATAGGTTGATAAAGCAAAAATCAAGGTAATGACCGGCCTACAACCCCAAACTAATGTCAAAGGTATAGGCAGCTTTCTTGGACAAGCTAGTTTTTACCGGAGATTTATCCAAGATGTTACTCAAATTTCCAGACCTCTTACCCGCCTACTATGTAAGGACATTAATTTTGAATTTGATGGCGAGTGCCTCGCTGCATTCCACAAAATCAAGGAAGAACTTGTCTCTTCGCCAGTGGTGCAATTTCCCAATTGGGAATTACCCTTAGAAATAATGTATGACACCAGTGATTATGAAATAAGTGTGGTATTTGGATAAAGAAAGGATGAGAAACTCCACGTGGTATATTATGCAAGTCGGACCTTGGATGAGGCTCAATGCAATTATGCAACAACTGAAAAGAAGTTGCTACCGATAGTGTTGGGGTCAGATTCCACCCAGCTGAGATCAATGGAAAATGACTAAGTATAGAAATACGACGAACCGGATAAGGCCTAAGCTAACAAAGCAGTTAAGGCCTAAGCCAATAAGGCCAAAGCCGCCGAAGCCAATCAGGCCGAAGCCGCCGAGAGTCCTAAAGCCGAAGCCGGCGAAGTAATTAAGGCCTAAGCCGACGTAGTCGATAAGGCCTAAGCCGACGGCAAAAGCAACGCTGATCCCAATCCTAGCAAAGAAATAGGCCGAGCCCATTACAAGACAGATCGACATAGGCAATAGGCCGAGCAGAATACGCAAACATACGGGCCAAAGTAACAAGTCCATCTTCGGCCGATCTCAAGATGAAGGCCCATGAAGCCGTACCGACTTAGCTAAACGGAAATCCCGAAGGATTATGAAATTTTCTTTATCTCTTTGTAATTGGCCTAGCCGACTCAAACTAGTATATATATCTATGTACATCCCATGAAAAAGGGATCCGCAATTTACTTAGCAAAACCCTAGACTTTTTGCTCTCAAACTCTTGTAGGCAAAAACTTTTCGAAACAGCTTAATAAAACCATCTTTGGATCTTCGTTTTCGTGGTTTATACGCAGAAGTTTCAGATCCCTTAAAAGTTTCATGACAAATCTAATTGTGTTGATTTCGACTCCCACAATTTGGCGTTATCTGAGGGGACATTGAATTTTTCTTACACCAGAAACCACCGCAAAACCGATTCAAAGAACGATGACAAACGACGGAGAGAGGCGAACTGATGATCCGCATGATACCAGAGCCGATGGATCCGGAGCGAAAGATGCACCGGTACTTGCAGCTTTGGAGACGAGCCCAGAGGTCCTGACTCAGATGAAGACGATGCTAGAGATGCTGCTCAAAAAGGTGGAGGAGCAGGATAAGCTGAACACGAAGGTGACCGACAAGCTGGATGTCCTTGCGATAGCGAGCCGAGCCCGAGGCAAGGGGTCAGGTTTTGACCTAACAAGGCACCCCCTTCGACGTTTCAATCCAACAGCTCTTGATTTCTCAATGCCTCTTGATTTCTCACTCGATATCAAGCAGCCAGGCAAGCAAAGAAGAAAATCGACGAGATCGAAGGAGATGTCGGGATGGAGGAAACGTCAAGCGAACAACCTTTGAATCAAAAAGAAGCATGTACAACCGAAGAAGGGAATCCGACGGACACACCTCCAATTGAACAAGACCTATTAATGATTGAAGAAGATCCACAAACCATCCTCAATGACGATATTCCATCTGAAGGAGAAGCAATCCATAATAACGAAGATTCACAAGCAATGGAATATGTTTGCGACAAAAAATGGCTTGATACAATCCGAGGATACATCTATGACGGTCATGTCATTGCTGACAAATGGGTGGCTTGGAAACTTAAAGTTCAAGCGGCTCGATATGTCTTGCTTGACGGAAACATCTTTAAATGGAGGTTCTCGGGGCCATTGTTGACATGCGTCGAAGGAGAAGAGGCAAGAAAAATCATGGAAGAAGTTCATGGTGGCTCTTGCGGCAACCATTCCGGGGGAAGGGCACTGGCTATCAAAATGAAGCGTCACGGTTATTACTGGCCAACTATAGTGAAGAATTGTGAGAAGTTTTCTGCAAAGTGCGAAAAGTGTCAACGCCACGCTCCAACAATTCATCAGCCAACTGAAATGCTTTCCTCAATCTCGTCACTGTATCCCTTCATGCGATGTCTATGGACATCGTTGGACCACTCCACCCATCAAAGCAGAAGCGCTTCGTATTAGTCTTAACGGACTATTTCTCCAAGTGGGTCGAAGCGGACTCTTATGCCAGTATAAAGGACGCTCAAGTCGAAAGTTTCGTATGGAGGAATATCATATGCCGGCATGGGGTCCCGTACGAAATCGTTACTAGCAATGGCTCGCAATTCATTTCTACAAGGTTTGAAGCATTCTGCAAAAAGTGGAAGATACGACTTAACAAATCCACCCCGAGGTACCCGCAAAGAAATGGCCAGGCGGAAGCAGTGAACAAAACAATTCTCGACGGTCTCAAAAAACGTCTTGACGAAAAAAAAGGATGATGGGCTAAAGAACTTGAAGGGGTCTAGTGGTCTCATCAGACAACACCGTGACGAGCTACTGGAGAAACTCCATTCGCCCTCGTCTACGGGACAGAATGCGTCATTCCACCGGAGATACATTTTCCCGGAGTCCGCCGAAGACTTCTCCTAAAACAAGAAGGGCTCAATCACTTACTAATGCTTGATGATTTGGATTTAATCAACGAAAGGCGGGATCAAGCCTTGATCCAAATCCAAAATTACCAAAACGCAGCAGTGAAGTACTACAACTCTCACGTACGAGATCAAAAATTCTACAAACGAGACCTGGTGCTACGGCGGGTCTTTCAAAATATAGCAGAAAAGAACGCTGGCAAACTTGGAGCAAATTTGGAAGGATCTTACAAAATCACCAAAGTAGTCCGCCCTGGAATTTACGAACTCGCCAACATGTATGATGCCCCAATACCACGATCATGGAACGTAATGCACCTAAAGAGGTACTATCACTGATTCACTTTACATGAACTACGGGACAGCTTGATCCCTACAAAGGGTATGTAGGCAGCTCGTCTTTAGATGGGTTCAACAGCTTTAAAAAAAGGGGGGAGTGGGTACGTATACTCGTATACTCCCATCTTTATAATAGACTTTACGTCTACTTAATGCAAGCTTTTCGAAGCTAAGATCTTCAAATCACATCCTTTACGGATTACTAAAGCCTTAACAAAACAGGCATCCCATTCACATCTTTTACGGATTACTCAAAGTTTTAACTAAACAGACATCTCATCTCACTCTTGTTGTTGCTGGCCACAGCAGCGGACTAGTACATCCTTTACGGATCTAACTATTACATCCTAACAGATTAAAAACGCGCTATATAAATGTCTATGTTCATCTTAAACCCAACAAACAAATCGTTGGTCGAAACACCTATGTTCATTATCGGAGCGGATATGTTTACGGTAACGTATCCGTAAACCGAAATGTTCATCTTAAACCCAACAAACAAATAGTTGGTCGAAACACCTATGTTCATTATCGGAGCGGATATGTTTAATCTTAAACCCAACAAACAAATCGTTGGTCGAAACACATATGTTCATTATCGGAGCAGATATGTTCACGGTAACGTATCCGTAAACCAAAATGTTCATCTTAAACCCAACAAACAAATCGTTGGTATTAACATCAAAACAAAATACAGCGAGGTTTATTGGTGGTTAAGCAGTTTATGATGCTTGGCAGTCGAAACAAATTGGTCCACCTCGGATATAAAGCACTCGGCAACGAGATTTGGAAGAAAAAAAACAACACTACAAAAACAAAAGCCGCATGCCTTAATCATCTCGCATTATTCTTTGATGCAAGGCAAAAATACCAAGTCAATATGGATAAAGCCATCCAGACACCATATGCAAACGAAATCAAACACAACGTCATAAAACAGGATTAGCTAAGCTATAATCTTTGGCACATCCTCAGTAACAGGTTCGGCGATCTCCATCATCGGCAACCTTACCCTTGGAAGACACATCAGCGTCTGACCTCAAAGCGGGCTCGTCGGAGGATTCGATCGTCGTCCTGGATTCGGAAGCCTTCTTCAAACTAAGCGTAGATAAACCAGGAGTACCATGTTGGATCCAGAGAAAACACGAACCCCAACATTCGCCGATGACGCTTCGATGGGCTCATTACACAGCATAACATCAGCCGAATCCTCAGAAATCGGTGAAACCACCAAGTCACTCTCCAACTCGGTAACCAACTTGTCGAACTCATCATCCGCACCGTCATACTTAGCTTTCCATTCGTTGAGCTTCTCGACTTTGGCCTCCAACGTGGGGGTTCATCACCGCGAAGCAATGCGATGAGTTCGAGGTTACCAGTAACTTGGGCGAGATCGACCATGTTATCTTTTGATGAACCGCCTAAGCTCTGAATTTTCTCCTTGGCTCGATCAACCTTTGCCTGAAATTTATTTGCCATTTTGCGCATCGTCGCTCTCTCAGCTCGCTTAACCTTCTTATCAGTCATAGCCTTTTCTACGAGCTTAGCAGCCGTTGAAACTCGGCAATCTGAGCATCCCTTCGAGTCTGAGAAGACTATAAGTGAAGAACCCTATCATTGGCTTGGTCGCGCTTCTCCTTATGAAGTTTCACCTCAGCTTCCAAGTCTTCTTTCTGCTTCGACGCTCTTTCCATCATAACATTGCGCTCACACTCAGTCTCGTCAAGTTTGGTTTGAAGCTCCACTGCTGTTTTCCTCGCACTCTCGACTCTGCTCGCATCCTTTCGAGCATCCGACTCACAGCCAAACGCCATTTTGTTGATGCAAGCGAAAAACTGAACAAAAAGAAAAAGTGAGATATCGCAGTAATGAGGAAGAAATAAGAGGGTCGGCATAAAATACCTTAGCGCCGCGAAGAGACATATCGGCATAAGGTTTGCTTCAAACCAAAGTATCAGGAGGAGGGAAGCGATCCCCAATAGAAATGATCTTCGAAAAAAGAGTAGTCGATGTCGATGCATTGTTGCAAACCATTTCGGAAACAAACGGCAAAATCACGGGTTCCGAAGATGATTTATGCTCGGTAGTGTCACAGATTGAAGCATTACGCCTTTGACGTTTTAGAGCATCGTCTTTCGAAGGACCTTTCCCTTTATTGGCCTTCGTCATAGCATGCTTCTAGGCTGGCTTCACCTGGTCTGCTCCTGCGCTCTTGTACTCGACTTTGCCACTTCTGTGCCGAGCCAGAGACGAATTTGATTGTCTAAGACCCAAGACGAGCTCTCTTACTTTGGCATCGGACGGAGCCAACATGGAAGCCTCTTCTGCCGGATCGGCCATGGGAAGAGCAAGGGCAACACTCGGAGTTGGGGGCATAGCGGAAACTTCAGGTTGGCTAATCTTTGCTTCGCCACACTCAAAACTACAAACCAAAATTCCAAGCAAAGCCAACCTATGCTTCCATAGATACTCAAGAATGATTCTTGGTATTGGAAACCAGAGAAAGCACATGTAGAAGAAACTTTCATACAAGGTGAAACACCCCTTTGGAGGCTCATCGGCTCGATCTAATGGTCATGGAAGTAGAAGCTCAATCTCTTCAGAGATATTGAACCGATGCCTAAGATTCTCCAAAGATTCTGCAGTAGAAAGGGTAGACCCTGGAGGATCGGGTACCTCGCGCTTAGCTCCATTCTTAAAAGCTCGTCACTTTGAAGTACACACAATTGGAGACCCGCGTCATGCTTCATCTTAGCAAAATCGAAACTCCAATTCTCCGGTTCGATTTCACTTTGAAAGGATTCTCCGTTCCATCGAAAACTTCATCTATCAAAGAAGGAGCAGTGAAATCAATCGGGCTTTTCATGTGATTATCGACTTTGTCAGAATCACAAGAATCTACCATCCTTTTCCCAAACTTAGAAGGATCCATTGTTCAATCCACACTATCATTTAGCTCTTCAGATTCAGAAAACATATTTATAGGCTCGGCAAAGAAGTTTTCGGTGAGAATTCCTTCGGTGAAAATGCGAAGAGTCTTCGGCAAAAGAGGAGTCTTCGGCAAAAAGAGGAGTCTTTGGCAAACAAAAAAAAGGAGAGAAGTCTTCGGCAAAGAGGTTTTCGGCGATAATTCTTTCGGCAAAAACACGAAGATCACTTCAGCAAAGAAGAGTCTTCGGCAAAAAAAAAAAAAAAAAAAAAAAGAGTCTTCGGCGAAGAAGATCACTTCGACAAAGAAGGTTTCGGCAAGAACTTTTTCGGCAAAACACAAAGCTTCGGTTCGGCAACAATTTCTAGGCTACGATTCGACGAAGAGTCCTCGACAAAAACCCAAAGACGCAAGCACTTCGGCAAAGCGCAACTCAGAAATCGAAATCGGCAAAGCCACAAATCGAGCCCAGAGGCATATCGAAATCGGACCGGTTCGGCGAAAATAGGGCTCGGCGGGCGGCGGTGAGAGACAAAAAAAAATAACCTAAAAAAACTCTTTAAATAAAGGAGAGAGAAGGGAGGAAGGGAGTTACCTTTTCTCTTTGAAGATTTTTTAGAAGTCAGGATTGAGAGAGGAATGAGAAGGAATGAAGATATATATAGACATTTAAAGCAAAAGGGTGATGTCATCATGCCTCGGAAATCGGCCAAGACATAGTTGCATGGAGAAATTTCTACTGAGTATAAAATTACCGATCTGGAGACAGAGAACCTGGCTCAGCAATTTCGGCACAATAGATTCGGCATCACGTTGGTTCGGCTCAGTATCGATTGACATGACACATTGATCCTAGCTTAGACTTCCTTTACCTCGGCACTATCATAACTGAAACTACCGAGCTGGGGGCTAACTGTTGGGGTCAGATTCTACCCAGCTGAGATCAATGGAAAATGACTAAATATAGAAATACGACGAACCGGATAAGGCCTAAGCTAACGAAGCAGTTAAGACCTAAGCCAATAAGGCTGAAGCCACCGAAGCCAATCAGGCCGAAGAGTCCTAAAGCCGAAGCCGACGAATCAATTAAGGCCTAAGCCGACAGAGTCGATAAGGCTTAAGCTGATGGCAAAATCAAGGTCGATCCCCATCCTAGCAAAGAAATAGGTCGAGCTCATTACAAGACAGATCGGCATAGGCAATAGGCCGAGCAGAATACGCAAACTTACGGACCAAAGCAACAAGTCCATCTTCGGTCGATCTCAAGACGAAGGCCCATGAAGCCGAACCGACTTAGCTAAATAGAAATCCCGAAGGATTAGGAAGTTTTCATTATCTCTTTGGAATTGGCTTAGCCGACTCAAACTAGTATACATAGGTACATCCCATGAAAAAGGGATCCGCAATTTATTCAGCAAAACCCTAGACTTTTTTCTCTCAAACTCTTGTACGCAAAAAATTTTCGAAACAGCTTAATAAAACCATCTTTGGATCTTCGTTTTCGTGGTTTATACGCAGAAGTTTCAGATCCCTTAAAAGTTTCATGACAAATCTAATTGTGTTGATTTCGACTCCCACGGATAGCGTTTGCATTTGAGAAATTTCTGTCATACCTTGTTGGCTCCAAGGTGATTGTCCACACAGATCATGCAGCTATTAGGTATTTAATGACTGAAAAGGATGATCAGCCGAGATTGATAAGATGGATCCTTCTCCATCAAGAATTTGATATCGAGGTTAAGGATATGAGGGGTGCAGATAGTGGTGTGACAGATCATCTTTTCCGATGCGAACCAAGGAGAAACTACCTTTAGACGATAGACTACCAGAGGAGAACATCTATAAAATGGAATTTTTCCACGTAGAAGCGAAACCCCTAACCTCTCAAAAATCTTCATCCTCGGATACACCTTGATACAAACACATCGCTAACTACCTCGCAGCAGAACTTGAACCCTTACAATTCACGGGATACAAGAAAAAGAAGTTCTTGCGAGAGGTCAAAAGACTTCTAGTGGGTTGTGGTTGTCCCGGTCCACCCGGCGACCCAGGAAGTATTCCGGTTCGCTGTTCGGATTGGGTTTAAAAATATTAACGGCTATAAAATGACTATTTTCGTTAGAAATCGCTCATAAATTTTCAACCGATTCTACTTTTCATATAATTTTGATCGAGATTCGACGGATTCTACCCATAAAAAAGTTCATACTGATAGGTTGGAATCCGTTGAAATTGACAAAGTCTTTTGTAGTATTTGCATTTACACTTTGCAAAATATTTTATGGTAAACTAAAAATAATTTACATTTTAAAAATGTGAATTAATTTTATTTTCCGGTAAAGTTAAACACATTTTTCCATTTGTGATAATTAAGACTCTAATGTAAACATCTATATTTTTAGGAGCGGCGAGTCATCTGTGGAGGAAATACTAACGCGCTACTTTACACTATCTTCTTCTTTTTGTCCCAATGCATTCATGCCATGCTTAGATTTGTAGAGGTTCGAAGCGAATTAAAAAATAGGAGTTTTTTGAATATAATTTTTTTTTAATGATATAAAGTATTCAAAACAAAACGGTAAACGATAATATAAAAAGTCTAAGAAATAATCTTTCTTCCGTCTTTTTCAATAAAGTCTTTCACCGAACTCTCATAATCTAAGTTCTTAACTAGTTCTCTTTCTATGTATATGATAACTAGACCATTCAGTCTTTCTTGTGACATAGTTGATCGCAGATAAAACTTGATCAACTTTAACTTTGAAAAACTTCTTTCAGCAGAGGCAACCGAAACTGGAATCGTCAGCAATATTCGGTAAGCAATCCATGAGTTTGGATAACAATCTTTCATTCCTCTCAAAAAATTTAACACTTCGATGGGTCTCTTGCAGTCTTTTGGCAAAAACTCTTTTAGAACCGTTAGTTCAAAAAATAAATCAGGCCCAATAACATCCGAATGATTTTCATGTCTTAAAGAGGCTTCAAGATTGGTACAAGATGCCCTCAAACTATCTTTACTTGACTTCAATTTCTCCAACTCAAAAAAGAAACCAAATGTTTGTTCATACTTCTGAAATTGCTCAAATCTTGTCTCAAGAAAATAAAGAGCTTGATCCATATAGTATAAGTTAAATATTTAGCACTTAGCAGACATGTGTTCGTCAATGTCAAAAGAATAAACGTTCACGAAAATAGGAAAGAATAATTGAAAAAATCAAAGAGAAAAGAGACTTAGCAATTACTAGTGAAGGAGAAGAAGAAGAAGAAATAGCGTCGGAGCGGTTATGGAGGAAAAAGAAAACGATGTCGGTGTCGGTGGAAGAAGAAGAAGACAGGATGCGACTGTGGCAGATGAAGATCGAATTGAAAACTAATTGAAATTTTAATTTGTTTTTCTTTGTAATTACAATCCATTCCTTTCCGATATGTGATTATGATTTTTTTAAAATTTAGGATCTAGATTTTTTTTTTTTATTGGAATCTCGATTTTTTTTTAAGTCTAAATTCATTAAAAAAACACACAACCAAGAATCAAAAATAGGTTCTATGAATGAAACTTACTCACTAAATACCACTAGGATACAATATATTTTCGAAAATAAGGGACCCCTAGACAAATGCCTTTTTTAACTTATCAAGCCCGGCCCTGAATGCATTTTACGACGGAATTAGCCCCTTTGTCTTTCAGTAAATTTGGACATTTAACAATCACGGTTGTCTCGAGACCAATATATGGCGGATATGACCCCTAATTATCATACAATGTATCATATCATGCACTAGATTAGGATCCGCGTTAATACGCGGGTAAACATATTAAAAACTATACCATAAAAATAAATTTTAATTAGTAACCCACTGAATTGTCAAAATATTTTAAAATAATATTTAAACTCGGATCTTAAATTATTAGAGATCAATTTATATTATATCATGCATATCTAAAAATATATATAAACAGAATTCAAATCATATTTTTAATAACAAAAAATCATATTTTTAACCGTTGTGAATATTTATTAATTATGTTATAAAATTGTAAAAAAAAAATTAAATATTGTAGAGTTAAAATAAGAAAGGAGTAAATTTTAGAATTTTTTTGAGAAATGCCACTTTTGAAATGCCACTTTTTAAAAATGCCTCATTTTCAAAATCTTTTCAAAAATGCCACTAGTATTATATCATTTATTCAAAATATCATTTATGTTTGGGTTAACTATGGTATGTTAGGGTTTAGTTTTGAGGGTTTAGGATTTGTTAGGGTCAAAACCCTTTTTAAAGTTTAAAATTTTTGGATTTAAGTGTTAAAAATCATTAATTTGTGGCATTTTTGAAGATGAACAACTCATGGTGGCATTTTTGCAAAATGATATTTCAAAAGTGGCATTTTGAAATTCTTCCTAAATTTTATGTTAATAACCTCATAAAAACCTATAAAAATATTTATAAATAATGTTAGCAAACATCACATAAATACATAATTGGTAATTGTTTAGCATCGATGTCATCGTTTTTTTTCTCATAGAGATTTATACTCGTCAAACCTTATACACTCTTGAATCTTATAGTAAAAATAATATTAATTATTTTTGAATATTTATAAATTTTTATTTTATACAATTTAAAATTTTCAAATATTGGAAAGTATTAATACTATGATAGATTGAAGATTTTTATTTTCTCTGTGATATTCTTTAACTCTATTGATAAACATAAGTATGTTTGTTGATTTTTTTTTTTTTTTGGCATGCTTATGCATATTGTAAAATTTTAAATTAAATTTAGATATATTTTCTATTTTTTATTTTTCGATTTATATATCTTATTTTTCCATTAACTTTGATTAGATATAGTCATGCTTTCATTTTTCAATTTCCTAATTAAATATGTTCGTGAATGAGACATTTCCATTTTACTGATAAAAATTTGTGCATGTGATCATGTTTCCATTTTGCTAATACAGATATTTATAATTTGAAATTGTAATATAAATTTTTTTGGAGAAAAATGTTTAGAAAGTCAAGAAAATTTCCTTTATTTATATGATATGTTAAATACTAATTTTAACAAATATGCCTTGTATCTAACGACATATTGATATGTTTTATTTTTCTTTTATTTTAATTATTTATTATTACTATTTTATTTTAGTTAAACGACAATCTGATTTAAGATTTAAAAAATAATTAGTTTAAAAAAATATATATTAATATATTGAAATGTCACCATTTAAATGATTTAAGCAGTTACATGTGTCGTGATTTGATGGGTTATAATTTTGTTTACATGTCGCATAAATTGATAAGTGTTATAATCTAAATTAACAATTATAAATATCACGATCTGGTAAATTACAATTTTGCTTACGTGTCGCGGTATGCATTCTGTTTTATATAATAAAATCGTTATAACTATGGTAATTACACACTTATGATGGGTCAAAGAGACCGGTGTGGCAGTAGGAGGACAAACATAATAAGAAAACCAAATAAGACGTTGGGGACTAAGATGTGCAGACTTGGTCCAAGTAGTTGTTTAATTTCTATTTTGCGAGTAAGTGGGTGAGTTGACAATTCCTTGAAAGGACTAAACTACTTTCCACGTATTTCTTTCAAGTATTGTAGGGATTGAGGTCCCATTCTATCGTCTGTTTTCTTCCCACTTATAAACAAACAAAAATCAATGATTTATCAGTCAAAAATAACGTTTCTCGTTTTTTTCTTTATGATTTGACCGGACCTATCGATAGCATCAAAAAAAGTTCCACCAAAAAAAGTCAAAGAAACAGCGGGAATGAAATCTCATATAAACTTCGTCGGATGTTTGTTTCTTTTTTTAAGAATCGGAAACTCTTGAAAGATCTTGGAAACTCGTTTCCGTGGCGATGAACAAAAAATATATTTTGGAAGTGTGTTAGAAATTTGCGCTTTCGTTTTAAATACGAGGTGTCGTAAATAAAAAGTGTGGATTATTTTTAATAATTTTTCAAATTTTAAATAAAACCGAAAACTAATTTTGTGATTAGATATTTATGCATACAAATATTTGACTTTTATTGATATAAGACTCGATGAGAAGCTTATGTGAATGGTTTGATGGGAACAAAAGACTGGCTTTTACGCTCTCTTTTGTTGAACAGGAGATTGTCGAATGGATAGAGAAAGATTGGATTGAATACGCTTGCTGTAACGCTCTCTCGTGTTGAATTGGTTGATGGTGAGGCCGGTGGATCGATGGCACTCACATAGATGATGAGATGGTCTCTGATATTGCAAGATATGCCCAATCCTAAGTGAATCCACACTAAGAACAGAAGCAAAAGACTCTCAACAAGCTTGCTTGAAGAAGAGGAAGAAAACGGCTGCTTTTTATTGATAATAAAAAGGTAAAAAATACAAGGCTGCAGGGGAACCTTATATAATGATTGTTCAGCTTAGACATAGCTATTAGGTCGTCACAAAAACAAGGAAAAAGACTCAAAACGACAGGACATGTAAATCAGGAACTACAAGGCATTTAAACAACAAAAAATGAAAGTTTGACTAACAAAAAAAAAAGGAAAAATCTATAAACTATTGGCGACTTTCTGGAGCTCGAACTGTGGTCTTTTGCAGCTCTAAATACCACTGAGATACTCTGAATTACCTGCACAGATTGTATAAATTGAAAATATCTGGTTTTGGCTCGAGATGTGCGGTTTTGAAGCTGAGGTGATCAATGTCGGTTCTGGTCTGTTCAGCTTGAAGTCTTGGATGAATTCTTCATCCTGAAGTCCCTTGAGGTATAAATGAATGAGATCTTCAAGTGTTACCACGTGGTTAGCTTCAGACTCCTCTTCTTGCTCCATTTGCTCGCTAGTGGTCGAATGGCTTGAACGGATGATATCTTGCAACTCCGGCGTGATCTCAGTGAGATTCTTGATGTTCTGAGCTCCATTTACTACCAAGTAAAATGACTTGCCTTGGTTTATTTGAGGTTGATCTTCCTTGATGCTTTAACATGCAAAATCCATAATTAGGTCTGATTCGGGTGCAATGGAGTTCTCTTGGAGGTTGTCAACTTGGGGAGGGGTTTTAAACGTGTCTCCAAATTCCATGGTGTTTAGGAGGGTCTCTACAGCCATGTTGAATCATTCTCTAAGTCTCCTGGTCTTGGAACCATTCATTGGAGAGTCCTTGACCACGGGTTCATGCTCTAAGTCCATGGTTGGGTCGATGTCCTCATCATTCCCTCCCTTTTCAGAAGGTTTTGTCCTCAAAACTGGATCATCTGGATCATAAGGAGATAAATTAGTAACATTAAAGCTATGTGAAATGTTAAACTCACCTGGTAACTCCAAACGGTAGGCATTGTCATTGATCTTTTCTAGCACTTTGAATGGACCGTCTCCTCTAGGCGCAAGCTTTGAACTCCTCTATTGTGGGAACCTTTCAGGTCTCATGTGCAACCACACCCACTCGCCTGGTTCAAAGACCAACTTTTCTTGCGCCCCTTATCCGCTCTCCTCTTGTACTCCTCTGTTTTCTTTAAAATGTTATCTCGGACCTTTTGGTGAAGCTTCTTCACAAACTCTCCTTTCCTGAGACCATCTGGATTTACTTGCTCAACTTGAGGGATTGGCGACAGAATCAAAGGCGTTAGTGGATTAAAATCATACACAATTTCAAAAGGAGATATCTTAGTGGCAGAATTAATAGAATGGTTATAAGCAAACTCTATAAAGGGTAAACAATCTAACCAAGTCCTTAAGTTTTTGCCAAGAGTGACTCTAAGTAAGCTGGATAAGGTACGGTTTACCACTTCAGTTTGTCCATCCGTTCGGCCTTTCTCCACAAGGTTCTCCAGAAATGGCTTAGGAACTTAGTGTCTCGATCAGACACAATGGTCCTAGGTACTCCATGTAAACATACCACTTCTTTAAAGAACCAGTTGGCTATTTGCGGTGCATCATTAGACTTGTCACGTGGTATGAAGTGAGCCATCTTTGAAAATCGATCCACAACAACAAAAACAGAATCTTTGTGCCTGATCTTAGGCAAAGCTAGCACAAAATTCATAGAAATATACACCCTTGGTGCGTTAGGGATAGGTAAGGGTAAGTAAATACCATGAGGATTTAACCTGGACTTGGCTTTGTGACAAGTAAACACATCGCGAGCAATGTTTCTTCACATCTTTCTTGAGATGCGGCCAAAAGAAGTGATCAACCACCACTGCTAATGTCTTGTCCATGCCAAAGTGACCCATAAGACCACAACCGTGTGCTTCCTTAAGTATCAATTCTCTCATTGAGCTTTGGAGAATGCACAAGAGCTTGTCTCGGAAAAGAAACTCTTCATGTATGTAGAATGAGCCGAATACTCCCTTTCCACAAGCTTGGTAAGCTTCTCCTAGTTCTGGATCATCTTTGTATAACTCCTTGATGTGCTCGAACCCTAGCACATTTGCTTTCATGGTAGAGATCAACGCATGTCTTCTTGATAATGCGTCTGCCACCACATTTTCTTTCCCTTTCTTGTACTTGATCACGTAGGGAAAGGTCTCTATGAACTCCAACCACTTAGCATGTCTTCTCTTGAGTGAAGTCTGCCCTCTCAAGTGCTTAAAAGTCTCATGATCTGTGTGAATGATGAACTCCTTGGACAGTAGGTAATGCTGCCACGTTTCTAAAGATCGGACCAAAGCGTAGAGCTCCTTGTCATATGTTGGGTAATTCAGCGTGGCTCCACTTAGTTTTTCACTAAAGAATGCTACTGGCCTCTTCCTATGATGTAGCAAACTCCAATGCCTAACCCAGAGGCATCGCACTCTACTTCAAACATTTCTTCAAAATCTGGTAAAGCTAGAACCGGTGTTTGTTTAAGCCTTTCTTTAAGTGTATTGAAGGCTGCTTCCTAAGTTGCTCCCCATGAGAATGGCATGTTCTTCTTGATCACAGCCGTGAGTGGTGCAGCTACTGTGCTGAAATCTTTCACAAAGTGTCGATAGAAAGTTGCTAGACCGTGAAAGCTCCTTACATGGCCGATTGTAGTTGGGGTAGGCCACTCTCGTATTGCTTTTATCTTCTCTTCATCCACTTGTAGTCCATGTTCTCTTACTACAAAGCCTAAAAACACAAGTTGATTAGTACAAAAGGTGCACTTCTTAAGTTTAGCATAAAGACCTTTCTTGCGAAGTGATTTAAGCACTAGTTCGAGATGCTTGAGATGATCAGATAGGTTCTTGCTATAAATAAGTATATCATCAAGATAAACAACTACAAATTTACGTATATAAGCACGAAGAACCTGGTTCATGAGGCGCATGAATGTGCTTGGAGCATTAGTCAAGCCGAAAGGCATAACTAACCATTCATACAGGCCTTGCTTGGTTTTGAATGCGGTTTTCCACTCATCTCCTTCACGCATTCTGACTTGGTGATACCAACTCTTCAAGTATACTTTTGAGAAGATGGTTGATTCACTTAACTCATCTAGCATATCATCTAAGCGCGGGATGGGATGCCTATTGATATCTTTATATTTTAGCACTCTTTAGCATGTATTTTCTCTAACTTTCACACTTATTTAGATTACTTAACCCATATTAGGCCCCATTTAGTGTAAGTTTAGTCTTAGAGTCTTAGGTCCATTACCTTGCATTTGCATTGTATTTTGAGTCTTTTTCAGGTACTATGGAGGTCTAGGATCAAGAGGGATCAATTGGAGAATGAAGGAGAACCAAAGGAGATGAAAAGGAGCCAAACACCACCAAGTGTTCACTGCATCGACGTGTTATGCTCACCACGTCAATGCAGCACGTCGATGTGAGCTGCATACGAGAAGATCCCTTGATGTTCACTGCATCGATGTGGTGGCTTCAGCAGGTCGATATAACACGTCGATGCAGACTACATTTTCTGCACAATTACGGGTTTGACCCGGTTTGTCCCGGTTTGTCTCGGGTTGACCCAAGTACATCTCTTTTTCCTATAAATATTTTTAAGTACATTAAAACCCTAAGCTTTTTCTGATTTTTCTTTATCCCTTGGGAAAAAACAAAACTCTTTGGATCCTTGGATTTGGATGTTAAAACTTCAACTTTTTATGTTTGATTAGTGAAGTTTTCTTTATCTTTTCTCTTTATCTTTTATTATGTCTTTCATTACTCATATTTTGATGGTTTGTTTAATCATGAGTGAGTAGTCTTTTAGTGGATTATGGGTGGAGTAGATTATGATGTTTGATGTGTGGTTAGTGATACTTAGGCCTAGATTTTCATGATTTCCATTGATTAGAGAGAACCCATAGCTAAGATTGAAGTAATTAATCAACTCTTAGATCAAGGTCTTTTCATGCCCGAAAGGTGTTTGTGAAAATGTCTAGACCAACTCTAATTCATGCTTTTCATATCCTATCCAATTAACACTTGATGTTTAGGATGATTTGTAGACTTTTATGGGAATATGCGCTAATGATCTCTTCTCACTTCAATAGGGACCGAAAGGATTGTCATTTTGAGTGATTAGTAGAATGGGTTAGTACTATGTGAAAAGGAGCTAGCCTACTTCATGGGATCCATGTCTTGGAAATGGTTATTTATATGGTCTTGCATCACCAATCATATGTTAAACATTCTTGGTCTATGATCTCTAACCAAAGTCCATGCATTTATCATATTTTCTCATCTTTGTTTATCTGGTTGACTTTTTGTTGACTTTCTTAATTTGCTTTCTTGTTACTTTCTTTCAAGTTTAATTTACTTATGCATATTCTCTTTTATGTTTCTATTCTTGTTTGTTACTTTTCTTGCATCCTTGCTTACATTTGCGTAGGTTGTAAAAGACAACCCTTGAAATTGGCTTAGCTTCTATAGTATCTTGTATTCTTATTGCCATCGTATACTCCTTGTGGAAGAATGACCCTTAAATGCTACAATGACATGTGTCATGCACTTGTGGTTATCTAAGGTTAAAACTTATTAGTAGTTTAAACGACACATCAAGTTTTTGGCGTCGTTGCCGGAGAGTATTAGGCATTAGGATTTGGATTCTTGGGAGTCTACGTTCGTTTTTTCTTTATTTTCATATTTAATTGTTCTTGTTCTTGTCTTGTTTCCTCTTTTGAAGGGGCATGATCACGAGAAGCAAAGGAGCACCAAGTATTTTGATCCGAGGATTGACATCAATCGGTTAGTGAAACAAGCTAAGGAAACAATGAGAGAAAAATAGCGGTTGGAACACTTAAGGTGGTAGACCGTGCTAACCAAGGTGGTAGAAACCACCAAGAAAGAGAAGCACGTGGAGTTGGGCTAGGAAACCTTCCTAGAGCTCATATTCATGCCCCTAGGGAAGAGAGAAGGATTGGTGCCTTTGATGAACCTCTCACAAATGGGATTAGGACGGGCATTCGCCCTCCTCCATGCGCCAATAACAATTGGGAGATAAAGTCTAACCTCATCAATATGGTGCAAAATAATCGATTATTTGGATTGCCTATGGAACATCCAATAGAGCACTTAGATAACTTTGATCACTTGTGTGGCACCATGAAGATGAATGGCGTTTTGGAAGATATAATCAAGCTCACACTCTTCCCATTCTCTCTAGGCGACAAAGCCTCTCAATGGAAGAAGAGTGTAGTTACATCCTCCAAAACCACGTGGGAGGAGTGTAAGAAACGATTCTTGGCCAAGTTTTTCTCCAATCAATGAACAACCAAGATAAGGAATGATATTCAAAGTTTTCAACAAGGACCGCATGAGACTTTATATGAGGCTTGGGAACGATTGAAGGGATACACGCGTTCATGCCCTCACCATGGGATATCTATGGAAGCATTGTTGGGAAAATTCCACCGGAGAATTGAAGAAAAATACCACATTGCTCTTAACACCGCGTGTAATGGAGATTTTGCTAGCTTATTGGTTGATCAAGGAGAACAACTTGTGGAGAACCTTGCAAAAATCAACCAATGTTATAGCTAGGAATATGATAGAAGTTTAAGGGAACCAAAAGGAGAAGATCCAAGGATCAAGGAATTGAGTGACAAGCTTGACAAACTTCTTATGGCTAACAAGAAGCAAGTGCACTTCATTGGTGATTTTGATGGTAACAATGAGTTGGTTTGTGAAGCTACCCAAGATGGACAAGAAGAGATTTACTATATACAAGGTCAAGGAGGCTACTACCAAAAGAGTTTCAACCCCAACTATAGGAATCACTCCAACTTGTCCTATAGAAGTACCAATGTGGAAAACCCACAATATCAAATTTACCCACCTAAAGCACAAGGTTTTCAACCACAACAAGGGTATGTCACTCAACAACAAGGTCAATGATTTTTCCCTCAACAACAAGGTCAATGATTTGTCCCTCAACAAGGCTTTGCTCCTAAACAACAATATATTTTCCCTAACCAAGTTGCTCAAAACTTCCAAGGACAAGTTAGTGCTTCTACTCAACCCTCATCACAAGACCATGATATCAAAGCTTTGTTACAAAGGATCTTGGAATGTCAAGTTAAGAATAGCGCGGATATTGGGAAGAAGTTCCTAGAGGTCAACAATCGAATTGATAACATGTACCGAGAGTTGGATGGCAAGATTATAAGCTTGGCATCACACGTGAAGACCATTGATCTACAAGTGGCGCAAATGGCTTCAAGTTCTAAGGTTCCAAGTGGCACACTACCGGGTAAATCCGAGTCTAACCCCAAGTAATTTTGCAATATTGTGATAATGGATGATGAAAAAATTGGGAAGCTCGTCATGGACCATTGACAATGGAAGAATTTGAAGAAGATGAGCTCTACTTGGATGAGTTGGCTAAGCTATTTGAGTGCCCTTATGTTGAGGATTTTGTTAAGAAAGATGGTGAGCTTAAGGTAAAATCTCCTAAGGTCATGATGAGAGAGGAACCACCTAACTTTGAACCCTCTCCATATGAACCAAAACTTTCATTTCTTCCCCCAGTCTTTACTAAGACCCTAAACAGAGTTCTCACAAGGTTCAAGAATGACTTGGAGGAAGTTGGAGTAAAGTTGCACACATGGTTCAAGAATGTATTGCTCAAATCCCCATCCATAGGCAACTCATCAAGGATGTCTTGAGTAACCATGGCAAGGTCATGGATGTTACGAAGAAATATGAGGATGATGGTGGAGAGACACAAATACTTAAACCCTCACTACGAAAGATAATCCGGATACATTTTCTCTTGGTGATTTGGAACTCGATGATGCATTATGTGATTCCGGTTCAAGCGTCAATGTTATCTCTTATGATATGTTTGAGACTTTGGGCATTAAGAATTTGAAAGGTAACACTAGCTCCATCACATTTGCGGATGCTTCTTCTAAGTGTCCAATTGGAATTCTCGAGAGCTACTCGGTAAAGATAGGAAATTGCATTGTACCAACCGACTTCATGGTTATGGAAATGGACTCAGCTAAGAGTAAGCCCCTCGTTCTTGGTACGCCTTTCTTGGCTACCGTGGGAGTGACAATGGATTTTCTCAACAAGAAAGCTATTCTCCACAATGTGAGCCCCTATGTCTCTTACCCAATCTCCCCCACCTCAAGGAAGCTTTGTGGTACAATCTCATATGAATAAGAAGAAGTTGGTCAATTGATGAGTTTAGAGACCAAATATGTGCCTCCTATTGTTGAACAAGAAACCATTGCTAAAGGGAATGAAGAGAATCTCTAGGATACTTTTGATGGAGATGGTTTAAACTTACTCTGTGAAGACCAAGAAATGGTGTCCAAGGCTATGGCACCAATTGATCTAAAGGAAACACCAAGTGTGAAGAAGAAACCCACCCTTAGCATGTTCATATTTTAACACTCCTTAGCATGCATTTTCCCTAGCTTTCACACTCATTTAGATTACTTAACCCATCTTTCTCTTCATATTAGGCCCCATTTAGTGTAAGTTTAGTCTTAGAGTCCTAGGTCCATTACCATGCATTTGCATTGCATTGTGAGTCTTTTTCAGGTACTATGGAGGTCTAGGATAAAGAGAAATCAATTGGAGAAGGAAGGAGAACCAAAGGGGATGAAAAGGAGCCAAACACCACCAAGTGTTCACTGCATCGACGTGTTCTGCTCACCACGTCGATGCAGCACGTCGATGTGAGCTGCACCAGACGAGAAGATCCCTTGATGTTTACTGCATCGACGTGGTGGATTTAGCATGTCGATATAACACGTCGATGCAGACTACATTTTCTGCATAACTCCGGGTTTGACCCGGGTACATCTCTTTTTCTTATAAATACTTTTAAGCACATTAAAACCCTAAGGTTTTTCTGATTTTTCTTTATCCCTTGGGCAAAAACAAAACCCTTTGGATCCTTGGATTTGGATGTTAAAGCTTCAACTTTTTATGTTTGATTAGTGAAGTTTTCTTTATCTTTTCTCTTAATCTTTTATTATGTCTTTCATTACTCATGTTTTGATTGTTTGTTTAAGCATGAGTGAGTAGTCTTTTAGTGGATAATGGATGGAGTAGATTAGGATATTTGATGTGTGGTTAGTGATGCTTAGGCCTAGATTTGCATGATTTCCATTGATTAGAGAGAACCCATAGCTAAGATTGAAG